>VWZD01010248.1:153262-473649 GCA_013396695.1 Sakesphorus luctuosus
TCCATCCATGCATCCATCCATCCCTCCATCCCTCCCTCCCTCCCTCCCTCCCTCCATCCATCCATCCAAGGGAGGGACAGGGATAGCCCAGAACGGGATGCCTTCCCCCGACGCCTGTTTTGTCTTCCACGGGGAACAGAGGCGGCGGATGTCTGCCCGGGGTCTCGCCTCGCTGCTTTCCCGCTCCGGGGCGGTGGGCTCGGCCGTCGGGGGTCCCGGTGCCAGCCTCCGTGCGACCCCCGCGCTGTCGCTCTGTTGCAGGCAGCGCCAAGGGAAGCGGAGCGGCGGCGTCGGCCGGAGGGGAGCGGGGGCCCTTCCTCTCACCCTCCCAGCAGGACTGTAAGGACGAGAAGGAGAAGCCGCTGGGACCCTCCTCGCCTTCCTGCGGGGACCGGCAGCGCGACGGCGGGGACCGGCAGGCCGGCGCCGCCAAGAAGAAGACGCGCACGGTGTTCAGCCGCAGCCAGGTGTTCCAGCTGGAGTCCACCTTTGATGTGAAGCGCTACCTGAGCAGCTCGGAGCGGGCCTGCCTGGCCTCCAGCCTGCAGCTCACCGAGACCCAGGTGAAGACCTGGTTCCAGAACCGCAGGAACAAGTGGAAACGGCAGCTCTCGGCCGAGCTGGAGGCGGCCAACATGGCCCACGCCTCGGCGCAGACTCTGGTGGGGATGCCGCTGGTGTTCAGAGACAATTCCCTTCTCCGAGTGCCGGTGCCCCGGTCCATCGCCTTCCCCGCCCCTCTCTACTACCCTGGCAGCAACCTCTCGGCCTTACCGCTCTACAACCTCTACAATAAGATCGACTACTGAGCCGCCGCGCCCGCCCCGTCGGGAGAGGGACCAGGAGCGTGGCCGGGAGCGTGGCCGGAGCGGCCGCGGGGGCTCCGTGCGGGGTCTGGGACCGCCCCCGCGGCGGGGACACAGGAACCGAACTGATGGGAGGGACGGGCCAACTGAGAGCCCGGGGGCACCCCCGCCTCTCTCCCCTCCTGCTATCCTGCCACTTGAAAAGAAAAAATAATAATTAAAAAAGCGTTATTTCAGATCTGTAAATATTTTTAAAGAAAGAAAGAAAACAAAAAAATTAAACCGCTTTAAGCCTCGTTTGTAAATTTTTGCCACCTCGATCGCGTGTCCCCGAGGTGGGACCCCGGCACCCGGGGGTGCTCCGCAGCCCGACCGAGACCCATGCACGGGGAGAGCGAGAACGACTTAAAACGCAGAGGGTTTATTTTTTTTATCCCTGAAATTTTGCTCTTTATCTCGTTTCCTGCGGGGAATTCCAGTCCCATTCCCCTGGTCGTGTCCCGGCGAGCTCTCGGTGTGCTGCTCCCGGCTGGGGGGTGAAAGGAATTCCTTGGAAAGTTTCGGTAGACGGGACCGTGTTGGTGTTTTGCGGAGTATTTTGGTCCCTTCGGGGCATCCACAGCGGCTCCCCGCAGGGCACGGCCTCGGTCGGTCACTCAAAAACCAGCAAATCCCGCAGCAAAGCGGCGACCAAACCGCGGCCAGTGGCGACCAAACCGCGGCCAGCGGCTCCGGTGCCGAGCGCGGGGGGTGTCACAGCAACAAGGGCAGCGAGAAAAAATACCCGCCAAAAAAGGAGAGAATTAAAACACCCCAAGGGATGAATAACGTGGTGCTCAGCGCGGGGGAGGAGAACTCTCTCCCCGAGCCCCTCGGACGGCATTCCAGCCCCAGCCCCTTGCCCGGGGTACCGGCAACCCCCGGAGAGGGGGGAATTAAGTTGGGGTCGCTCGGCTGTTGGCGCTTTGTTTTAGGGGGAGTAACCCGTACTGGGGGTTCGCACCATCGCCCATCACCGTCCGCTCTGCCCTCGAGGGGCTCCCCCGGGATGGGATAGGGCAGAAGGGACTAACCCCTGCCGGACTACAACTCCCGGCGTGCCCCGCGGCGGCGGCGCGGGGGGAGGCGCGCGGCGCACGCCGGGGACGCGCGTCACGCGCGTTCGAACCGGCCAATCGCGGAGGCGAACGGCGGTGCGCGCGCGCGGGCGGCGGAGACGGCAGAGGTGAGGCCGGGCCGGGATTGGGGTCGGGAATCCAGAATCCGGACCGGGATCGAGATCCGGACCCAGATCCGGGATCCAGATCCAGACCCAGATCCGGGATCCAGATCCAGACCCGGCTCCTGAGGACGGCTTCATCCCTCGGTGCGGCCTCACCCCTCGGTGCGGCCTCGGCGCTCCCGGGCCTTTCTCCCACTCTCTTCCCTCACTCTCTTCCCTTCCCGCCCGCAGCGTCTCTCTCATTCCGACGTGGGACAGCGACCCACCGTGACTCCGCAAGCTTTCCCTCGGCGCCGCGCGGGGCAGCGGGAGCAGCAGGAGCTCGTCCAACATGAAGACGGTACTTTAATTTTAATGTTTTCTCGGTAAAAGCGCGGGCTGGGCGTCCCGAGGCTCTCACCTGGGCGTTCTGCTTTGTTGGAGCAGCTCTGTCCGTGAGTGGCAGAGCTGTGTCGAGAGGAGCTATAAGGGCTCAGATTTCTTACCTGTTCACTAATTTTCTTTTTTTTTTTTCCGCGAAAACCGAACCCTGTGTCTAGGTCAGAATTGCGGTTTCAGCCTGTAATGTCGTCTTTAGGTGTTACTTCTTGTGATGCTTCAACATTTTACCAGCACTTTGTTGTTTGAGTTGGGCATGACACTTTGGTTTGGAAATCCTGGTTGTGAAGCAGCTTTCTGTGGAATTGCAGAGCTCTTTGTCTGTTTTATTTTTTTTTTACTATGTGTAAGATAGAATCACAGAATCATGGAATTGATCGGGTTGGAAAAGACCTCTGAGATCATCCAGTCCAACCCTTGGTCCAACTCCAGTCCCTTTACCAGATCACGGCACTCAGTGCCACGGCCAAGCTCAGTTTATAAACGTTGCAGGATGTATTTAAATTACGATATTATGTATGTTGTTATGGATTAAAAATACCTTTGGGACATCCCTCCAGATTTCTGACTTTGCTTCCTGGCTTTGTTTTTGGGCTGGTTAATAACTTGTACCAGGCCTCAGATAATACAGTAACTTGTACCTCAAATCCTTATCTTTTTCCTTTGAGTTTTCTGGGACAAGTAAATGAAGCAATTACCAGGTCTAGTCTGATTTTCCTAATTCTGAATTCCTATGGATTTTATGTCTCTGCATCTGTCTGAAGCCTTCACTGCTGCAGGTGCTGCTGAATTCCCTGCAGTGTTCCTATGGAAAGATGTGTGGCAAAACCTCCAACCTCTCTTTTCCCAGGTATTCCCAAAGCAGAGCTGCAAGAAGGGGCTCAGCAAGAAACGTTTCTATTAAAATGTTCTTGTTTTTTTTTTCATCACTTCATGGGTAAATGGCAGAAATAGCACTTTGTGCTGTCACAGTGGGTGGGATTTTTGTTTTTTGAAGGATGTCTTGCAGAGCACCTGCCAAGGCTCCCACTCAGGAAGTCTGTCCAGTGCAAGACTGTGTGTTGCTCACCTTATTGTACAACTTGGTGATTGTTTAGTTATTGACAAGCACTGAACTGGAGTCATTGTGCCCTAAATTTGAACCTTGCCCTTGTTCCTCTGCTCATTCTCTCCTGATTTATTCTCAGAGGTGTAACGTTACCTTGCACATGCAGATCCAGGAGTGACAGTGTGACAGAAAATCTGAGATAATTTACTTCTCCCTTTTTGCATAAGGGAAATGTGCAGTTACTTTGTGAAGCCTTAAAAAAAGTTTGGGTTGTTTTTTGGTACACATGTAATGAACAATTTCTTCTTCTAAAGTGTCTGTAAGATCTGAACTGTTTTCCAGCTGAAATTTGCAGTTCACAGTCTCTTCTGTCCATGGAATTTTTGGATATGCAACAAAACTGTGTGGTGGGTGCTGCAGTTGCCTTTAGAGTGATCTGTCTTTGAATTGTTGATATTTTTTATATGTTCTCTCTACATTTCAGCACCACACAAAGCATAACCTCCCTTTCTTACCTGCCCTTTGGATTCTAAAAAAGGGGAAAAATTCCTTAGAGATGTTTTGTTGCAAATATTTTATAGCACTTTTAGGGAAACCTGAAGGATGGAAAGTTGCAGAGCCCCCACAGCTGTGTAAGAGATGATCCAATTGCAATTCTTGGAAGTTTGTGGCAGTCATACCAAATGAGGAACAAATCAACACTTTCTGGAGTTTTCAAATCAGATTCCTTTCTGCTTATGTGTATTTGTTAAAGTAACTTCTTGATGCTCACAGTAACTTAAAAGTATTTAGTTTAAAAAATACAGCCACACATGCAGTAGAGTGAGGGAAATACATTTGTAAGTCACAATAAGCTTAGAGATGACAATAATGTTAATATTTTTGTGCTGTTTATTTCGTGTTATATTTGATATTTAAAAGCTCTCAGTAGGGGAAGGAATTTATTGAGGTTTTGGACAGGGCTTGGCATCTTGAATTTTAGAGTTTATCAGAATTCTGGGTGTTGTGAACTTGTTCTGTGTCAAAGCCAGGAAACTTTTCAGGCCCATTTTGAGCTGCCTTGCAGGTGTCTCAGTTTATCTCTCTGACTTGCTGGGCCTGAGCTCTTGTAATCACTAAAATTGTGTCTGTGCCTTATTGTCTGCAGATGACAGGATCAAACGAGTTCAAACTAAACCAGACTCCAGATGATGGGATTTCATCGGTCAAGTTTAGTCCAAATACATCTCAGTTCCTGCTCGTTTCATCCTGGGACACGACAGTTCGGCTCTATGATGTTCCTGCCAACACCATGAGACTCAAATATCAGCATTCAGGAGCTGTCCTGGACTGTGCTTTTTATGTAAGTGTGTGAGGTTATTTTTAATTATTATTTTACAGACATACAGTGCCCAGCGTGTGAGAAATTGAAATTCGAGGGAGGGAAAATGCCAATTGAAATGCAGGCTAAAAAATACAGCTTACTTCTGACCTTTTTTTAATGAGCATCATTCTACTCCTAAATACAGGCATTTCCTGTGAAGGGACAGGCACTCACAGATCACAGACTGTTCTGAGTTGGGAGGGACCCACCAGGATCATCGAGTCCAACTCTTAAGTCAATGGCCCACACAGGGGATTGAACCCATGACCTTGGTGTTATTACAACCAAGTTTTAACCAAGTAACTCATTCCTGGCACGAGTGGTAGGCAAAAGTACCTGAAGCTGGTTTGTGCTGTTCCTGCAATGGTGTGGCTAATTGTGTGTGTGCCTTACAGAGAGTTGTACTGGTAGGATACAGCCAGAAATCCTTACCCACAATAAATAAATGCCCATAACCAATTTGTATTTTCTTTTTAACTTCCCACACAGAATTGTTCTGAAAACATGGCATTGTTCCAAGTGATACATTTATTAGATACTTGGTATCTCTATTTTTGATGCACTGGATTTGAAATGGGCTTCAGAATGGTTTATTAGTGCCACTTTTTTGTCTCTTCTTGGTATAACATATGAAGTAGGAAGTTTCAATTATAGTTTTTTTGCACTGCATTCTGACCTGTCCTCTAGTGACGTGATCTTGGTATGTTACTGAATGTTTTAAGCATCAATTTAAATTTTTGAGTCTATGTGTGGTTCTGAATTAGTTTTAGAAGGGTTAGATTTAGCAGGATTGCACTACAGTTAGATGGAACTGAGGTTGTCAGTCATTTAAAATGTTCCCAGAATCATAGAATCGATTGGGTTGGAAAAGACCTCCAAGATCATCAAGTCCAACCCTTGGGCCAACTCCAGTCCCTTTACCAGATCATGGCACTCAGTGCCACGGCCAAGCTCAGCTTAAAAACCTCCAGGGATGGGGAATCCACCCCCTCTCTGGGCAGCCCATTCCAATGCCTGAGCACTCTCTCTGCAAAGAAGTTTTTTCTGATCTCCAACTTATGTGTTTTCCTCTTACAGCAATGGAAGTGATTTGGTATAGCCTCTAACTGCCTTTAAATTTATTTTTTTAGTTTCACTTTTAAACTTAATAAAAATTCATATACCTCAAAGTGCTTAAACATTTTGCAGAGCTTCTGTCATCTGCCTGTTTAAATCAGGGCCAGATCTTAACCCTCATGCCTTAATTTCCATCTTCCCAAGACTCCTGAAAGCAAGTCCTTTGTTATGAGTTTAGGAAGTGCAATGTATACAGCAGCCATGGAAAATTAACGATGTCATAAGGTGAAATCTCATCCTTTCCAGGATCCTACCCATGCCTGGAGTGGGGGGCTGGATCAGCAGCTGAAAATGCACGATTTAAACACGGACCAAGGTAAGCAGATTGAATTCTGAATGGGTACAGCAGCTGGCCTGAGCTTCAGATTTATATCCTTACGTGAACAGATCTATTTAAAGTTCTTTAGACAGGGGATATTTAAGTATCTGGCAGAATAACTACTGGCTTTAATAAGTGCCACCCAAAAGAGTGGAATAATCTGGCAGGTTGCCAAAAAATTTGGTAGGTGCTTGTAGGCATTGAATTGGATTTCTGATGATAATCCTGCTCTGCCATAGGCTGTGCTGTCTCAGTTAGGGGGAATCAGCCAAGCTGAACCAAACCTGAGCGTGTTGTTTTTCAGAGATTTAGAATGATATATTAGGATATATTTATGATATATTTATGATATATTATGATATTTAGGATATATTTAGAATGATCTTTCAGGTAGAGGGTATATAAAGCTTTTGGCCTTTTATTACAATTTTTTTCTAACAAAACATTGTTTGAAAATAACAGTTCCAGTGCCTTGTTGGTGCAAAACATGGAGCTAGTTTGTCTCAGTTTTTTGTGTGTGTTTGTGTGTGTGTTAAAGAGAAGGGCAAGTCTCAGCCAGAGATAAATGTGGTCACCAGAACCAACCAATAGCCAGGGCTTGCCCAACGAGTGTGTGCAGTAATGTTACCAAACAGATCCAATAATTTGGCTTTAGAAGTTTTCTACATGGGTTTTAATTTCTTTCTCTTGTCATATTACTGTATTGATGCACTAATATATACAAGCCTAAGTTGCTTTCTGTATTAGTGTGTTTGTCAAAGGTGGTGATACCATTTGATACTGGACATGCCTTGTACCTCTGAAGATCTCTCTGTGACTGCCTAAAATCCTTAACTCCCTTTCATAATCTGAGTTTAAATTTAACAGTCCTGATCTTTGCCAAAGTTATGCTTCTGAAGGCTGACCTATCCTTAAAGACACTCCTGGCATAGAAATGTACCCATGGAATGTTAGAAAACATTTGTACTGCACAGTGTCCTTTTTTATTCTTTATTTCACACATTCTGACTGTTTGTAGGCTCCATAAAGTTACAGTGGATTGTATTTTCTTACAGAAAACAGTTACAGTATATTGTATTTTCTTACAGAAAACCTTGTTGGTGCCCATGATGCTCCCATCAGGTGTGTCGAGTATTGCCCAGAAGTGAATGTCATGGTGACTGGAAGTTGGGACCAAACAGTTAAACTGTGGGATCCCAGAACTCCCTGTAATGCAGGAACCTTCTCTCAGCCTGAAAAGGTGTGTGCTGGGTGCTGTATTGCAGGGGACATGTTAGATAATGCATCCTGTGACTGCTGAAACATCATACAGGACACTGAAACGGAATTGAGTTTGTAAAGTTTTGTTTTGTGGTTTTTAAGCTGTGAAACCTGTGCATTAAAAGATTGGTATTCGGAATTGATTGCAAGTTTTAGGTGGAGACTTTGAGCTTTCTTCAGTAGGAGAGCATAACTTAATTCTTGGTGCTTGTGCTAGACCAGATTCTTATAACTGAAAATAAATTTGAAGGAAAACATGACAAAAACAGCAGCTTGGCTTAATTGTAAATATGTACTGTTCATTTCCTTAAATGTTAAGATTTTAGGTATATTAGACCCTGGCAGTCCTAAGGTGTGACTGTTTTGGAATGTGCACAGGGATACAGGAGGAGGCCATTGAATGTAGCCTGAAATCATAATTTGGTTTTTCACTTGTGTTAAAAATTTGAACAGATTTTTTTGTGTTGTGATTTATCTGTGTTATACCAATGCCTGGTGAATTGATATTCTTCCAGTACTGAAATCCTCTGTACTAATGGGAGGCCTTAGAGAAATGAGGTAAAATGGGATGTATTCAGGTTTTTCTCATGGTTATATGGAATGTTAATCTTTATTCTGCTTATGGTGGTGTCATTGAAAGAATTAAACAACAGTAATTTCTGTTTTTTTCAGAGACTGTTAAACTCAGGCTGGCTTGGATAATTTTACATACAAATATTTTTTTGCCTGTACCTTTTTAAAATTTCATTTAGCACTGTGACATTGTATTGTCAAGTCGTAATTATGAGCCATCATTACATTCCCTTTGCACCTAAATGGCTCTTACTTTTGTTCCAGCGTAGCTGAATCTACTTCTGCCAAGACCTTTGTTCAGAATAAAGTAATTGCATTATTTCTAGTTTTGATTTATAGATGTATGTAGCATGTAAAGAACTGTGATAAATTGCTGACAGAATATCATATAATGGACAGCCACAGTGAATCAAGCTGCTTATTGGCTCAGCAAGGTTCATTATGTCATTTTTTTAATGCTGCCTTTGATAAATGTGAACACCTACTCAACTGCATGACAACGGTTTCATGTGATTTATGGTTGTGTGGTGTGGAAAGAACACTCACTGTACAGGTGTGACATCAGTTTGGGAAGAAGATTTAAGATATTTAATGGTTTTAAGCCTTTGTTTCCCTACATGTATACAAACACAGTTTATATAATGTTTATTAATATTTTTCCATCAATTTTTGCATCTGTAGCAAAAAGAGATTTGAAAAACTGTCTTGTTAAACTCCTGTTGGCTCAAAGTTTTCTTACTTGTTTTAGGTGTAATTTGGACCATCAGAAATTTTGGGCAACTCCTATATGAACATTTAGGACTTTTCCCATCTTAAGAGGGAAGTTCAATAATCACATTTTAGAGCAGAATGGATGAGGATTGGTTAAAGGAAGCTTTTTTATCTTTTGATGCATATGTATACATACACATCTGCTGAGTTTTTGATTAGAAATTAGCTTTTTGAAAACACAGTATCTCTAGTAATGAAGGGACAAGTTGTCTCTGATATTTCAGTGCAGTCTTACCAGAACCAAATATCTTTGTTGGGCTTTATCAGAGAACCAGCAAATGAAACAAGATGCTTGAGTGAAATTACACAAGCACATGCCAGAAGTGAATTGATTCCTTCTGGCAGGATACCAGACCTCTTACACTTGATTCTTGATCTGAGGAATATAAAATATCTGTTTCCTGTGTATTTATCTGCATTAGATCACTTTGGAAAAAGCTCCTTCCCGTAGTTTGCTCTTGTGAGCAGCTCAGTGACAGCTGTAGGTACCTGGATTCCATCCTGCTTGTGTATCAACAACTTGGAATTCATTTGATAACAGTGTTTTTGACTAAACCTCTTCCCTTTTTCTTTTTTTTAAACATATTTCCAGATTAACTGCATCCTAGGTAATAGTTGGAAACAGCAATTCATACAGTGAATATTTTAATGAGAAATTTGATAAGCCAAAATTAGAACCTCTGGACCAATTTTTGGAACAGAGTGGAAATTCCAAGCCATAGTGTATCATGCATATTTGGTGTATCATGCATATTGCTTTCTTAAAATTCACTTAGTTTTATTAAAGTATACAAAGTACTGGTTTTTAATGATTTTTTTTTTGTGATTCATTTCACTTTAATAACATGAAGCTCAAGTGGAAGTATTCAGTTTAAAAAGAAAAAAACCTGATTACTGGGTGGAGGGAAACAAGAAAATGTGTGTTATGTTATTTTAGGACCAACTTGCAGAATCCTGAAGTGACAGTGGGAATGCAAACTGCATACCAAGCAGGGATGAATTCCCATATCCATGCTCTTCCCATCCTGCTGTTGTATTGGTTTTCCTTTTAGCATTACGTTCCATGAATTTAATGCTTTAAATAGTTTTTGAAATGCTGCATCAGTGTGTTCTCACAAACCACCTGCGCATGTTGCTGTTTACCCCAAACCTGAGTTCTGAATTAAAGCTGAAGGGAGTTCTCTGGCTAAAAACTTCCTTGTAACGCCACCTATTCTGTTCCTGCTTATTGCTGACAGTTTATTTTGCACAAAGAGCAGTGGATGCCCAGGTTAATGAGTGTTAATTATTGTCAATGTTTTGTTCAAGGTGTACACGCTGTCGGTGTCTGGGGACAGGCTGATCGTGGGCACGGCGGGCCGGAGGGTGCTGGTGTGGGATCTGCGGAACATGGGATACGTGCAGCAGCGGAGGGAGTCCAGCCTCAAGTACCAGACCCGCTGCATCAGAGCATTCCCCAATAAACAGGTGTGGCAACCATGGCAGGAGTTCTGCTCCTGATGAATATTTTTAGGGTAATGGGGGGTTATTTTTCAAGTTTTCTGCATCTTTCATTTTAAAAAAAATCCGCGGATTTTCAAAGTTTTGTAATCAAACCTTGTTGCAGGTTAATTCTTTTTAATAGCACAGCTTAGGAATATTTGCTGCTGACTTACCAGTTTTGTCTCCTTTTTTAAAAATGTATTTGCTGCATCACGATACTAACATGTATTTAAAAAACAAAACACACACAGAGACACCCCCCCAAGCTGAACAGAGAAAGCCAGAACTGGTGGTCCCTCAGCAGCCTTTATGTGTTGTGGCCGTGGGTTCTTCAACAGTCTGTGAACAGGAGCAGGATTAAAACTATGTGAATGTCGTTTATATCTTTTTCTTTCTTTTTTATCTCTGAGTCTGTGGCATGTACTCAAGAACCCCTGCTCCATTATCCAGGGGAATTGTACAATTTAGATGATCATACAGCTGTTCTGTGGAAGTTAACGTGATGTGTCTGTGGTATTTCTTTGTGAAGTAAAGCAAGAAGATTGGCTTTTTCTGCCAAACTAATTTGGAAGGGAATTTTCTCCATGTACAAAGTGATAGTACAGGAATTGCAAGACCGAGTTACTTGTTCTTGAACTGGCATGAATGCTTTGTCCATTTTCAGTTCTAGTTATAGTAAAACAAGCTGATCTTCCAGATTGTATTGTATTATGGATTTTAAAGAACCTTGCTATAGCTGGGTATCATTGCAATCCTATTTCTGAAAAGACCTATTATGGACTTAACTCAGAAGTGATAATAAAAGCATCTCAGGTTGCTCTAAGTCAGGACTGTAATTAACTGGATAAGTGAACACAACTTGTAATCAAGTTTCACTGAAAATACTATTTCAGCTTGAGTGTTTAGTTGTTAGTATAAAGCTCTAAACTAATTTTAATATAATTCTGAAGCTAAATAGTCTGTGAATATCTCTTGATATTTCAGATATGTAGGCCCTGGGGGATAGGGGAGTAAATACAGGGTGTTCTTAACTCTTGAAACCTTTTTGCCCAAACACAAGCTTGTGTTTGGACCTGCAGAGGTAATTACAAGTCTCACTGTCAGCTTAAAGGTTTTTCTGCTTTTCTTAGAATTTAGAGATGTATGAGATAAAATTGTATATCAGTATTTTCTCCAATTGTAAACTTCCAAAATATGTATTTCCCTTTTTTTTTTAGGGTTACGTTTTAAGTTCTATTGAAGGTCGTGTTGCAGTGGAGTATTTGGATCCCAGTCCAGAAATCCAGAAGAAGAAATACGCATTCAAATGTCACCGTTTGAAGGAAAATAACATTGAACAGATTTACCCAGTTAATGCCATTTCTTTCCATAATGTCCACAACACCTTTGCTACAGGTAGAGCAGATGCTCAGCTTTTTGTAACACTTCCATCAATTCCTTTATTTTTGTTGTGAACAGATCAGCCTTTGCTTCATATCCCCTAAATTGTGTTTCTTGGTATGAGCAGGGGTTTAAAATTATTTAATGCAGTGAGATTTAACTGCTTTAACAGGGATTTTGGGAAATGCTTGATGCCTTAAAAGTCTGTAAGAAAGACACCAAGCCAAATTTTTAGTAGGAGGTAAGATAAAGGGTAGTTGCTTTAATGAGCACCCAGGCTCGCCAAGGAATACATCAATGTGCGTGTGGGCAAGCTTCAATTTCCATGGCTTTTATAATATGTTCCATCCAATCACCACTTCACACATTTCCGGTTCCACCTCTGTCCCGCCCCAGTCCCACCCCCCTAGGAATTGGGTCTGGGGTCGATGAGACCTCCTCTTCATCAGTCTCCTCTTCTTCGGCACACAAAGGGCTCTTGGAGGGTTTCCAGTGTTCTGGGTTGCTCTGCCCCATATTTATGTCTTCTTCTGATAACCTTCAGTCTTGTACCCTGAACAACAGACTAAACAGCTAAGGAATTTTAGCTCGCTGTTCTGGGACAGGAGTAGTTACAGAATGACATTAAACTGCTAGAAATATTAACCCATTAAAAATCTACTTTGCTACAGCTACTTGTGTTCCTAAAATCTACAAAATGTGAAAATTAAAAAAATCACAAATCCTTCCTGCATCATACTCATTGTGCTCTTTACTGAATGACTCACCTGTATAACCCTGTGTTTTTAATGACAAAGTAATTATGAGAAGTTTTCTTTTTTCCTTTTTTGTGTTCTGTGATTTTTTCCCCCCCCTACTTACAATTTCCAAACATTTTTCCAAAATGCATTTCCAGGCGGTTCCGATGGGTTTGTAAATATCTGGGACCCGTTCAATAAGAAGCGGCTGTGCCAGTTCCATCGTTATCCCACCAGCATCGCATCCCTCGCCTTCAGCAATGACGGCACCACCCTGGCCATCGCCTCTTCCTACATGTACGAGATGGACGACATCGAGCACCCCGAGGACGGGATCTATATTCGCCAAGTGACAGATGCAGAAACAAAACCCAAGTGAGTGTGCTCTGCCCGGGCTCGAGGCTTTCTGAGCATTCATCCCAAGATTTATTAATTTTCCTAAATTCATGAATAGCATTATTGATGGCAGCAGATAGTGCAGCTTGACAGTAGGGTTGGGTTTGATGTTATCTCGCTCGCCCAAGCTTTCAATATCCGTAGGTTGATAGACGTCTGATGGATAAAATTGTGCCTGGTTGTTTAGTAGGAGAAGGATGTCAAACCCTTATCCTTTTTCAAAAGGTGCTATTATATGAAGCTGTGGAGTTATTCCGAGCTCATTGCTTCAGGAATTAAGTGAAGAATTCAAGAATAATTTATTTGAGTAAACGTTACTATGTTTGGATATTTAAAACTTGGAATTAATGAAAGTTTTCACACTCAGCTGTCACAGGGAGCAGTGAATTTAGATACTGTTCTAGAAAGGTTGTGGAAAATCAAGAAAAAGCTCTCTCAGTTCCTGTGTGCAGCCCTCTGATAACACACTTTTCTGTCATTGTTGCTGTCAAAATGGGGCAAAGTGATTGATGGAAGTAAAAGATTCCTGTTAAACTCGCTTTGGCCTGAATGTTACATAGAAAAATTGCCATCACAGTGCAGAATTGTGTGCTTTTAATGATGCCAGCACAGGAGCAGTTGGCTTTATTTCCAAATTCCTGTGGTTTATCACTGCTCTTTTTTTTTTTTCTTTTCTGGTACTCAGACTGTCTTACACCTTATCAGGTTGTCTCCATTATTTAAAGTAGCTGTGTAAATAGATGAAAGTTCCTGAGTTTAAAACCTCAAGACCTTTCCCCCAGCACTCTCAAGTGACTTGTCTGTTGCTTTGGAGCAGCCATTTTATACCTGTGGAGATGTTGTATTTAATAGTCTGCAACTTCCACATCTCTGACTTGTTTTAAAATAATTTTGATAGTCATAGAAAAGTAAAGCCAGACCTATTTTAATATTTATTTCCTCATGTGAAAAAAAACCCCAAATATGATTATTCAAATTTACTTTAAAATCAGGTTGTACTTGTTGCATTCATTTATATTTTTTTTAAGAGGTGGTAAAAAATACTTGGCTGCTATTGGTTTTGTAATAGTAAGAGCTGCTTTCAGTTATTTTTGTTCATTGCTAGTTATGGTTGCTAATTCTGTAGATGCTTCATTCTGCCTTATGAGGAGGTTAATCTACAATTAAACAATATTTCCTCTTGGCCCTCCATTATTTTCTGAAACAGATGGTTCATCATTTCCTGGGCTGTTAAACACAGCAAGGTTAAGGTTAGACTCTTGGGAATCAGCTAGTTTTGAATCTCATTAGGCTGTAGAAGGAAAACTAATAAGAATACTCCTTAATATCATTTTGTGACTCTAAACAATTATTTATTAGCAAACAATTGATCCCAGAAGGGCAAATTGTTTGAGTCAGTAATGAGCTGAGAAAAGACAGAGCATATCTGTGTATTTGGAAAATAATTGTAACGTAATTGCAATGCATTTAGACAGGCATCTTTTTGGACCTGTTTCTATCTTTAAATGAATTTCTGAAAACATTAACGAGGTTTATATGCTTTTCTGACATTTACAAGTTGCTTGTGCCAACCTTAGGCCACTAAGAAGGATGGGTCTAGTTTAGTGTTACAGCAGGGTGAGTCATCGGTGGTTTAATCCAAAAATAAGTTAGTTAGACAGAAGACTAATCGTTGTTTCATAGTGATCTTTTTGCATGTTAATTTGGGTCATTTTGCATTTCTGCACAATGCATTCTTAAATGCATCAAGGTGGTGCCATATTACAGAAAGAAGACTTGGCAAGAGCAGCATGTTGATCACTAAATTGTTATGTATTTATCTTGATACAATGAAAGTGGTGCTTCTACAATTCTATGCTTTTATAGGATGTTGAATATTCTACCTGCTTATGATTCCTCTAAATATTGCTTCCTAAAATGGAGTTTGTTTCTTCCAGGTCTACTTAAACTCCTGGTGATACTCCTCCCCTTCAGAGATGCCAGCCTGTTCCTAACAAGGTTAAACAGAAGTGGGAAGAACAATCTTTGTACTCATTTTTTAACAAAGAAATATTTGTTCGTTGTAGTTTGTCTTAATCTGTCATTATTTCTCTGCTTATAATGTTAGTGAAACTGTTTTCTTTAGCTGCTATCTGGAGCTGAATGAGTTCAGTCCTGTAGGCAACCTTTATAAAAACTTACCACTTCTTGTAGTATTTGATTATGAAAACGTTCACTGTTTTCTTATTTGTTCAATAAATATCCCGAGATTTTGGAAAACCCACTTTGTGAAACAGCCTTTACTGATTGTGAAACAAATGGTGAGACCAAACCCTTAAATTGCAGCAGTTCTTGAGTTCTAGATCTTCCTGCTGGAAAATTTCTGAACCTCTTGTTTTTTTTCCAATGAGGTGAACTGGGAATTTCTTCATTGCCTTGGGACCTAGGTGATGTTTTCACATGGTTGTAAGAACCTAAAGTTGTATTAGGTGGGCTTTTTTATATCAACTTGATTCTTGTTACTGGAGAACCATTAACTGGAGGAAAGAACTTGAACACATGGTTCTCTGTTGGGTTTTTTTTCCACATAATGCATAAAAGCATAAAATTAATGATGTTTAGGAAGGACTGAGGATGTTTAATTAATTAATTAATGATGTTTAGGAAGGGAGCAAATCATAGAATCATAGAATGGATTGGGTTTGAAAAGACCTCCGAGATCATCAAGTCCAACCCTTGGGCCAACTCCAGTCCCTTTACCAGATCATGGCACTCGGTGCCACGGCCAAGCTCAGTTTAAAAACCTCCAGGGATGGGGAATCCACCCCCTCTCTGGGCAGGTCATTCCAATGCCTGAGCACTCTCTCTGCAAAGAATTTTTTTCTCATCTCCAACTTCAATTTCCCCTGGCAGAGCTTAAGCTACTCTGTAGAGTAGAGTTTCAGCCTATGGCTGTGTGGTCTGTTCCAAGTTTTTAGGCTAAGCTTGTAGCCTGGGTTTTGTGGAGTAACACAAGTGGAAAGGTAGATAAGAGGTTTCCCCAAAGGGGAGATGCCATTCTGGCTACAAAATCCCATGATAATAAGCTGTTTCTCTGCATTCCTTGTTTGCCTTATTTCTAAGAAGTCTAATCTGTAATCAAATTTTGTATCAACTTCGTAAGGATTTTGGAGTAAGGGATGGGCGTGAGAAGATGCTTGAACTTGGACAAATTAAAAATTTCTTAGGAAAGTAGCATTAGGAAAACAATGTGGACACTGTGTTTTTGGTTTTTTTTCTGAACAGGAATTCAGATCTGATGAAGAGACTAAACCCGCAAATCTGATAAATGTGTTCAATGTTGCACATTCCGTACTGGTTTGTGGAAATAAAAAGAAATGCTTTCTGATTAGCACCACCACTAAAAGCTGTCTCACCCAACTCTCTTTGCAGAGCAGACTCAGACTGCTCTCTGCAGTAGCTGCTATCAGGTGCTTGAGAAGTACTTAATACTTAAGTGTTCACTTTGTAGTGAACAGTAAGAAGGGATGAAACAAAACAGATTTAACAACATGATTGAGGTGTGGATATTTTGAATTGTTGATTGGATCCATACTTTACTTCCAACTTCTTCCCTTCTATCAGTGCCTGTGTAGCCAGTGGGAGTACTTTATTACCTCTAAGAAAACAAACCTGCTGACAACAGAAATAGCAACCAATCGTTCCAGAGAAGGTGGTGATGGAGAGGGAACAGCTCTGTGTGTGCAGAAATCCAACAAACTAGAGCTGTTACCAGGCAGACATGGTAAATGAGTTGTATGTGGAATACTTTGTAGTCTGTCATGAGCTAGATGTAGTTTCTTTGATAATATAAACTGGTTTTGATAGGTTTGGAAAAAATAATCATCTTCCTGAGTTAAATATGTATAATGCCCTTACCACAGTGTCATCCAGGCTCTGTTGTGCACCATCCCTGTTCCTTGCAGTTTTAATTGCCTTTTTTGCATTGAGGGTACATGGCTGATGTTGGGCAGAGGTTGAAGTTTGGGTCAGCTTCGGAAGTGATGACACCTTGGTGTTTGGGGTTTTTATTATTTTCTGAAGACTGCATTGATAAAGAGGATCTGGGGCTGAATGTTCCTGTGAGAGTGACCAGCAAAGCGCTGGTAAGCTAAATCCTTACTTTGGGGGTAGGCTGAAACAGCAGACTTTGTATTAAGAACATTGTCACATGTTCCAGGATCCCCCACCACAATGTGTGCTGTGTGTGCAGGTGTAGATACAGATACATTTGCAGAGCAAATATACACAATATCTGTTGTTTCTCCTTCTCCTCTTTGCTTAAAGTGTATAATAAAAAATGCAGGATTGAGCCCATAAAGGAGTTGTTGTTACCTGATAACACAACAATGACCTTGCTTGTGGAAAACACAGACCTGAAGTGAGGATGTGTCCAAACAAAACATGTGAAGGCAGAATTAGGCTGAGTCTAATGAAAAGGTAGTTTAGTGATGATGTGGAGAAAGGGACATGTGAAATGGAGAGAGGATAGAATGGGGAGTTAGAGGTGTAGAGCTGTGGGGAACAAAATGAAATAAGAGCTAGAGAACATAGAAACAAACAAGAATTCAGAATAGTTTGGTTAACAGAGTAAATATATAACCTGGAAATGATGCCACCTGTGCAACTTACAGGGGAAAAAGCCTGTTATGTTTGAAGTGCTGAGATCTGCATATTTCAGCAGACAAAGGCAGCCCAAGATAAGAGGAAATGGATTGGACTTCCTAGTTCTGCTTTGGCATAAAAATAATAGGAAAATTCCTTGAGGTGTGTTGGTGTTTTATGTAAATGCTTTAAAGAAACGAGTCTGTAGAAAACAGTGAGACAATCAGGTATGGTGGAGAAAATGAATGTTGGTCAGGGCTGTGTCCATGTTTTGGGCATGAATATCACAGAGTGCAGTAGAAATACAGATACTTCTTTTACAAGATTAGTCTTCCTTTTATTAGCTCTTCTAGAAAGGCAGGTCAGGACAGAGGGTCATATGCTGGAGAAATCATGAAACAAGCCTTTTCTAACCTATATAACAAGCAGCTAAACAAAGGTTATACTGACTCTTGATAGAGGAATTGAGATCTAATAAAGCTCCTTAAGTCCCTGTTTTTTGGCTGGTGTTGAGGGCCGTGGAGAAAACATGGAGCCCCAGCCATCATTCTAATGGAGTCATCAATCACCACTGACTGCTTGTGGGAACAAATAGCAGAGGCTGTCTCTCACAAAAGCCTCATAACACTGTGGTATGGAAGCCAAGTGGCACCTGTGCCCTGAATGTCACAAAATCAGGCTGGTAAGTACTTCTGTCTGTTGGCCAGTACTTCAAGGTAATCACTCTGTGGTTACCCCATGCAGGTCTGGAGCTCTGCTGCGTCTCGGGTGGGATGTTTTGTGCTGCTGCAATTATAATAAATATGAAAATAACGTGTTCTCGAGGTGGGTGTTTTTCAAGGCTGAACTCTGAGCCCCCAACAATGACTGAAGTGATGCTGTGGAGAGTGGCTTTGCAAAGCTGTGTAGGTATTGCCAGTTCCATCTTCCTTAACTGTCTCACACTTTTCTAGGTGTCCAGTAGTTTTTCCTGCCTTGAAGATGAAGAATTTTCTGCAGTTTGAGTCACATAGTCTCTAAATTCGGCAGCAATTCCACTGGTGTGTGTTAGGATAGGTGCCCAAAACTGGGTATCTCTGCTGCTTCTTGCAGATTTGGCCTAAATGACATGTCTCTCATCAGGAATTGGTGTCAGTGCTCTGGAGCAGAACCCTTTCCTTTGTACTAGCAAACATCTGTTCTGGTGATTACCCATTGCTGCTTTTGTGTGGTTCAGTACAATCACAACCACAGCACTAGTAATTTTTCAGTCAGTATGCAACTGATACAACTTCTGCTCCCCCAGCAATGTGGCATTTGATCTGAGAAGTGTCAGGATTCTTTGTTTAAAATTAGTTTAAAACATAGCATTTAGCAATAAAAAGTCAAACACAAGACTTGCCTAGATAAAACTGATGTGCTAAGGGCAATCTGTGAAATACATCTTTTTTCCTAAGGCTTTATGTACAGCAGTTTTTACTACATCAGACATTTTCCTATAGCATGAAAAGCCCATATGAATGTGCTAACACATGATAGCAACATGGACGAGGTAATAGGTCTTCAGAGTCTCTTGTGATTACCTGCAAAGTGGAAGGGAATAAACTGTTCTCCATGTCCACTGGGATGAGGCATAATGGGCTTAAATTGCAGCAGAGATTAGTGTAGACATTAGGAAAAACTTAAGTATAAGGATGGTTAAGCCCAGGAATAAATGGCCTGGGGAAGCTGCAGCATCTCCATCTGTGGAATTTCTCAAGCACAGGTTAGACCAGTATGTGCCAGGCATGGTGGGGATTAAACTGGTTCCATCTTTGGGCAGGAAAGATAAAGCAGAACTGATTGTACTTGTGGTTGTTACCCTGCTCAGTTGGGCTCTGATCACTCAATCACCTGTCACAGCCAACTAATTACTGGTAACCAAGGCTGGGATACCTGTTTATTTTAAAAGTTTAATTCTTAGGCTTTTAAACACCACCATTAACACACAAATTTGTTTCAGCCCATGTTTTGCAGCTTCCTATGTCAGTGTGACCTGGCCCACCAGAGCTGGCAGCAGGGGAGCAGCCCCTGGGACAAAGCTCTGCACAACTTATGTCACCTGCCAGGACCTAAAGGGGCTTACAGGAAGGCTGGAGAGGGACTTGGGACAAGAGATGGAGTGGCAGGACAAGGGGAAATGGCTTCCCACTGCCAGAGGACAGGGTTAGATGGGATACTGGGAGGAAATTCTTTATTATAAGGATCGTGAGGCCCTGGCACAGGTACCCAGAGCTGCTGTAGCTGCCCCATCTCTGGAAGTGTCCAAGACCACGTTAGAGCAACCTGGGATAGTGGAAGGTGTCCCTGACATGGCAGGGGGTGGAATGAGATGATCTTTAAGGTCCCTTCCTACCCAAAACGTTCCATGATTCTCTGATCATACTTAAAGTCAATTTTGTAGGCATTTCTGAATTTATGTTAATTCTCAATTAGAGTTAATTTCTGAATGAAGGTTAATCAAGAGTACCTGACTTTTATTTGCTATATAAATACCTTGTTTACATCAGTCTTACAATAACTAGTTTAAGCTTGCATCCAGCTTCAGTAGCACTAAACAACTTGTACCAGTTGTGTGTTTTAATCAATTCCCCACTTGCAGAAACCCATATGTTCTCTTTGGGAAAAAACCAGCAAGGTAACATGAAAACAGGTGAAAACAATGCAGTAATTTATTCACATATGCCAGAGATTTCCTGATAATGAAACTAAGGAAGGGTTGCTTTTCCCTGCAAACCACGACTGCTCTGCAACCACAACAATGCAACAAAGGCACCAATTGCCTCATTCTCAGCACTGCATGGATGTATTGTCAGAAATTATTCTGGCTTGAGAATTTGCTCCCTAAATAGATAAGACAGACAAAGGTTGAGAGAGAAGAAATATTCTCATGCCACAGATGTCAACAAAGGCACAGAAAAAGGAAGTAAATTTCCTTGTCACAGAGCAAAGGCAGGACTTGAACAGATGTCTTGATTCCTAGTCCACGTAATTGGTTTAATTTTTTGCCTCTGCTGTAGACTTTCTGTGGAGATTTCAGTTAATCTTCTTTATTCCTGTGATGTAATTTTTTGTCAATCGAACAGACAGTGCTTCTGTATAAAGGGAAATGAGACCAAATTGATAAAGAAGAGTTAAGTATCTTCTCAAATGCAAATTTTTCTTATGCAATGATACAGTATATTGAGTTGATATTTAGTACTTCCACGTGGCAAGAGAGATTCCAATAGAATACCTACCTTTGCTGCTTTAGTGAGGGATAGAGGTGACAGGAAGGAAGTAGAAAGTGCAGGCATTTTTAGGGGTTGTGCTTTTAAACAAAAAATAATAAAATGTGCCATTGTGTTTTCACATAGTGTTATCTAGGCAGAAAAAAAATACAATTCTGGCCCAGCAAATCAAAGTCCATCAAGAAGAATTAAGTAGAGAATCTGCTTACAGAGCTGAAAAAAAAATTGGCACAGCTGTAGTCTGTGCAGCAGACAAAAGAGTGAAGATATCAAGGAAAAAGAAAAACACATATCATTTACCATGTCATATCATTTACATGCCTCAGTTTCTGGTGTCCCTTATTGATGAATCATTTTTCTTGCCCCACACAAGCTTTTCATGTTCTACTGGGGAGTCAATGCCTGCAGCTGCTGCAGTGCTGCCAGGGCAGGTATGTGGGTTGCAGGATGCTCAGCCCTTCCTACAGAGCTACCCGTTTGTTTTCCCTGGAAGCAAACAGAGTATTTGTAAATAGGAAAGGCTTGCCTGTTCCCAGTCCCAGTTTGCTTAAATACATGTAGTCACTGTTTTAATTTTTCACTTGGTGGTGATGCTCTCTACCATCTGCATCATTTAAAGATGACAACTGGTGGCACAGATGGTGATAAAACAGTATAAATACCTCTTGAATTTGTAAATTACATGTTTTGAGAACATGACTTTGGCTATTTCTCTTCCACCTGTATTTGTAATGTTGAGATTTTTTGATTCTTCACATGGAGGCTTTAAGTAGTGGCCTGCAAACACATGGAAGGTGCTGCTGCCTGAGCAGTGAGATAATGCCCTATTTCAGTCAGAGAACATTAATTTCTGCTAATGAGATTTTGGAAGGCAACATTTTAAAAAATATTTGTAGATAAACTTTTCAAATGAAACATCTGTGCAAACCCCTCAGTCCTACACCATAAGTTAAGTGTGTAGGAATATATCTGGGGAAACATCTCTCTGTTCCTCTTTATAATCCTTGTTTTTTAGATCATAGTTCTTGGTGTGAAAAATAAAACTGCTTAAATCCTTGAGTCTTTCCCGTTGGTTATAATGGAGTCACTGTTCTTTCCTTGTCATCTGCAATCCTCAGATGCTTTTAATCAAATCATCAGGATTTAAATTATTAACCACCTTTTTGGGATTACATTTTTTATTCCTAATTATACGCAAAAGATATATATCATGAAATATGCAGCAAGTAATTGCGATTAAAGCGGGCGGCCTCCCGAAAGATGGGCCCAACAGTTTGATACAGCCAAAACTTAATTAGCCAGATAATGGGGTTAGAAGTCAGATTTGTAAGGATGAGGTGGGGACAGAAATATTTAGAATTCTTTTGTTGTTGTTGGAGGTGGAAATCAATATGGAGGTTGCAAATTCTAATAAAAATCACACTTTTTTCCTGGTCTCTTCTTGTATTCTCTTTCTTCTTGTATTATTCTTGAGATGGTCCATGAAAAACTAAATTAATCTGCATAAGGAACAAGTAATTCAATCAGCTGGAGCATTTTCTACATAGCTGGGTCTTTTGGTTGTTCTTTCTTGAGAAAGAACAAGTTTTGGCTTAAACTCTTCCACCATCAGGAGGAAATTTTCCCAGGTAGATTTCCTGGGCATGTTATTAAAGGCTGTCTCCTCTGCTTGGCTGCCTGCAGGAATTTGATAGCTTTGAGACCTCCTTCCTCTGTCAAACTCAGTTGTAATTGGTCTATCAGTTCCAAAGTTATTAGTGGGATGAGAGGAGAAGGGGATGGGCAGACAGACACAGACAATTTCATGGCATGAATCTCATTTCCGTGGGGAACTGGAATAAAAAAATCAATTAAGGTGAAAGACCCTCCAGTCCCCTTCTTTAATTACTTGATAAGAACAATCCTTTTGCTGATGAATCTATGATATACAATATACTGGTCAGTCTGGTATAGGGTTGAACCAATTGGGCAGTTGTTTGTGAGTGTCCAAATCTGGGATAAAACCCTGGCTTTTCCATCAACAAGGTGAGGTTGTGGAGCCTTGGGTACTGTCAGGATTCACCTGCTGCAGGGATGTTGGTTCCCACATCTCATCCTGTTCCTCTTCCAGCATCAGGAGTTTCCTACATGCTGCACTTCACATGTTCCCAATCCTGTTTTTGTTTTGACATCAAATGACCTCACATGCTGCTTGTTACCCATTTTCTCCTCTCCTCTTTTAAAGGATTGTCTTACGTGTTTCACATTCTGGAAATTTCACAGTTTTCTGGTAATTCTGTTTGCCCTCCCTCCCCACCTCACTGGTAATTTTTTGTTTAAATATTGAACGTTTCATTACGCCTCTACTCCTACAATCAGAAATAATTCAAATACAAATGTCAGACATGTTGAGACATTGAATAAACCCATCACCTTTTTATGAGCTATTTTCAGGCCCGTCTTCCAAATTGCCACCAAAATCCCAAACTAAACAAAAAAAAACCCCCAAGGAAAGAGGTGATTTTTTTTTTCAGATCTGATTGCAAACCAAGCCTGTGTGAGCAGCCTGAAATGTTTATGATCTCAAAAGCAGCAAAAATCATCCATTTTCTGCCATCCTGCTTTCCTCAGCAGAGGTGACCAGGTTCAACACTTTGGGGCTATAGTGCCCTTTTCTTCCAGTTATTTCAGCATTTATTATACTAACAGCTTGCTCTGCTGTGGAACTGCTTATTGTAAAGAAAAAACTCCCTTGTTTGCCTACAATCTCTATAGTGAGGGATTTTGTTTGTGTGAAGAGAAGGAAATGAAGGATGAAAATGTTAATGGAGGAAGTACAAACATGCTTCAGATGATGTATTTATGTATCGCCCTGTTCCTTGTTCGACTTCTCTGCATTTTTCATTTCTCTCAGGATGTTTTATTAAAAAAAATAAGTGTGATGCTTTTCCTGTGCATCAACTTGAAAACATTTTGGTGGGACTTTGTTCCAATGTCACTTACAATTATTTAGTTCCTCATGGAGTGGTGTGGAATGAAGACTCAACCTCTGACCAAAACCTTTTCAACTCAAGGGAGTTGAATTTAATTTCAATTTGGTGTCTTGCTATAAGGCTGAGAGACAATTCCTCTGGCTAAAATCAGTGAGGAAAATCTTGTTTCTCTTGGCACAGGATCAACCTCCACATCAAGATGGTGGTAAATAAGTCTTTCCAGATTTTAGTTGTTACTACGGCATCAGAATCACCTTTACAGACAGCTAAATATTTATTTTAAATTTTAAATTCCTAAAAGGGAGGCTGTGGTTTATGTTGTTTGCATGTAATGCCTTATCATGACCATTATTAATTCCCCCAGTAACTCTTAACTATTAGAAAAAAATTGCATTGCAGGACAGTAAGTATCTACCAGCAGGAATGGTTTATTTTTTTCAGCTTCTAATGCAGCAGCCTTTCATCCTTTTATATAAGATTTACCTTTAACCCAGAATCTTTCACCCGTTATCTATAATGTATAATTATAAATACATTGTAGTCTTGAGTAAGTACAATTAAAAAGGGTAATTTGTTTCCCTCCCTCTCTCCCATCCTCCCACCCAAGTCCTTAGGTTTAATTTTCATGATTATGTTAGATTATGAGTCATTTTAAATCATGGTATCCAGTAGAGACTGCTCCTACTCTGCAGCTCTTTTCAACAGTTGTTTATGGTAGTTTCAGCCTCTTTCTGCCTCTCTGAGGCTCTTTATTTTTAAAGCAAGGCAGACAAGGCCTAAAATTATTCCATTAAAGAGGTGCAATTTTTGTAATGGGACTTAGAGTGCTCTGCAGAAGTGCAGGCAAGTTTCTTCAATATCCTGAGCATTATTCGCTCATTTAGTTAAATGATGTTTCTAATTCCCTGGTAATTACATGTAATGAGGCACTCTTTCTCTTCTTGATGAGACTTTAGCTTAATATGAGATGTCGTATTTTTTCTTTCTCTTTTTTTTTTTTTTTAAGGGATAATTACCCTTCCCAGGAAAAGCAGGGGGTTTGTTGTGCAGAATATATAGCAAATTATTTTATTTCCTGCCATCTTGACTGCCAGTAAATTATAAAATTAAGTTTCAGTGGAGCATTAGCACCATTTTGGAAAGGCTTGAGATTTTTTTTTTCCTTATTCATGTATTGATGTCCTTTGGGACTGTCGAGCTATTATTCATAGAATAGATGTTTTTCTGCCAATTCCGAGTATTAGATGGTATTGAAGCAGCAACATAGGTTTAATTTTTTTTTTCCTGGATAATATCCAATACAGAATGGTCTTGTTAGTTGCTTTTTATATCAGGTAATTATAAAGTTTTAGTAACACTTCTCGCCCTCTCTTGCTGACTAATTAAATTTAGTTTTATGTATGTTTTCATATTAAATGCTGGGGGGGCTTTTTGTTTTCAGTTCTGAATGAATGTTCTTTCTTAAATTTCTTACATCTGAGTAGGATTTAGGGCATTGGAATGAATGAAAAGCCGTAGGATGCAGCATTTAACTTCAGTAAAAATGAAATCAACAGTAATTTGAATTACACTTAATTTCCTATATTTCATCACTATCATTTTCTTCCTGTTATTCTGATGAGGCGATTCTTGTCTGCTTTTTTGTTTGTTTGTTTGTTTGTTTTTAAATTCAAAATACTGTAAAAATCATGAATGGAATACCATTTGAGAATCAAATTGTGTAAGGGCAATCTCTGCGTTAGGAGTTGAATTGCCATTTAAAAAGCCATTTAGTTGTCTAATTCTTATAGAAAATCCAGGGATGGATTTACCTCACCTACCTTTATCTCTGTAAAAACAAGGTTTAAAAAGCCATTTAATTGTTTAATTCGTATAGAAAATCCAGGGCTGGATTTGCCTCACCCACCTTTATCTCTGTAAAAACAAGGTTTTTAGTCTAAATGAGGAAGGCATTTGGCTCCCCTATTTTCACTTTTTGAAGTATTGTTAAATAACACCTGTTGGTGCAAGACACATTTACTCTGTGCCCTCACCTTGCAGGAGGAAATCAAATCAAATCAAAATCCAGTTGTGTGGGGGAAAGCTTTGCTGTCTGGCAGGGATGGCTGGAGAGGGAACAGGAGAAAAGAAGGTGAAATCTATTATCAGAGTCTTGTGTGACTTCTCACTTTCTCTCTTTGGAAGAGACGTTTTTCAGTCAGTTGGGAAGACTTGCCCTGCTCATCGTGGCAATGGCATGGAGAGAACTTTTACTGATATAAAGATGTATATTCCTACATGTGAGTATATTGCATTTATACCCTTTGAAGTCAACAAGACAACCTACATGCTTTAAAATATGGTAATTTAAGGGGTTTATAGGGTCAGTATCTGAATCTTCAGTGATCAAAGGATGAAGTCTTGAAACTGGTGGGCTCCTGTGTCAGCAGAGCACTTTTTCTGTCTAAGAAACCACAGTGCTGCAAAGTCCTAAATATAGAGGCACATCTTCATGATAAAACCAAGATTTTGAGAGGCTAAAGTGCAATCAGCAGTAGAAAATAAATGTCATAAATAACTTTTTGATCCCAAATACTCTGACCCCAATTCTGTAGAAAGAAGCTGGAAAAATATGACTGCATCTCACTCTTTATTTCATCTTTAGCAATTTGACATCAATCAAATGACTATAGAGGCAAAGGCATGAACGTTTATTTCCCAGCCCACAGGATTGCTGTCAAATTGCAATTTTCAAAATTGAAAGAGTTGTTAAGCTAGATTTTCTCCATTTTCTTCCTAGTTTTTTCTCCTCAAACTTTCAGAAATGTGCCTCTCAATTTTGCAGTGTGCTATCCTATGATGTGCAGGGAAATTAAAGAAGCTCCTGAAAAAATTCTTTACCAGGCAGTGGTAAAATCTCCTTTTCCTGTCTGCAAGTCAGTGCATGAACCTAGAGGAAGACCACATCAAAGAACAGGAATTGAATGAAATTAGAGCATCAAGATCTTGCCCTGGTGAGGCTGACAGCTAGAAAGAACAAGCTTGGTACCTTCATGTTGCATGATTTAAAGCTCTCTGGCCATGACTGATTACCTCCAGTCTGCTCCAACTCAAAGCAAATACCCAGACCTACTGAGAAGGGGAACCTGCAGCTTCATGGGTGTCTACCTGGAGTAAAATCTTCTCCTCAATATTATAGAAAGGCAGGACATGCATTCATTAAATGCTTTCACAATAACAGAATTTGGGAAGTGCTGGTGGGGATCTGTGCTGTGTTATCAAGAAAGCTACAGAAACCCACTGAGACAGCACCCAGCCAGGAGAGTTTACACTCAAACCAGGTGATGGGAATGATTCTCATTCTTACCAGCCAGTCCCAGAAGGAATGCTCTGAGAAAGTGCCTTCTCTTTTACTAATGCACTTGTGTAAAGTAGTATTTATGAGGAATGTAACCGCCCCCTCAACTGCTGCAATAAGTTAGGAGGTACCTAAATCTGATTGGAGCTTTACTTTCTCCTTAAGTTTCTCTTAAGTTTCTGAAAGCCAAAGCTCCTGGATAGCCCTGAGCAGGTCAACACGTCTCTCATCTTTAAAACCAGCTATAATGTTCTGTTCATGTCTTCCACTTGTTCCACTCTCATAGTAACTTCAAAGCCTGCCTAATATATGCAATTTTCTCTTAAAGCAACAACAACAACAAAAAGCTTTTAGTGGAGAGAGAGTGCCTGTCTTGGCTGTGCTGCCCCACGTTCAGCTGTGAACTCCGCTAAAGGAGTTCCAGCTTCCTTCTAAGATGCTGCCACAAGTATCTGGGTTCAGAGCTGTCCTGAGACAGCAGGTGTGATGCAGGAGATAACAATCAGCACCACAAACAGGTTCACTGTCATATTTAAATAACTCAAAGTTATTAGACTTGTTTTGCTGTCATTTCACACTGCAGATCTGCCAGCACTGCCTGTGTTACTTGAAGGGCTTTGAGCTGTTGGTCCCTGAACAGGAGTACGTGTCTTTTCCCAGCTTTTCCCAAGCTCCAGAAGTTCTCCTGAGCATGTCACCAGGTCATTCTTAGTTGGCCACTTTGATATTCTTGGACTGTCACTGGCAAAGGAGCTGGTACCCAAACACAGCTAAGCCAGGCACATCTCTATGCCATAAGAGGTGGGTGTGGAGTCCCAGGCATTTGGGAACATTGATCATTTTTTGGGAACAGAGGACTCTCAGCACATGATTTCCAGGCCTCGCTCTCTGGCTTAATGTGGGCTGGATGTCCCCAGGGTGGTGGCTGGAAGCATAAGTCACAGTACCCATGTGGCAGAGTGGTGTAGGGTGTGTGTGGAGTCCCTGTGATGCACCTGGGGAGCAGAAAAGGAGCAGAACTAAGTTAGACTGATACAGGTGTCTGGGATTATCAGCACCTGATTTGCCATTTTTCAAATACTTTTTTTTCCCTGAGACACAATGTTTGGATTTTCCATTTTCATCTCCATCTTAGTTTTCCTTTTTATTTTGCTCTAGGAACTTTTGTATCTGATGAAGGAAAAAAGTAAAAGAGGTTGGGAGTGGAGCAGAGGAAACCCAGTTCTATTCCATTTGCTCCTATTGTACATTTTATACCATAGTAAGAAAATACTGTGTTGAGAGGCTTCAGTATGAAAACCTGAAAAATTATGATAATTTGTGGTTCATTCCAGGGCTTAAAGGTTGGCAGATGTCACCAAGTTAAGCTTGTGTTGCTTGCTACTATATAGGCAACCAGATATACACATCAACCAGTTTTGGACAGTGCAATGCTGGAGAATTATTCACTGTTCTTGGGTGTTCTCTCTATGCCTGACAGACAGGGCAGCCTGTTGGGAGAAGGGCCCAGCCTTCAGGGCAGTGGGAGGAAGCAGCAGCACTGCTCCAGGGTGAGCCTGGGCTTGGTAGAAGCATGTTGGTTGTCCATGAGCCAGGAAAAAGGTGGACTTTGCTGGTTTTTGCTCTTCCGTAGTACGTGGTCCAACAGCCTCAGACTCTGCCAGTCACGGGAGCATCAGGCAGTACATGGAAACTTGTCTCTCACAACTGGACAAACTCCAACTCTGCTTTCAGAAGGGCTAATTAGGAGCCATCAGATTAAATTCCCTGTGACTTTATTAGAGTATCTCTAAGCCAATGGCCTCCAGGCAAAACCCCTGTTAGTGAATCAGAGAAGTCACCAATTGTTGACGTTTCTGTCCCTTGGCCCCAGACATTGCCCATGCCCTGATGGGGATGTGGCTCTGTCATGTGCACTTACACCACTGCAGATTAGGATGCTCAGTTCAGATTGTTACAAATGCCTTTATCCATTCCCATTGACATTTTAAACAAACGGTGATATATTTAGTACAATAATTACAGTTATTTGATTACCTTTCTTTTAGCCTGAAGTAGAAGGCAACTGACAGATGTGAATACCTCCGAGACCAATGCTCTGTAATAAACTAACATTATTTATTACAAGATGCATTTTATTAATAGGAATTGGCAGTAATTAATTCACTAAAGTTGATGTTACTAATAATTACATGTAATTCATTAAATATTTATGAAAGAAAACTGTGTATAAAAATGATGCAAAGGTCATTTAGCTAATTAGTTAATAAATGTCACCAGCATTTCTAAAGAGTCTCTCTAATTCTGAATAGTTTCAGATTTTCTGTAGTGATGTAATTTTTAAAACAGTTTTGTCTTCATGAGTGACATCCTGACATGGAAGCCAACATTTCTGGTTATTGTTTTGAGCCAATGTATGTACTGTTTCCTTTGCTAATCCACTTTGTCCTCTTTCCTTGTTCATAGTGAAAGATCCTAATTAGAGATAGCACCAGCTCAATCTAATTTAGGTTATCAGTGAGTTGTGGTGTCTCCCAGTTTAAGGATATATGAATATATCTCTGTCTTTTTAACTTGATTCCACTGACTTTCCATGGAATCAAATAACCATCATACAAATTAATAGCTGACATCTGAACTGGAAAAATCTTAATGCCATTTCTGCTTGGATTGAATTCGATGGCAAAAGAGCCCATTGACCTTGTGAGCTGCAGGATCAGACCCTGGGCAGCTCCATGCTCCTACCTGGAACAGTGATACTGCACTGGTCTGTGGCAGCCTTTGCCATGGGATATCCTGGTGATATTTGTAGAGGAAGGTGCAGAATGAGGTTCTCCTCTCAATCAGGGCATCCCGTGTTACACAGGCTGTGAAGGGCTTCATTCTTTTTGAAATTAAATGACTCGTGGTTGGTTAGCACCAGCCTTTCAGAGACACTCAGACATAGTCTGAGACACTGAGAACCAGAGAATGCAGCACACCTTTTTGTCACATGCTCCAGCAGCCAGGCAGGCTCACCCTTCAAACCTGGATGGATCTGATTTCGGTTTCTTGCTGCAAATCTTTGTCAAACACAAATGATGAGGCTCAGTAAAGAGTTTGCCATATAAAATTCCATGTTGCCTTCTGAAGAAAGGCAGACTTGGTGATCTAATAATGTTCTTGTCCACGAGCCTGTGAGAGCCACCTTTGCACTTCCCTCATTCTGGCATTGGTCTCTTCTCAGTCGTAAAACACCCTTAAGCACTCTGCCTTTTGGCAGAGGAGGGAATTGCTTAAGGACTTCAGGGATGAGGAGGTGAAGCGAGCATCGTGCTCACTGCCTTAAATCCAGGAGTGAGGTGTGGTGGCCAAGGGCTGATGTCACTTCTCCACACTGCTCTCTGGGTGGGTTAAGTGGCTCTGGAGCAGCTCTGGGCAGGGAGATGCACACAGGGCTCCCTAAATCAGGGAGGGGCTGGCCCATAGTCATAGTGTTTCTTGAATAGCTGTTCCCTGTCTCAGTGTTGCTGCACCAACCAGAAACTCAGGCAACCGTCACTATAAGTGACCTGTGTGTGGAACCACAATTCCTCTTGTTCTGTGACTTGGAGACTGCTGACCAGTGAGGAAACTTCAGTCCTGAGAGATTTTTTCTCAAGCTTGCCATTCCCAACAACAAACTACGCCTTAGACCACCCCCATACTAGAAACGTGTCCATGTAGGACAGTGTATATGTTAATGTCTTTCGTGGTTGTCTCTCTACTGACATTCCAAACATACACGTCTGTGATCTACACACAAACTGAATTATAGGTCTGCAACTGGTCTGAATCTGAGTGTCTCATGCCTTATTCAGTTCTGGTGGACTAACTTGAAAAAATAAATCTTTAAAGAACAATTCTACTGGACCGTAAGATGTTATATAGAAATTTTTATTACATTAGACAATAAAATGTATCTGGGTAGGCCATGTAGTCTTGAACGGTGAATGAGCATCAGTAGAAATCATTCTGGCTGACAAACATTTGTCTTTTACTTAACAGCTGTTATCCCTTTTAAGCACAAACTGTGCCCCATCAAATCTGAAGATGTTTGGCCTCAGTTTAACAGGCCAGTGAAGATCTTTGCATTTTCTGTCAGTGGAATTATCCAGTCTTTAAGGTGATGTGTTCTTCAGAAGTCATTCATTTCTCTGCAAATACATTTCCATTTTTCAAGAGGCAGCAGAGATGGGATCATGCCGGGTTGTCTGTGTTTATGTGGATCAAATTGGCCTGCAAGGGTTTGCCTTGCATTTGTTAACTTTGAGAAGTCAATTTTTGGAAGGAAGAGCTGGTGCACAAGAGCATTGTTGTATCTTTCTGTGGGTCTGTGTGGGGACAGCTGGGATGGCAGCAGGGAAAGGAGTGTGCCAGCAGGATCCAGCCCCTTTAGGTGCCCTGCCAGGGACATGAGTGAGGGAGCCACAGTGGTGCTCACAGGGGGTCCTGTAGTGCAGCCCTGTTTTATCCTTCATTGCTTAGCCATGATCAGAGGGGCCCAGGCCAAACACCTGCGGCCTGTGTTACCTTCGTACCTTGTCACTCCATGTTCATGTTAATGCACAGGTGCAAAACTGGTCTTGAAAGAAAGAAGTCTCTGTGCAGTCCCTGCTGAGCAGAGTTGTGTCGCATTCAGAGGGCAAAGATGGGGCAAAATGGTGCTGGTGATGTCTGAGGTCTGGATGTTACTGCCTGCTTAGAGCTTGGTGGAGGAGCTCACATGAAGCACCTGCAGGTGGAAATGACATCTGTAAATATGAGGAATTAATTACTTTGGATTTGCTCTTCACAACTCAACTTTTAACAAGATATGGTGGTTTTTTTTTTGTGAGTCCCCCAAAATGTTCAATGTGATGTCTCTCAGGAATGATAATGGAGAGAGAAAACAGTAACAGAAAATAAACAGGCAAGAAAAGATGGAGAGTGCAAGGCCATTCCCAACTTTTGGCTTTACTACTTTATCTTGGCCAGTTCCTGGTAGGGAATAGAGCCCCTCAAGCCCTGCTGGCTGGGGTTATTGGCAGCTCTCCTGCATATGTTGAGATGAACCCCAGAGGGTTATAAACTGGACTGGCTAGGCTCAGACACTTCCAAATGCCATCACTTTGTGTGCTAATATACCAGTATATACAGACTTATACACTGGTTACCTTTGGGTCTAGTTTCTTTAACATGAACAAGCATGAAACTATAAATAATATAAAAATACATGTATAAACCACATCAACACAATAAGTGACCACCATAAGTTATGCATTAGAAAAGAACGGTTGTACTTAGCAATGAGAGAGGTGTTTGTAACCCTGTACTCCCTGTTGAGGTGCCCCTGTCCATGACTAAACAGTCCCTATGGAAAACACACGCCTGTGTCATGTTGAAGAGGATGAGCTAGAGCCATGTCAATCTCTAGGTCTTCTCCTAGTAAATCCATCTCAGCTCATTAGTAAATGACAAGATTTGGTCTTGCATTATTATATAGCCTAACTGAATAGGGAAACAATTTTCTGAGATTATTTGAATTGCCTGCCTTGAAAAATAAAAATGGAAAAGCTCTTGTTGTTTTCAGCTAGTAAACAGACTCTCAGGAAGAGAAAGCTTCAGCAGCAAACAGACGGAAGAACAAAACAATGTAAGGGAAATATGCACAGGAGGGTCTGTTATACAGAATAGTTACAAACCCACAGCACCTCTTCCTGCTCTGTAAGTGTTTCGGCCTTTCCTTCAGTTCCAAACAGTCCTCCCAGTGGACAATCGCCTTGGGAAAAGATGGAGCAATTCTGAATTGCCTCGAATAAGCTTCCTAACAGGCAACTGGTCCAGATAGAACAATTTGAAACTCTCTGTCTCCTTATCTTCTGTCGACATCATTTTTCAGAAGGGGCAACAGGACCAAATTAAATCGTCGTGCTGCAGACAGTCTGTCTGATTGCCTTGTGACTGTTGCCCATTTTGAAGATTTCCTCCTGCAGCTCAAAACTAAGACAAGAGGAAAGTTCACGTGTGCCTGTGCACGCAGATGCACACAACCCTGTGCAGCCCTTCTCTTGCACTTACTGGATTCTGAGATACATTTACAGTATAATAAAGAAATTCAGAGCCCAGTTTTTCTACCCCTTGGTCAACTCTGGATGCTTGAAAATGTCAGATCTTCCCCCTCTCCCCTTTTATTTTTTTCAAAATTCAGAGTAAAAGCTTGAAGAAAGGAAATATCGAGAAGATGTATATGTTAGTTTAATCCAAATGTTACCTGTGGAAAGAAGCATAGGGAAGTGTAACAGGCTGCACTTGCATCTGATTTGTTGTGTTCACTTAAGGCAGGAGCAAAAGGCTTGGCTGTCTTTTGTCTTTGGTATTTTTTATGTCTTCTTCTCATCTCTGAAGCATAAATTGTCTGCAAAAGGTCTGATTTTTGACTGAGATGCAGCTGTTGGGACTGAACGGACACAGTGAGGGTGGTGGAAGGGTAAGGAGCTGGGAAATGAGATGTACTGCAGCCAGCAAATGGATTTGCAGAACCTGATTGCTGTATAGCAAAAGAAGCCTCTGGGATATATTTTACTTACTGATGGGCAGGAGAGAGCTGTGTTCTCAGGACATGTTTCTAAGGCCTGCAATGCACAATCATCGCCTTTGGATTGTGTCCAAGTGCTGCTCAGAATCCCGATGGCTCTCGGGCGGCATTAAATCAAGATGGATGTCACTTTACATCTCATTGTGAATGCACTACCTGGAGCACGGGGTTCATGGAGCATTCCTTTTCCAGCAGAGCCTCCTGCCTCGGGGAAGGTTTGATCTAGTTAGGAAGGAAGGAGGAAAATCTTTTCTTGTGCCCCAATCTGCTGGTCACTGGGTGTATCACCAACCGTGATTAACCAAACCCTCTTCCCTGAGAGCTTCGTGGTGCACTCAGGGGATCTGAGTCAACTCCCTCTCTGCTGAGGACATGAGCATGGAAAGGGTTGAATTGTGTCTTCAGGCTGGAGTGATTCCCTGGGCTAGAACAGTTTCATGAAGCTATTATTGTGTGTTGGCTCCTACTTCAGATCCTCAGCTTCTGTAATTGCTCCATCTCCACTGCCTACAGGGGGATGCTCTCTCTGTATTCCTGCTCAAGTCTTGCTCCTTTGCTTCTTAATCTCTTAGAAAGCCATAAAACACCAGGTTAAATCCTTCCAAATAACTCTACAGCAACAATATAAATACCTGGGGAGGGAATATTTCATAATTTCTATGTTGGGAGCTAACTTCATAGTTGACCTAATATTTATTCTTGTATTGATATAAACCTCAGGTCGTCTCAGTAAAGAAGCAAACATGACAGACTGGTAATTGTTTCTTGAACAGCAAATTAATAGATATAGAATGTATTATTTTCATATTATTAAACATGCAGATAAGCAAGACTTTTATAAATATAAATATAGTATAAAATATGCACAATATATAATATACAAATATAAGCATAATTTTTATAAATATATTTTACAAATAATTAATGATTAATAAAAGGTAAGATGACATTATTGAGAGAGAGTTATTACAGATGGGAATTTAAGGCAAACTGATAGTGCACATATTTTTGGGTCTGAATTTTGGCTAAGTTTCCTTTTGGCACCAGGTAAAAGAAGTGAACTCCTGTGCTCTGACATTACAGCCTGTTTCTGTTTGTGCCCATGTTTGTGGCAAGTGAAAGCAGTGTCTTACCTGAATTAGGTGGGTATTCAATCAGGTATAAGCCTTTTGGAGTTGAATTAATGGATGTTGGCCATCAAAATGCGGATCTAAGGATAACAGCTGCATTTCCAGCATAGGCTGGTCTAGTGGAAGGTGCCCCTGCCCATGGCAGGGGGTTGGAATGAGATGGTCTTTAAGGTTCCTTCCAACTCAAACCATGCTGTGATAGTGTTATGGGTTCACCTAGGCGAGCCCAGATTTTAGTTTCAAACCAGGCCTGAAGCTGTCAGCTGACTTGAGCTGGGTTGAACTACCAGCTGACTTCTTCTAGCCAGTAGTATTGTATTCTATACTATATTACAACATCATTCTCCAAGGAAGTAGAATCCGTGTGGGAGTGGCTTGGTCAGTCACCCCACAGCAGTCTGGCCGAGAGGACAGACACATGGTACAGTCCCAGGAGGGATGGGGAGGACCAGGCCCAGCACTGGCCCAGCACTTGTTTTGGGAAGTAAAATGTTTGTTGTGGGTTCTTCTCTCTCTGCTTGGGTCTGGTTCTCTGGGGACTGAGTCTCTTAAGATTATTTGGGGTTGAAATAGTGCGATTTGTGTGTGTACTGAGGAGTGAGAAATTGTTCCTTGCTGTTTGTAACTTTTGTGAGTGTGTATTTGTACCTTCTTCTAGTTGTCTCTGTCTTTCTGTAAAAATACATGTAGTTTTAGTATAAACGTGGCTTGAAGTTTTTTTCCCTTCCCCTCTCTTTTCCTCCCTTTCCTGGGTGTTGGGGGGAGGCTCTGACCCTGTACTTGGAGGGTTGGCAGTTTGCCGGCTCAAACCAAGACAGATAGACAAAGTGACAATGTTGTAATCTGCTGGAGTGCTTCTCCTTGGCAGGGCTCTGCGCCATCCCATGCTCTCCATGAGCATTCAGCCCTTGTTTCTGTGGATGTGTTGTGGGTACTGTCTGTGCCCAGCCGTACTCCCAACACTGAGTATCCACAAGCAAAGAAGACATGGTGAAATTAAAAAAAGACTGGAGGAAATAGCCAGGAAAGCAAAACGTTGTTTTTCTCTAGGAGCACTTGGCGGAAACCCTAGTAGGTGTTAAATTGATTTAATCCTTGCCTTGTTTTATTTGGCCACTGCTTGGAAAATGCTGCTGTTGGTTTTGGCATAAGAAATGAGTTCTGCTATTTTAGCCAGCGGTTCCAACTGTGGTCTTGAACAGGAGTGCTTTTAGAGATGATTTAAAAAACCCCCTGTTTTAAAAGGAGAAAAGCTCTGCCATACAGTGGAATAGGAGATTTTCTAAAGCCCTTTACCCTGCTCCTTCTTCTGGAAAACATATTTGTAACCATTAGCTGGATGTCATGTTTCATGATGGAGGTATTTTGGCCCTTTGCATCCACTTGTAGAGGGGTGAGGGCTGAGGGAGGAAGGCTCCTGCCTCTCCAGCCCTGCTGATCATGAATCATGTCAGTCCAGAGGGAAACCTGAGAGCTCCAGGCTTTGCAACTCCCTTCTGATGAAACATTTTTTGGGAGAGGTTTTCAGTCTAAAGAAGCATCCTTTCATTAATGGCAACATTACATTAAAAATTAATTAGAAGTATTTAAAACTAGAGATCCTCTGTTGTGTTTTACTAAAAAAACCCCATTTATCTTGTCCTTGCTCAAAACCCATAATGTAATAAGGAATAGCCCAAAATTTGTTGAAAACGCAGAAGTCCAAACAAGCCAAGCAGCTACAGCAGAATGGATACTTTCTATTAATATCTCCTTCCAATACAAGTTCAATAAAAGTTATGGAACTGGAAACTTTATTAATTCCCTTCTAAATGGGTAAATTCTATGTGTCCTGAGCTTACTATTTAAGGATGCTTATGAAAACTAATTAAAATTTGAAATAAACAAAAAATATCTTCCCCAGAGAACAATTTCCTGTTGGAATCACTGACTTTGATAGTGAAGCACTCAGTCTCATTGAGTCCTATAAATACAAGCTGGAAAACATTTAGTAAGATAGTAGAAGAAAAAACAAGATCAGAAAGGCAACAAGATGTGGATATTGTCTTTTCTGTCATAGCAGTCCGATAGTTTATGGAGATTTTCCTTTTTTAACTCTCATTTCCTTTCTATGAGCCTGATTCTGTGCACAGTTGTGTGCCCAAAGTGATGCCATGTGTGCTAAAGCTACTTAAGAATAAATAGTTAAGAATAAGACTAGATGGCAGTGATATCTTCATTTGTATCTGACCATTTCTTACTGCCATTTTACTTCCAGAATGTAAAAATAAGTAAAAATAAAATTCCTTATGAAAATGCAGTATATAGAGATGTTACTTGGTCTAGTTTTTGAGCACTGAGTTCCTTCCATTTTTTAACTAGTAGGGTAAATTCTTATATTTTCCTTACTGCTTGGTTAAATATTTAATCACCATTATTATGTAACCTGTCTGAATAGGAAAGCACTTTCCTGAGATTTCTTGAAGTGACTACATTGGTATCTCCACCTTAAAACCTACAAAATGCTAAACCCAAGTTTGGTTTAACCAAAGCTCGTAGTTGTTAAAGATTTTCTTGCTAAATTATTTGGTGCTAATTAGTTTTTCCTGGGGGAAGCCACCCTTCATGTTGAGCAGTCAGGAGGGGCACTCTTTGTGTTAAATCTGCACTTCCTCAAATGCACCTGCACAACTTTTTAATGGTCATCACTTGCACATGCCAATAATCCAATTCCATGTTCATGTTAAGAACAAATGCAGCCTTCTCTGTTTCTCTTCCTTCAGAGGCACAAGGCTCAGTAAAGAGTGACACAGCCAGCAGTGGAAACATACAGAATACAGGTTATTTCTTAGCCCCAGCTCACATGAGCATCTTGGAGAACACAGAACCAGAGATCTTGATGTCATAAATAATTAAGCATTTTAGAGTGTTGAGTTGCTGCTGAATCTACATTGAGATCCCGTGATTAGGAGGGTGTTTAAGGTCAGCTTAGTTTTTACTAACTTTGGACTGCTTCTTCTTTTTCTTCTAGAGTCTTCCCGGCAAAGGGAAAAAAAACTGAAAAGAAAAGAACTAAAAACGAAACTGAACTGAATTAACAAAAAGAATAATATTTTCTAATATCTACATCAATGTATGCAATTTATACACTCTACGTGGGGCCCCACCCCAGGGGGACAAAGGGAGAAGGTAGGGGAGAATGGTTACCAAGAACTAAGGGGAGATGAACTCAAACCAAAACAAATGGAATAGACGAATACAAGTAAAGACTTCAGGAAAGGAGAACAGGCATGAAACAATTTCACTAGTCTTGGGCTAGAAAAAGAACAGAAACAGACTGGACTGTCCAGGCTCCTCTAGCTCTCTTTAGCCTTGCCGTATCTCGGAAGATAAAGCTCTCTCTTATCTGCCCTCTTCTTCTGCTACGTAGAAAACACATGTAGAATACTTTGTAATGTCCACTTCTTTAGTTACACTTAGATACTGGAGAAGCTATAGCTAAAAACCATCACAGAGGGTATAGAGGGCTTTAAACATTGATGACACAGTGGTTTGTATAATCTCTATCCTCTGTGATTTTACCATTCCTTTTCAGCCTTTCTCCACGCACTGGTACCAGCCATGGCAGCTATTTGCAAATGCCAAGCTCAAATTGCACAGAAAGGAATAGAGAAAGTTTGTTTTGTACAACAGGTTTTCAGCATTGCTATGGATTGTGGTATGAGCATATGTTTTTGTTTTTAAGCATTTTAAAAATCTTTTAAATTCAGTATGAGGTGTATGTTTGCAGACAGTTCAGTGTGTGAATTCTAATGGCTCTTCCTGTGCCTTGCATGTGTCAATATTGGCTGTCACGGCTGTTTTTTGGTCAATTTATCTACTCACTGGGTCTCTCTCAGATTTCTCTGAACTTGATCAGTGCAAGTTACTGTCTAATCCATGGCAATAATTTGCTTCTCACCCCTCACTGCCTTTTATAACAACCTTTTAGTGGTTTTGAGAAAAGTTTTTCAAAAGTCATAAGCTGGGTTTTGTCTTGCTTCTTTGAGCTCTTAGTATTACATAGAAACAGCAAGAATGCCTCTATAAAGGAACATTTTGTACAACGATCTGTGATTGTTTTTAATTCCTTTTTGACATGAGAAGATTTTACACTGAAGGTTTATCACTGCTGGACACCTGTGCAGTTCATGTTTGGGTTTTCATAGAGTCACAGAATAGGTTGGAAAGACCTTCAGGGTCATCAAGTCCAACAGTTAACCCAGCACTGCCAAGCCCACCAGTGACTCATGTGCCCCATCCACATGTTTACTGGATGCTCTCAGGATGGTGACTCCATCCCTGCCCTGGGCAGCCTGTTCAGTGCTCGGCAACCCTTGCTGTGAGGAAATTTCCCCCAGTCTCCAATCTAAACCTCCCCTGGCACAGCTTGATGCTGTTTCTCTCATCCTGTCACTTGTTACCTGGAATAAGAGTGTGATCTCCACCTGGTTCCCTGCTCCTGTCAGGGAGTTGCAGAGAGCTAAAGGTCATTCCTGAGCCTCCTTTTCTCCAGGCTGAGACACCCCAGCTCCCTCAGCCACTCCTGGTGCTCCAGCCCCTTCCCAGCTCTGTTGCCCTTTGTGCATTTGTGTGTGTGTGCCCCAGAGAAGAAGCATCTTACCTGTTTGTATGAAGTCAAATTACACTTGGAAGGGTAGAAACTGGGGAGAAGAGGCAGTCCCAGGCACTCAGCAATAGGACAAGGGGGCACGGGCTCAAGCTCTGCCAGGGGAAATTGAAGTTGGAGATGAGAAAAAACTTCTTTGCAGAGAGAGTGCTCAGGCATTGGAATGGGCTGCCCAGAGAGGGGGTGGATTCCCCATCTTTGGAGGTTTTTCAGCTGAGCTTGGCCGTGGCACTGAGTGCCATGATGTGGTAAAGGGACTGGAGCTGGACCAAGGGTTGGACTTGATGATCTCAGAGGTCCTTTCCAACCCAATGGATTCTGTGATTCTGTGATTTTAATGGGTTTTCTGACCGATCCTACAAATCACCACTCAGAATGGCACACATGTCTCACAGTTTCAGCAGTGCAGTAGGGCTGCACAAAGTCTGTGTGTGTTACCAAATGAAGCCAATTTCCTTTCAGATGCAAATCTCCTTGCTCATGGAAAACTACAAAGAGTTGCAAAGTTATGCTTCTAAAGCAAAGAAAATTTCAACAAACTCCGGGATGAAAAAACTTTCCCTTTATCCAGATTAATCTGTGTTAATTACTAGGATGAGGAAAGACACAATAGGGCTTGTAATGAAACCAAACTTAAGAATTCCTCATGGCACCCCCATGCAAGATTTTTAGGGAAATTGCTGTGGCTTTTTGGACAGTGTATGATTTCCATATTGTCTGACATGTTTTCACTTGACATCAGATTAGCCAACAGGTTAAATATTGTGGTTTCAAAGTGTTAATCTAGTGCCTTTGCAAATTAGAATTTTAACATATCTGGAATTTTGATGAGACTAAAAGGCAGACTGTAACGTTTAAAGCAGCTGATTTTGGGTGCAGTTCAGCAATTAAGTTAATTTCTAGCTTTCTGATGCTGAGAAGGCCACTCAGTGCCAATAATAGCTTATTTTCTCGGGCACAGATTGAGGAGCTGACTGCAAACTTTGAAACGAACATGTGTGCTTGATGTGTCTATTTATATTCAAGTTTACCTTTTCTGGTTGCCTGTAACACTACCCCACCTGCCCTATACAGCCTGTAGTGCTCCAACCTATTTGGAAAATCATGTGAATAGGGATTTGCATCATTACAATTTCCTTTCCATTTAGGAAGCATCTGCTATATCTTTAAAAGTAACAGGTTTGAAGAGGCCACAGGCTGTGAAACAGACTAAACCATTATTAAAATGAAACAAAAACTTAAAAAAAAAAGCTAGCTGGACCTAATTCAACAGCAGTTTCAGCGTTGTTTTTTTTTTTTTTACCTTGAAAAGGTTAAAAGCATTTGGGTCCTTGTGGAAAATGTAATTGCATTTCAGCCTTGTTTATGTGTGAATCTAAAGAATACTGATAATCTGCCATGTGAAAAAGTTCTGTTCTTCTGCTAACAGGCAATCCTTCTTGTTCCTAACAGGTCTTTCTATTAAGCAAACAGTTAAGGCCTAATTGGAGCTTTTATGTGTACCATGTCACACTAACTGATCAACCATTGCTGGCAGTCATATAAATGTTATTTTAAGTACTTCAATTGCACAGATCCAAGCACTACAAGGAACGAGGGAAAACCTCAGCTGCGATTTTTCCTCACCACAAAGAAAAAGCGAAGTTCTCTGAAGATGTGTTTGAGCAGGTTAAGTTGGCAATATTATCCCTCTAACCTCCGTGCATATCATTGCCACGGGCAGCTGGGGGTTTTGTCAGGGGATTCGACTTAGCCCGGGATGTTTCTTTCCCTAATTAGGTTTTCCCTTCATTTGAAGGTGGGCAGCACCATCATGGTGTTGTTTCTTTGCTGTTTATCTCAGAGGAAAGCTCTGACACAAGGTATTTCTGCCAGGCTTGGTCCATTAATCTGCCTACATGATCACCAGGAGCCCTACATGACAAAACCATCTGAATTCCATGATTTTCCTGGAGTGAGATGCACAGTCTCCTCCCTAGCTTCTCCCATCCTTTCTGTTTCTGTGCCCAAGCACCAGCTTTGCAGGAAAGGAAAACATGCCCACTTTTAAAATTGATTTAGACAAGCAGGATATTTTGTTTCTTTATGTGTTTGTTTGCTTCACTTCCTGGTCATTGCCTCAAAGTCTGACTTTGGCTTCTCCCAAGTCTCCCTGTGCACATCCCAAAAGGATGTTTATTGCACATCTTGATCTTTTGAAGAATTTCATATTGACCTCCTCTTTCCACCTCTGTTGGTGTTTCATACCATCCATCTCCCACAGCTGGGACTCAGATGAAGTTTCAGTTCAGATCCTGCTTACAGGTGGCCTTCCCCAGCAGGTCTCCTAGGATTTATCCTGGAGAAGGGGTCTCTGGAAGGTCCAAAGCAAGAGATGCACCTCTCTCCTTTTGACCCAGGTGGGAACAAGCTGTCTGGAAAAAGGCTGACCTTAGGGTAGTTGAAGTTAGCATGGCCTGGTAGTGCACCAGGTGTGAGGAGCTCTGGGCCACAGAAGCAGGACCTTGGGCTCATTCAGTGCAGATCTTGCACTCACAGGTCTGGTCCTTTTTACAAAATATGGGGATGATGGAACATGTGAGTGATGGGGTTGTAGCTTTGGTGCTTTTTCGGCCTGGTGGTGGTACTTCAATCACATTTCATTGCCAGTGATTCTGCCCTGTGACTCAGTTTCCTTCAGGCACACAGAGAGTTGGACTCTGCTGCTGTGTCCAAAGCTCTGTTTCAGTGCCAGCATTGGCTTGTGGTGGGGAGACCCCCACGGACAACCTTCCCAGCCAAGGAGAAATCTGAGATGTGGTGAAGGGATTGCTGAGCTCTTGATGACCCGAGAGGAATAGCTGGAGTGGTTCATCCCCCGCATCAGCAAGGAACCCGAATGCTTGGCTGGACTGGGGCTGAATGTGTTTATGCAGTCAAACTGACTAATAGAAGCCTTGTCTGCAATATGGGAACACAGAGATGCAGAAAAAGAACATACACACACACAGAGACGTGAATATCCTCAATACTCATCCTTCTTTTCCAAGGCTACTTTGATAAAAGGATTTCTTTTTCTCCTCCAGATTTTTGCAAGGTTTGGGAGGTATCCCCTTTCAGGAAGGCTGGCTGACACTCAGAGCATCACCCTGCTCCATTGTTTGCAGTAGCACGATGGAACTTTTGTGCCCGCCCTTGGTTGAGCTCATGCCCTCGGGCCCCAGGCAGATCGTTCTTCCTGCAATTAGTATTCATGGTTAGCTAAGCAGAACTTCTACAACACATCTTCCCTGCTTTGAAGGTTAAGTTACATGGTTTCAAAGTGGCCAGAGGAAAGATTCCTGTATGAAGAAGATATCTGGGAATAACCATTGTATTCTTGTGTATTTAATGCATTTAGGGTAGGATTTCCTGGTTATTTATTTTTTGCTTTCTAATTTAACACACAATAAAGTCGGTATGAACAGAGTGGTTTTAAATTTTCCACTGATTTTTTGCCAGGGTTTTAAATGTCTTTCTTGGATTTAGGGAAAGAGGTGATATTTCCACTTCTTCAGAAAATTTGCGTGTGTTATTCTCAAAGTTTTTGCATTTTTGCAAATGTAGCATACATTTTATTTTCTAACACTCTATTTACAGAGACCTCCATATGTTTGACCTTCAGAGAACCATCACAGAATCACAGAATGGTTTGGACTGGAAAAGGCCTTAAAAATATACTAGATGATAATGACATGGCCAACATGTTGCATAATTGCCTCATTTGCTAAAAATATCTCTGGGTCAAAACATCTGCTTGTGTCTCCTGTGAAGACAACCTGAGAGAAGAGAAGGCTCCAGGGAGACCACAGAGCCCCTTCCAGTGCCTAAAGGGGCTCCATAGAGCTGGAGAGAGACCTTGGACAAAGGCATGGAGGGACAGGACAAGGGGGAATGGCTTCAAAATGACAGAGGGCAGGGATAGATGAGATATTGGGAAGCAATTCTTCCCTGTGAGGGTGGGCAGGCCCTGGCACAGGTGCCCAGAGAAGCTGTGGCTGCCTCATCCCTGGAAGTGTCCAAGACCAGGTTGGATGGGACTTGAAGCAACCTGTGGTAGTCCCTGCCAATGGAATGACACGGTCTTGAAGGTTCCTTGAAACACAAACCATTCTGTGGCTCTATATTTTTGTTTTCCCTTATTAGTCCAAGTTTTATTGGGAGCAATTTATTCATCAGACTCTTCAGACTTCAAGATTTATGCCAAAATTGGGATAACCTCCAGCTCCTACAGGCAGTGGAGCACACACTCTGCTTTAGACCCTCAGCTCAGCAGCTTCTTGGGAAATTTTCCTATATAAAAATACTTTTTTTTTCTATATGGAAATACCTTGTGGATTGCCCAGTGAACATTGATGTGATGTGCATATAATGCTGCTGTACACAAATGTTAGACAAGTGGTACCAAGTTCTTTGTCCCTTGACAGAGGGGCTGGAACCAGGAGACTCTACCAAATAAAATTTTGCCATGACACCATGAACCAGCTCCTCTGTCTTTACTGGTTTTCACTCTGTTATTTACTGGTTGCTCTTACTCACTGTTCCAGAAATAACTATTTTTCAAGAGCATCACTTTTACTATACCATTTGATCCTGGACTTCTTATTCAAGCAACATCGGAAGTCAACACTTAAGGATTTGTCCTAAGAAATGCTGAATGATTTGGACTTTGGGCTGAAAAGGGCAATAACCATTGCTGGCAACACAGCCTCTTGATTGGGTTTGGGAAAGGATCTCTAACTGTAAAGCCATTTTTTGTTGCCAGGTTTGAAGTCATCTCTGAAATAAATTGTTTTAATGGATCAAATTATTAGGATATTTAATTTTGACTGGGGCCTGTCAGTGTGTAAATGGCCCTCAAGAACAGTTTATTCTCTTAACAGATAAACTTTTGAAAAGGAATTTTTCTATTGGTCTGCATGGCAAAGGGAAAAGGATAGTTTACCTGGTAGGTTTTGAATGGAGAGTTATGGAGTTCACCGCGACCGAAATATCAGTGAAAGTGTATCACGGGTGATCACTTTTTCTAATGTAAATCATTTAACATCAGTAATTTTCCTCTGTTGCCAGTGCCATTAGTTATTTTAGAAGTAAAAAAAAATAGGATGTTTTATTTGCCTTTTTTAAAAAATTTTGCTGGCTACCCATAGCTTAACTTAATGATTTGTATAAGTGATAGTAATTGCTGAAACTACAGTTGAGTATTATTAGCTATAAAATGAACACGGTTATATGTCCAACACAACTAGCAAGGAACAGAAATGCAGTTGTATCCAAGAGAAAATAATTACAGCAATAATCAGTGTAATTCATGATAATGGCTGAATTGAATTTCACACCATAGCTCCAAGCACTTACATTTAATGAATGTAGTTTGTGCTTGTTTACTAAAAAGGTTTTTAGCAGAAAATCGATAATGTAACTTCAGTGTTTCTAATTGCAAATGCAATTTTTTTTAAAAAAGTAGTGGTTCAATAAGGATTTTGTAGGGAAAATTAAGGTATGTGAGTGCAGCAAATGCTGTTACTTTAATTAGGCTACCTGTACATTAGTGGTCTAGTTCTTTAATATTTATTTATTACTACATATTGATTAAAATTGCTCTGCATTCCATTTTTAAGACTAGTAAATGTAATGAGCATTGAAACTTTTCAGTAAGCGCTGGCTGTGACTAAGCATATCACTTTATAATGGGCCTGTCCTCACAAAGAGGTGTTTTTACCTTAAAAGCATCATCATACGAGCAAGGAAATACAGGCTGGCCTATAAAGGTGCTTTCTACGTGGTGAATACAAAAGAGTTGCTGGTCCTTCATGTGGAATAGTGGAATGAATAAACTGATTGGCACTTGGTGGTGTAAATTCTAATTGCTTAATTGGCCCAAGTGTATTCTTGGCCTCGTTTGTGTTGAGGAGAACTGCTGGGTTTTAACATGACAAGGAAGCTGAGGAATGTAATGCCAAATGAAGTTTTCAGTTCCTCAGCCTCGTGGTCTGGGCTGTCTCCTGGAGCTTCTGAGTGAGCAGGCTGGAGGTGGAATGTAAGGGTTATTAGGGTACACAACTCTAACGAGAATAACCATAAATAATCCTGGAGGCAAATTCAAAGGAATGAATCCCACAGTCCTGCTTTTACTAAAGTTAATAGGAATCTTCAGATCCCTTAACTGGTGGAGCACGGTGACACGTCTGAGGGTGGGGAGTGCAAAGGAGGTAGGAGTGAATGCAGAACATTCATGAAATAGGAGAGAGAAGGAGCTCCAAGAGGTGGGGTTTCTGGAGCTCAGCTACATGCAAACACGAGTTGCTTTTACCCATGGGCTCTATATTTTTTGCTCTTGGAGGCATCAGCCCAAATACTACATTGATGGGGATGTGGGGAAGAACTGAGAATCCCTCCTGAACTTTCTCATACAAGGAATTGAACCACCTTTATAGTCCTCATGTGTGGTCTTTCATGTGTTAAAATCACACCTAGTGGGGAGGTTTTGTCTTAAAATCATAGAATCACAGAATGGTTTGTGTTGGAAGGGTCCTTCAGAGGTCATCTGGTCCAATCTCCCTTCCATGGGCTGGAATATCTTCACAATGATGAGAAGAAAGTTGTAAAGTCATGGATTTTCCTACCCAAGGTGATATTCCAGCTGGAGAGATGTTACTGCCCAACCAACAGCAATAACACTGTAACTGGACTTAAACTGTGGCAGCAAATTAAGTGCAATTCACCAGGAAAATACTGAGCGTGAGGGTTTAAAAAATAAACCTGACTCAGTGAAGATTTGTGCTCTGATTATTTTCTGCAGCTCCTGCCCTCGGCGCTAGAACCGGCGTTGCATTTTCCGCTGGGTTCAGGGAGGCATTTTACTCTACAAAAACAACTAGCTCCTTTCCAACCAATGATTACTTGTAATTATGCTTTCCCCTGCTATTATTCTAACAGACTGTCATGCTGCACAGAGGAGGCGTTTGGAGGCTGCTTTTATGGATGGACTGTTGGAACACTTAATATAGCTCTATTTTTGAATTATCAGGTTCTATCCTTTTGAAGTCTGTGTTAGTGGAACTCCTATTTATGAAATGTGCTGTGCTTAAAGGTTTGCTATTGATGAAGAGGTCCAACAGAGGCCTTTATCGTAAGTACTGTAGCATTCTCCCTGAGAAATAAATAGCCTTGCTAAAAGGTATGTTGTGTACCAAGGTTGCAAATTATCAGCCAAGCACCTTATAACTGTATACTTCAAAAATACCTTTCTGCTTTCTGTTTGTTCTCCTTTTCCACAACATGAACAGTGTTTTTAAAAACACATAAGGAAAAAGAAAACCCCAGAAACCGGATCTCCCAGCAGTTTAATTACACAGCATGTCCTCAGTGTAACTCCTTAACATACATACATATCTTGGCAGAAGGTGCTGTTTGGAGGTGTGTCATTCTCTGCATACTGTGAGTTTTGGGAGAGTTTTCAGCTCCCATGCAGCGAGTGATTCCAATCACTGATTTATTGCAGAATTCCATCACTGTGTCAGCCACATCAAGGCTTCTAAAGCTCTGGGGTGAGCATTACTTCCCAATTATGTAGGAAATGGTAATGAGAACTATGTCATACATACAGAAAAGAGGACAAAAATACTGGATATTTTCACTCTCTAGATGTTTCCAGTCAAAATCCAGGTAGGAGAGATCTTTGCACTTTCATTCTCTTTTTGGGTTGAAATCATTGGGAGCTCAGTCATACAAGGTGCTTCCTCTCTTTTGAAATTGGCTCCTAAATTCTCTCTTTAATTCTGTTATCTGCCACTGCTCCATACCTTCAGCTCTTTGGACCTAAAGCCGAAGTGTCCTGCTATGATATGACATGATATACATTGATTTCTCCATCTGCTGCAGTTAGACCCAGTTTAAGACCAGAACAAATGAGAAGAATTCCATGCCAATAGAATTTATTTCAAAATTTAAAGGAAATATTAATTTTTTCATTAACTTTTCTATTATCACAACACAGTTGACTTCTGTGGAAGGTGCTACATCCAGTCACACCTTTCCTCTATGTAGGAGCTCATTTTTAGGCTGCCTTTGCAGACCTGGAGTGTGAGGACAGAGTCCCCAGTGTGCTCCTGGACCTGGGGCTGGCAAGACAACCAGAATGTTGGGATGTGTCCCACTGAATGTGCTGATCCTGAGAGGGAAAGGCGTGAGGGACAAGGCAAGAAGGTGGGGAAGGGTCTGGAGCACTGGTCTGATGAGAAGTGGCTGAGGGAGCTGAGGAGGCTCAGCCTGGAGAAAAGGAGGCTCAGGGAGGAACTTCTCACTCTCTGCAGCTCCCTGAAAGGTTGGAGCCTGGTGAGAGTTGGTCTCTTCTTCCGAGCAGCAAGCATTAGGACAAGAGCAAATGGCCTCAAGTAGCACCAGGGAAGGTTTAGATTGAATATTAGGGAAAAGTTCTTCACAGAAAGTGTATCAAGTACCAGAATAGGCTTCCCAGGGGAGTGGTAGAGTCACCATCCCTGGAGGGATTTATAAGTCATGTAGATGTGGCACTTGGGGACATGGGTTAGTGGTGGCCTTGGCAGTGCTGGGTTAAGGGTTGGACTAGATGACCTTGGAGGGCTTTTACAACCCAAACAATTGTGTAATTCTGTGATTTCACAACAAGAGCAACACGGAGGAAAGAACTGAGTGCGTGAAATGTAGTGGATGGTGCCTCATGGAGGGGGTTTACATTTAACACAACAAATAAAAGGCAAGTCTTGCTCTAAAGTGTTTATCTGGAGTTTCTCGTTTGGAACTGTAATGTGTCAGAACCTTGACTTTGCACTCCCACATTCATCTTTGCTTATGTATTTCACTATTACCGATAGCTTTCCCCTTAAGCCTGTCTATTTGCCCGTAGATTTGACAGATGACATCTCCTCTTTGGGATGTTAGATGGCGTTTGTACGGCTATGATGCCAGGAGCGTTCTGAGCGCTGGTGTTGCATATTTATTGATCTCCATATTCCCAATAATCTGATGCACGTCACATTTGACAACATTATGTGGAGAGGTCAGCTGTATGGGGCTAATGAAACTGTTTCAAAGATGGATGTTGTTTTCCACAACATTAACCTTGCAAATAGCTGTCACTAGTGCATTTCACTATGGGGCTTGGCGTTTGAGAACCTCCCTTTTTTTACTGTTGATGTTAACATTAAACAAAACCTGGAGCCATTAAATCTCACTATTTATATACAATAGAAAACACGGACGACATGGCATCACTCCAAATGAAAATCTTATTAACAGCACACGCTGCTTGTGGCAAAGTCCCCAACAATCTGAAAATTGGTTTGCCTGTCTGAAATGTTTGACAGATTAGCTAAGGATGATGTAAAAGCACTGAACAGGGAACAGCTGAATTCTAAGGATTAAAGTGGCAAATAGAAAGCCCTGATGTAATCAAAAAGCACATTTCACTTTCATATTTTACAGCAATATTACTTTGCTCACCAGGAGCTTATTACATCCAGGGCAATATAAAATTTAGATCACCTTTTTATTTTAAAATTATTTCACTAGCGCACGTAATGTTATGAGGAAGCACTCAGTTTCTAAAGAGGTCTCTTGAAGTTCTTTTTGCCTTAAAAAATACTGTTATGGTGATTTAAATATTTAATTGTAGGTTTTCTGCTGTCATGCTGAGGCACTTCAAAATGGGAGTCCTAAGGGCGATAAAAATAATCCTTGGAGGCCCCTTTTCCACATTACAGTGTTTGAGAACAGTTGTAGTAACTCTTTTTCAATGTCATACTGCATCTTTTGTAATGTAAAATTTGCACATACTTACAAAGCACAATTCCAAATACGATTTTGATAGTCAAGCAGTTTAGAAATGCTTGTGTTGGCCATCTGAGCTGTGAAGTGCCACATACATTTACAGGGTCTTCTGGGACTTCAGGGCTTTTCAAGTGAGAAGGGGAAAAATCTCAACCTTCGTCCTGCTCTGGAAACCCGTGATTGCATTTTAATATTTCAAAGTGCAGTGGGCAAATGCTAATATAAAGGCCATTCACAAAGACTGAGAGTCTGACCCGTGCACAGAGGTTAGTAAAGGTCAGATGACCGTGATAAGAGCCGCTGAATGTGCCCTCATGAGGTCGTTGATGTGATCAGAGCTGGAGCTCTTGCACTCCCTCTGTGCAGCAGCAGGTACTAAGGCTGCTCTGCAGTGTGACCTGCTCACCAGCTGTCAGTGTAGTCCTTGGGCAACAGGTTTTTTTATTTAAAGTTATTTTCATAAAGTCATGAACGTTCATCCAGGCTGTCCTCGTAGGTGGGACCTGCCCCTGTGAAAGGAGGTGGTGGCTGTTCAGATCATGAGCTGATAAAGGCACCAGAAGGGTATCTCCCAGTTGAGCTTCATGAGCTTTAGATCATGCCCTTAAATCATAGAATCATAGCCTGGACTGGGTTGGAAGGGACCTTAAAGTTCATCTCATTCCAACCTCCCTGCCATGGGCAGGGACACCTCCCACCAGCCCAGGCTGCTCCAAGCCCTGTCCAACCTGGCCTTGGGCACTTCCAGGGATGGGGCAGCCACAGCTTCTCTGGGCACCTGTGCCAGGGCCTCACCTCCCTTATAGTCAAGAATTTCTTCCCAATATCCCATCTAACACTGTCCTCTGGCAGTGGGAAGCCACTCGCCCTTGTCCTGTCACTGCAAGCCCTTGTCCCAAGTCCTTCTCCAGCTCTCCTGGAGCCCCTTTAGGTACTGGAAGGGGCTGTGAGGTCTCCAATGAACTTCTCCAAATTAAAGGATAAAAATGGTCAGCTGAGAAGGAAAAGACCTAAGCAACTTTTTAAAAAGTTCTATCCAGGATGATCTTATAATAAGTTGTGATTCATTTAACTTACTGTAGCTGTCCAAAAGTTAAATAGTGTTTCTAACCTTGCATCCGGACTGTCTGAGCACTTGAAGGGGAGAGAGGCAGGTCTGGAGGGCAGCCCATGGGCCAGGCTGGGACCTTCTGCTGTCTGGAGGCATCTTGTGGCTACAGATCTAGAACAGCTAAGGCAGAGCTTAATTTTTAACCCCAAAAGATAGTGAAGTGGTAATTATCCCAGTAAACGACAAGACTATTTGTCTCTATAGAAACTTCCAGATAACATGTTTTTCAGATTAATTTTGAGAAATTTCTCAAAATACGGTCAGAAAGGAAGAGAAACGACCTTTTTATTTCATATTTATATTGTAGCTCAGGTTCTAACATGCAGTTTGCTTCCTAAAAATGTGTTAAGAATGCAAATATTCACAAGTCATGAAAGGAAGGTCTCTTCCCTCAATTTCTGGCAGTTTCTTAGGTGTCTGCATTATTTATTTAGTGACTTAGTATAAGGTCATGGAGAGTTTCTCCAGAAGTAGAGTCTAATGCCAAGAGAACATTGTAGAGGGAGTTAAAGCAGATGATTTATATCTATAACATCACTTAGTAATGCTTAACATTGTTAATTGAAAAAAACATCCTCCTGTAATAATTCTCAGGTTGTGCAGTATCATTATCATGAGGCTGAGCAAAAATGTAATAAATACACTTCTATAACATGATTTTCTACATTGCTAAGCTCACATGTTATAAAATATAAAGTGCTCACTACAAATGAATCAACAGGAAAAACTCCTTTTTACTCTAAAAGCTAATGAACTATGATTTCTTTTTATTTGTCCTTTGGGTTTAAAGCCCCCAGACCTCATTTTCAAGCTGTTTTCTGAATCCAGGGAAGTTAGTTTATTTTCTAAAGGAAATAGGGAGAGGTCAGCAGAGCCTCTCACAAATACAAATGCTTCAGGAGCTCTGACTTTAGTATTTAAAGTGATTATGACACAAACAGGTTTAACTGTCAAAAAGGCTTTGGGATTTTGTAAAAAGATACAGTCTTCTAAAAGATGTTAAATTAATGGGTGGGTCTCCTTGCTGTAAAAATATACATTTCTGTACTTGGAGGCACGATGCTCCCACAAAGATGAATGTGTCTAATGTTCTTAGTCTATCCTGAGGTTTGGATCAAGGACCACAGGTTTTTGCTTGGCTTTGCTATTATGATCTGGGAATTTTTTTCCCTTCCTATCTCCTGTGAGGTACAAATTCCACAGCTTGCTGCTGGAGCCTGGATGTGCCCCTGCACAGGTGGGGCAGGGCCAGAATCACTGCTCAGGTGTGAAGGATCAGGTCTCTGTTTTCAGATGTGTCGTTTGGCCTTGGCTGCCACCTGGAGCAAGGCTGAGGGTTGTATCTGTCTGTAATAGGGTGCTGTAATGCTCTGCCACTTCATCCTTAAAGACTGAGAAATACCTCACCTTAATATCACTAATGTCTTCAAAATAGTGCCTAATTGGGACTTCAGGGGTGGAATGAGTCTAGTTCTCTGGACAGAATCAAATTTATTCCTTAGGGAAGCTCATCTTCGCCTCAGAACTGCAAAGTGCTGTGCACTCTACCCTGATTGTTCAGTAACTTGCAGAAATGAGCCCATATAAAGCATTAAAGAACTTCAGAGCCCTGTGTTTGATTGTGTGGAGTCAGAGCGAGGGGAGAGATGGGAAAAGCAGCCATAGGACCAAGGCCACAGCCCTGAATTAATGGGAATCTCTAGGCAGAAACTCATTCCTGCTGGGAGAAGTGGAGGTGCTGCTGGTGTGAGTATCCCAGGATTTGTACCAGTCTTTGAGACCCAGAAACACTAATTGTTCCTAAAAGCAGGATTCACTAGTTACTTATCTGAAAAATCTTGTGGGAACTGCTATTTCTGCTCAAGTACAACTGTATGAATATTGGTCTCTGCAATCACCTTGGCGTCATCTCAAAGATGCCCATCTGATATTGATTCATGGATGCTCAGGTCTGTTGAGTGCCTTTTTCCTGGTCCCTGGCTCAAGGATCAGGACTTGGCAGCCAGGTGAGAGCACAGGCTGATTCCATATCTGATGGAAGAGGATGTTTTCCCTTTACAATGAGTCAGGGAATCAGGACTGGATTGGATACCAGGAAAAATTTCTTCACTGAAGGGGTTGTTTAACATTAGAACCAATCTGCCCAGGGTAGTGATGGAATCACCATTGAATACCATGTAGATGTGGCACTTGGGGACATGGGTTAGTGGTGGCCTTGGCAGTGCTGGGCAAGCGGTTGGACTTGATGATCTTAGAAGGCTTTTCCAACCTAAATGATGCTATGATTCTGTGGATTTTACTTCAGGAATGTGTACTACAGGTGAGAGAGGGCAGCAAATTTTAAGCAGCCTTTTAGAAGTCAGAAAACATGTAGAAGATGGGAAGAGAAGACTCATTTTTCACATCTATGAGCACAACTTTCTGTAAGAAGAACTTCTTCTAGCTCCAAGCTCAACTGAGAGTGAAGGTGAATCCCAAACATGGCCTTCAACAGAGGTGTGGGGCACAGAGGGAGTGTGGCAGAAGGACAGGTGTAAGTCGACTGGTGGTGAGGGTGCTGATAACACTGGTGCACCTGTTGCGGCCATTGGGATGTCTGGACTGTGTTGTGGTCAGAGACTGGAATTAAGGGCAACTCACCAGCCAGGTGTTAAGGCTGGGGAGGAGGAAGGAGAAAAGAGAGAGGCAGGAGACTGTGGGAGATCCTTGCACATGTCCTCTTCCCAAGGAGCCTGGTTTTAGAAACCAAGACACCGCAACAAGGACAATATAACAAAAGAATTTCATCCCTGGCTCTCTGGTGGTGCTTTTTGCTCTGATAGCACGAATGGTTGGTTCCATGTGTTCAGTGGGTGCTCCCAGGCACCCAGAACCCCACTCTGATGAGCACACTGAGGTACAACAGGAGATGCAGATGGATGCATGTCACAATCACATTGGCCAGGAGGGGATATGGGCATCCAGAGCTGAGTAGGATGGAGCCATGGCTGGTGATGGTTCCAGTGGGATGGGCTCCCACTGAAGGCAGACTTGGGCAACCCAACATCTTGCCTCCTACCATGGAAACGTGAAGCGTCTCTGCATTATTGAGTTTGGTTTTGCAACATCACAACCTGTTTATAATTAGCAATTGCAGCAAACAGGCTCTTAAATGCAGGTTAAAGGCCTTGATGAAATACAGAACACCTCCTAAAGACAACTTAAATTTTTGCCATTTTAAACTTTGCATGGCTGGCGTGCCAGAGCAGCCACCCAGGTTAATGAGCTGCAGGTTTAAACAGCAATTGAAGAAGTCGGTTATAAATACAGAGCAGTTTGCTTTTTGCCTTCCTGTTGCTTTCCCAGGCTTCCCAAGGCCTTCCACTGATGGAGAGCTTTTAATTTCACATTTTGGCCCCCACCACAGGTGATAAACAAAGGTTTCCCATTGCTGTGACTCGAGTCAGTGCTGAAGCCTCAGCGTCAATCCCACTGCCTGTAATTACACACAAAAGGTTACCGGGATCCACGGCTAATTTGCAGCCTCTGTTTAGCAGAATTTAATAGCAGGTATTACTGGTGCAGCAGTAATTAAGGACCTTTGTCAATAAGACGGAATAGATGGCCACACTTTGTTGTAATCATTGGACTTTTGAGAACCCAGAGGAGTGAAAAGCAGTGAGAGGAGCAATCCATTTCACGAATAACATGGCTGTCCTTTCACCCCCCCAGTCCCCCCCGCCTCCTGAAACCAGCAATGGAATAATAATTCCCCCAAGCAATGAAAGTACAGGAATAAAAGTACTTACCCTCCAGCCTGTGATTTTTTTTTTTTAACTTTTTATTTACTCTACTGTGCTTTTTATTTGCTTCGGGCTGCATTTGATGAAGTATTGTTTAAACAGTGCCGAGCAAAATGGATATAGGGAGATGGAAAATAGAAAGAGGAAGAATTTTAACCAGGTGGATATATGCATTTGCCTTTAAGGTGGATGGCATTGGGTTTATCAATTATTTCCTTTGGATTTTTAAAAAAGAGAAAGAAATGACAAAAACAAGTGGCTTGGTGAAGAGGTGGAGAGAGTCATTTAGAGCCGTCTCTGCACAGAGACGTTCAGCTGTAAATGGGTCGCAAACAACAAGCGAGAAGTGAACTTGGTGTAGCACTGCAGCCCCCTCTCGTCCCCCCTCCCCTCACTAATGTACCAGTGAATGGGCTGGCACCGGGCTGAGAGCCCCGGCACACGCACACACTGCCTGGCCGAGGGTGCCGCGCTGGGGGGGAGAGGGGAGGCTGCTCTGACACAATTCAAAGAGTGCTTTAAGGTGTACACTCCTCTCAGTAATTGGTGAAGAAGCTGCATTTCACTCACTGCTTTTAATAGCGGTTTGAGTACTGGCTCTTTATGAAGGCTCTCTTTTTTAAAGCAGCTTTAACTATACCCTTTCTGTCAGTAATGTCTGAAAAACTTCTACCTTTAATCATTCCTGGATCAGGCAGCAAACAAGCAGCTCCTTTTCCTTTTTCAATTACATGCTGGATATTCAGCACACATATAAAAAAAGAAAAAAAAAGAAGGAGACATCTTGAGCCTATCATGTATTAAATGCAGCTCTTTGCTGCTGCATTAAAATAACACCAAGGATCCGGCTTCAGCCAACAAAAGCCAGAAATATAAAGTTAAAGCCGCAGTCCTCTTTTTATCTGCTCCATTGTGAGAAGGCATTGTAGCACTCTTAAAACAGTGGGACTTTTTTCCATACCTATGGGTGATGATACTTAGCTGAGACATCCTGACCTCTCTGATTCTGACACCCATGATAATTTTTTTATGACATCTTATGGATGGGCTCTGCTTGGGGCTGGTCCTCTGAGGTGTTGCATTTGAGGTTTTTGCATTGCTATTTCAAGAAGGTAACCAGGGAACAGCAAACTGGTGCTTGGGCTGAATTTGTTTTGAAAGGCCTCATCTTGATGGAGATCCCCATCTGAATGAGGTCACTTACATAAGATCAGGTGAGAGGTCCTTAGTAGACACTTGCCCACAATATAAAAAAGGGATCACTCCGTGGGAGGGAGGCCCAAGCTCAAAATATGAAGGAGGTTGAAGGTCAGGTTGGTACAAATCAGGAAAATCATGACAAAACTGCGAGAAAATACCTTTCCAGATGTAGATGAAGACATCCCTGCTCATTGCAGTGTGTTCGACCAGATGAACGTTAAAGTCATTTCCAACAGAAACGATTCTATGATTCTGTGTTGGCCATCCTTAAAACAGGTTGAATGGGGCTTGGAGCAACCTGGTGTAGTGGAAGGTGTCCTCGCCTATGGCAGTGGTTTGGAACAAGCTGAGCTATAAGGTCCCTTTCAACCCAAACCATTCTTTGATCCTGTGATTCAAAGATCTGGAGAAGTTTGAAGCTGATATCCTCAAATAAAGCAGTTGTATTGGTGGACTGGTGAATCCTTGTAGTGAAATACGGGTCATGGCTGTAAGATGGAATGAGAAAAATCACAATGTTTGCTGAAAGGCCACAAGACCATATAGTTTCAGATGCAAATATAGAAGGGATTGGGACTGCTCTGAGCTGGTGATGGATTTGAATATTTTAGTGTTTTCATACAATTCTCCCATTAACCCAGTCCTCAAGTCAGCTCAGTGTTCATTGGAAGAGCTTAGCTGAACCCAGTTTATTATTTTGTATTCTGAGAAAATGAGCAACAATAATCTCATTTTTAAGGAGGAGAATGAAGAATTAATTCTGAGTTTCTTATACTGGTGTTAATAAATCTGCTTGCATAGGTGAGCAGCTGCCAGAGTTCATAACCTGGCCAAGGGAAACTTAACACTAGTTGTGCAGAAAATCTGAGAGAGCTTTAGGAATTATATTCAGTATTTTTGAGTCAATAGTATGGTATCACAGATCATATTTCTACCAAGAGAAGATCAACAAGCTATGGAAAACACAGGGGAAATTCTGGAAGGTGTTAGAGGGAAGGGAAAAGAGGATGGATATAGCCCTGTGGTGGATGCAGTTTGCTGCAGTGTGTTGTCTCTTGCAGGAAAAGATGGAGTGCTTGATGGAATGGAAGTAGGATCTGAAGAGAAACTCCTTGAAAGTAAAGTCTTTAGTAACAGCTGTGATGGGACCAAGGTGGAGAATCATCTACAGGGTTTGCCTTTTGATCAATGCCAGTTCAATCTGCAATAGATCAAAATGAAGAGATAATGTCAAATGAGGAGAATGTTGTTGCAGCATGATGGTGTCCTACTGCTTCCCAAACACCCAAGGCTAATCCAGGACATTTATTTTCCAAGTAGAAGCCATTGATCTGGAAGGATAATTGCCATTGCTTTGTAGGTCAACCCTGCAGGTAATATGCACAGATATGAGATCTTGTGATGGTTAGAGTAGATCAACTAACTTCTTTGTTGATGAGGGATCTAAAGTAATCTGGGATGATAACTGTGAGAAGTCTGAAAAAACAAGACTTATTTCTGATCTTGAGATGTTGCCACCTAGAGCTAATGGAATCTGTCTTTCCCATGTGGATACAAAAGGCAGAATACAGCCAGATGTACCCCAGAATAATCAGAAGGATGAAGCAAACCTGATCTGTCCAGGGCTGTTCTTCTTCTGAAGCTTTATCAGTAGAAGCCAGAAGGAAAAAGATAACTATGAAGGTCTGAGGTTCAAAGGTTAGTTATTTTCCTTAAGGGAAAATTTATCTCCTTCAAGAACAGTTGAAGGTTATTGTTCATAGGTCACACTCTTTAACCTTGCTTCAGTTTGGTCATTTGATATCCAAGCCACTTCACTATAAATGCACAGCACATTACACACAATTTCCATGGATTCAAACCTGTATGCTAGAAATGCTCTCAGTTTCTTAGAGTTTACCTGTGAGTGTTTGTGTTCATTCTTGTGTTAGCACAGATTATTCATTCTCACTGAAATAGCTGCAAACACTATAAAATAGCTGAGCAAATGTTTTAAGGAGAACTAACTGGGACCATGTAATTTGAATGTCCTCAACTGCTGTTAGTGTGGGTGGGAATGGAAAATTGTCTTTGCAGGGTTTGTCCTCAAAGAAACATCGATAGACTTGAGCTTAAAAGGGGATATGTTCCCTTCTAAGATCTAGGTCTCTTCTGAGACCTGTACAGCCAACAGTGTTGGTAGAGACGAGACTAAGGGGCTCCTTTTAAAACCGATTTTGGAGAGGGTTGAATTTTTGGGGGTGACTAAGATCTTGGACATTTGGCCATATTTACCAAAGGGAAAGGAAACATTGATTTGACCAATAATTCTGCACTAGCACTGTGCTCTAATTGGGTTCAGCTTCCAGAGGGTTTTGTTGATCTTCAGTGCATTCCCCAGATGGAGATGACACTGTCAGCCAATTTACAAGGAGAGTTTCTGTCTAACCAACCAGATGGCCAGTCTGGCTCCTTTCTGCAGTGTGCTGGGAGCAGAGCTGAGGACTGGGCACAGATCTGCCCCTCAAACCACTGGTCTTGCCCATGAAAGCCTTTTTTTTTTTTTTTCCCAAATCCTGCATTTTTAATATAAATAAAAAACTGGATCTCTGCCACTGGGAAACTGCATCCCATTTTTTTTCCTAACAGAAAAATGGGAATAGGTTTCCTTTAACTAGTGGAAGGGTCTAGACTCTAAAAAGGTTTTTATTATTGTGTGCCTGGGGTCCTTAGTTTTACACATTTATCTTGTGGCAAACCAGTAGGGAACTAGAAAGGCAGTATTTTGCAACTCCTAGACCCCCAGCTCTAAATAATGACTCAAAGCTGAAATTGAAGCAGGTGCATCATCTTCTTCATTGTGTCACTTTTAGCACAGACATTATACTTTATGGGCTTCCACTATCCAAATAGTTTGTGCAACGGACCCTAAAAATGGTGATGCATCAATCAGTCAGTCAGGCTTTATTGCTTCAACTTTCTGTACAGGAGGCTTATAAGCCATATTATAATGCACAATAAGGAACACAGCAGAATACAAATGCATTGGAATGCAGCACTATTTCCGTGTGTTCCCTTCGAGGTCTGGAGCTGCTCTCCCAGGAATATCCCAAAGCATCAGTCACAGAGAGCCAAATGCATCCCTGGTGTGGCCTCATCGATTCTGCCCTGCCAGACTGGCTCAGAGGGACAGTTTCAGCCAGTTCTGGTGGCTTTCCCAGGCTCCAGGGGTGAGTAGGATGGGATATGGTGTTAAAGATGACTGAAAAAAAAGAGTGGTGTGGCTGGGGCTGGTTTTTCTGCCTATTTGTACCAAAACTGAGGGGTCTGGGGATTGCCAGGGTTGCCTTTCCTGTTTCCAGTTCTTTGACTCCTCTGGTGTGGAAATATCTTGCAGGCTTTCCATAAACATTTTGTGTGGGCATTAGTTTTGCCATCAGCAAGGACAGGTATATCTACAGTGACACTGAAATAAATGCAAATATAGGTATGGGCTGTTTCTGGAAGCAAAACCAGGAATATTACACTGTTAGTGCAAACGAACAAGTGGCCTTCTATGGGTTATTACTTGACTATTGCATGAAAACTTTGCAGTCCAGGCCTCAGGCTCTAATGGAAATATCCTGGTTTGAGATGGCAGTGGTTATGGGAGGTCATTGGATCCGTGTTAGTGCTTCCATCAGACACACAGACAAATAAATCTTGCCTTGAAACTGTATGCTGACATCTGCATAACTTTCTTTTATCGCCCAGTTCTCATACAGTTCAAAAGAGTAACTTAGAAAAGGTAATTTAGGAAAAAAAAAGATGATAGGAAAAAAAAAGATGATAAGAAAAAAAAAGTGTGACACTTGAAGATAAAATTCTGTAGGTGATATTATATAATATTTGCAATACACAATTTAACATTTTGGATTCTTTTAAAGAGGAACAAAATTTATGTAATGTTGTAATAAAAGGATTTTTTTGCAAACAGGCAACTTGCATTTACTCTGCAAACCAGAACATTTTCTAATAATTGTTCCTTCCCCAAATACTCAGGTTGTTTATATCAGCTCGTGGAGTTTATTGTAGTATTTGTAGTAGAAATCCCTAATTTGATATTTCTCTAGTGAGTTTAATGAGCCTGAAAAGTGACATTTAGAGCTAGTTTTCTCTTTGTGCTTTGAAAAATGAAATACAAGTAGTTATCTGTTAAATGATATAATTACAGTGCTGCTTTGCTAAAGGCACATATTAGTGATTTTTAGCTTGTTTCGCTTAATTAAAGCTTTACGAAATGTAGAGTGCCAACCCGTTAACAGAACTGTTGGAACAGTTCTGAGACTGTGAAATAAAACCAGTTGCTCTAAACAAGTAACAAAAAGAGATTGATGAAAGGGCTGGCAGCTCAGGCACAAATTTAAGCCTTGGCTGCATTAGAGCAAATGTAATGATAGCAGTAAGTAACCTGTATTTTTTAATTTTACTGATCTTTCTGCAATAATTATAAGGAACTTTTAATGTCTGTAATTAGAACGTTAGAGATAGGGTGACTTAGACCAGTGCTGCACTGTGAAAAATTAGATACTTACCATAATTGAAAATTCATCACTTTTCATTACCAGGAAGGGTTGCAGTTCTTATTTTGAATGGGCTGAGATGCATCCCATGAATTAGGGGCAAACAAATTCATGTAGCTGAGTTAGTGAGTTTGAGGCCAGTCAGTGCCAGAAGTATCTCTGCTGACATAATATGTTGGATAATGAAAGGCAGGGTGTATTTGTTAGACTGGTAACTGCCGCCCAGAATTTCGCTTTGCTAAAAGTTCTGATCAAGAACATCAGTGAATTTTATCAGACAACAAGCTTTGGGCATTGTTGTTTTAAACAGCTGGATGGGCAGAGGAACCTATAAAGCCAAATGTAATCCAAGAAATTTATACAGCTGTGCCAGAAGCCTCTGAGCAGATTTGGGCAGTGGAATAACCTGTGAGGTTTGTTATGTGGGCAGAAATGGAAGTGTGGATTGCTACCTATTAGCTGACCTGTGCAGTGATTGTGCAGAACTGTCTTTTCCTGCTCACATATGGAAAGGCAGCTCCTCATACCATGTAAATAGTGAAATCTCTGGAGTTTGGGAAAGTTTGGTGTCCCAGGCTGATCCGCTGGGGAGAAGGCAAAGGCAGCTTGCAGAAGAGAACAGTTTTAGGCATGATAGTCTGATGGAATTGTGCAGGAAGCGCAGTCCTAGCAGGGAAATCTCTGGTGCTAGCAGAAATAATTTTGCCTGGATGGGCAGCAGTTTCACATGAAAATATATTTTGAAAAGCTAAGCTTTTCAGGTGAAAATGTGGATGAAAAGAAGGTGGTTTTTTCTGGTTTTGATGAGAAAAGTATCCTTATTTATTTTTTAACCAGCTCTACTCTTCTGCAGTGTGCATTCACTGACATCAGATTTATGACTTTAAACACCATGTGTGGCCCCCTCAACACCCTGTAGTGCCTTTGCATTCAAAAGGTGGCATTTTATGCTCAAAAGATGATGGGAAAATGTCACTATCTTGCTCAACGATTCTTATGTGTCTGTCACTGATTCCCGCTGCCAACTGCAAGGGCAGCAGGCACACAAAACCTGCTCCAAACATGATTTTGTGAGGTAGAAACAGTCTTTTGCCCAGACAGGAATTTCTCAAAACCCATGTAATTTTAGGAGCAATAAAAGAGCAGAACTGAGAGAGAGACGCTTCCCTTCTCCTTGGCTCTAATAGCTTTGTTCAGGCTGCAGCAGAAAAGGGGAAATAGAAGCATGGGCTGTCCCTGCGTTTCCCTGTGCACAGCTGGACTGTCCAGGTGCACACCTTCCTCTCCTGTCATTAGGCTGAGCAAGGATGTGGCTGCTCATGGCTGGGTGATTGATGTCAAATGCAGTAGCAACATTAAATTTGTCTGAAACGGACAAAGAAAAGCATTATTCACTGTAAAAATCTTGTCTAAAGTTCCCATCTAGCCAGTGCTGCTCCGAAATTACATGTGTATGAATTTTAAAATGTTCTTTTGAATTTCTTGGCCCATGATTGTTCCCAAGGTCACAAAATCAGAAGGCTGAGGTCTGAGGCTTGTTAAAGCTGGTAGTGAAAAATGTGCCTGTAATATATCTTCATATTTGCAAATGTATTTTATTGCTGTCCATATCCTGTGAGAAAAATCCAATGTTCTTAAAAGACAAGCACTGCTTGTTATAGAGACACTTATTAATGTTTATTAGAAACTCATTTCACTAACATCCATGGCTTTATTGGAAGTTCCTTAAGTAGCAAATCCAATTTCCTTTCTTATGCTTGTGCTTACTTAATTAACATCAAAAATTGAATGAGGCAAAACAAAGTTTGATATTCATTTTAATAAGTTATATAAAGTTAGCATAATCTCATTGAGGCCATTCTTCATCGCTCCAACTGCAGACACAAAGTGCCTTTGCAGCCGTTTGGAGTTTTACATCATATGGGTTAGATAACCTAGCAACTAATGAGAGAGCCAGTGGAGAAAGGATTTAATTTTCAAATAAACACTTTCTAGTCTGTGTTCTGGGGATACAAGACTTTGTGCTGGTGTGTGTTTTGCAGGTAGCTGAGGATGCTTTGATGTAGAAAAGCGCTGGGTCCTAAACCTGGGAGGAGGTGTGTGACAGAAAACCTTCTGAAAACTCTAAAGGACCCACTGTGGGGATGGAGATTGCAAGTAGTTTTGATCTGGATGAAATACAGTCCCCCCCAAACAGCTGTAGCAGCAAGAGATGGGAAAGAGTTGTGAGAAAAACTGGTGGGATAGCTAGAACAACAACAGATAAGAAAGAAGCTGAGAAGAAAGAAGGCTGAGAGAATGGGATGTGGTTTGATAACTTCTCGTGAAAATAAACCTGCATGTGGAAAGCGTGAAATATCCAATTAGAAACTGTGCTAGAGCCCATGGACACAGCAGCGGACCTGGGAGAACTGACCAGGGCAGGGAATTAAGTTATATATAGACTAATTTGTAGATTGAAGTGCCTTTTTTTTATGTGTGACCTGTAGATTAATAAATCAGCTTTGTATGTGACACCTGTGACCCTGTGCCCTGTCAACAACGACGACAACCCACATGTTGTGATGGTTACAAGGACAGAAATCAGGGGGCTGTGGCACATTTCCATGTGTGTGGATCCTCCCACCCTGTAGTGAGTTCAGCCTGACACGTGTGCCAGCTTAAGGCTGCTCCTGCTCCACTCTTCTCAAAATATCCACCTCATCATGTGATGTCTGTTGACCTTAGAACAAGCGTTATCATATTGGAAAGTAATGATAAAAAAATCCCGTACTACAGTAAAGCTATTATAAGCTGTAGTGTTTGTGCCATTACTGGGGAATATGGTATTGATTTTTTAATAAATTATGCCATAACCTACATTTTTGCCTTAGGTTAACATTTAACACCAGAAGCAGGAGAAAGGTACAATATACAGATATTAGAACAAGTTTTGCTCCACCACAGGCTTCAGCATGTGCTTTAAAACCAAGAGTGATGGGGCCTTGGTCACCTTGTTTTGTGATGGTCCATTCTCCCCCAGCTCCTGGGCCAGGACTGAGGACACAGAGGAGCAGCTGTGTAACCCCAGGGAGTTTTGGCTGTTCTGCTGCCCCATTTCTCTGCCAAAGGATGGAGGGTTCCAAAGGTATCTGGGACTGTTCCTTAGCTATAAAATAACCTTGCTCTGGTAGTTTTGAATATCAATAAGAAACTCAGGAGTAGTTTTAAGGAAGAAAAAGAAAAAAAAATCCATTGTGAGTATGTGTTTTGATATTTAAGTGAAACTTTTTCTCTGTGTGAGTGTTTAGATAAGGGTTTTCTTTATAACTTTAATTTTTCAAATTTATTTTTAATTTTGGAAGGAAAAATCAATGTCATCAACTTATCATTTTCCAAAAAAGAGGAGTAAAATATGGGAGAGTCCTCCACTATTCTTCCAGTGGCTAAATGCAGATATCCATGTAAACCTTGGCCTGTATCACATGCATTCTGCTGGTAAATAGGAATTAAACCAAAGACTGTTTGCTAGGAAGGCTTTCAGCGCAACCCAAAAGCAGCTGTATTTCTGTGTGTCAATATTCAGCTCGGAGAGGGAAGGTGGGGAGGGACAGCTCTCTGTTTTGGATGGAGACCTGCTACTACCTGTTGTAGCTTTTACTCCTGAGGCAACCATTTCAAAAGCTATTTTTGCTTGCCATTTTCCACCTGGTTAGCATCAAACAGCTGCTCTTTTCCTTATCATTCCTGGGAGTCCTAAGCAATGGGAGGTTCTGAGAATATTGTTCCTTCACAAAGAAATGTCATTGTCTGCGACAAAGGTGCCATAAGTAAATACAGGCATGAAATTATTGCTTCTAAGTGATTGAATAAATATTTTGATGCAAGTACCTGTGCTCATGCTTTCCCTGTTTGTATATCATGGAGAATTCAGGTATGTAAATACTATCACTGGGCATATTCTTACCTCTGCAGATCCCTGATTTCATCGGTGCAGATCCCTGAAGCTGGTCCCCACTGCCTGAGGAACCAGGATACCTTGAAGTGGAAGTTAGTGAGGAATGCACCCAAATCTATCACATACACCCTCATGATGGGAATATGCCATAGGGTGAGCTATTGAGGAATCAGCTGAGCAAAGAAAGGGAATGAGTGATTCAGGAGAACGTTTCCAGAAGAGCTAATGGGTAGAACGGAGATGGACTCACCAGCCCCAAAAGTGAAAACATATTTCCTGTTTCATAGATATCTTATTAATGCTCTACTGACAAGGGAATTAACTCTCCAGGACAGCAGTTTTGTCAATCTGCAATCACAAGTACCTTTGTCTTTCTAAAACCTACGTTTGTGTATCATCTCTACATGCATGCCTAGAGACTGCCGTGGAAATTTTGCTCCCTCAGTGCAGGAATAAACTCAGACAATTTTTAGATACTTACCAAAATATCCTCTAAGTAAAAAATTTAAAAGTCCCCATTAGTATTAAACATTTTCTCTTCTTGCTGTCAGTGCTGCCATGGAAAGAGAAATGTACCTCAGCTTGGCTCAAACTTAAATTCCCTCTCTTCTTGTACTCTTTAAATAGCAGATTGTCAGCTTAAGAAACTTGCTGCTGCTGCTGACTATGATTCATGATCATCTAAAAGAACTGGGAACGTAATGACTGTTTTTCATATCCTGATAACTGCATTGCACTCTAATCCCCTGGCTTCCACTTTTAAATTCATTTAGATGTGTTGTGGTGGCTGTTTCAGCTTTCAAACCCCATGGGGCTTGGTTTTAGATTGGTCCCAGTGCTAAACCTGGCTTTAGTGGGGCTGCTCCCAACTCAACACTTGTGGAAGAGATGATGACAAGGCTTGTGGGTTTTAATGAACTTGAACACTTGCAACCAAAATCAAGATTTTTCTCTTTAGTTTAAGATATGTGAGGACTTGTGGAGCTATTTGAGTTTGAAATATCTGCCTGGAATATCTAAGACATAACGATCTAAAATTAAAACTCATGCTTGAAAATTCATATTAATTAAAAAGGGGCATCCGAAACCAAACAAAATAAAACAAAAAAAAAATCAATGAACGAACTGGTCCTTCCTCAGTTAAGTAACATAATTTGTTCAATTTGTTTTATGTCTCTGAGTGAGGACCTTTTACTCACTTTGATTCATGGATGGAGGTTAGAAAATGGTACAGTAGAAAGGAAATTAACATTTAACCTGCCTGCCTGCACATCCGAGCCGCTGTCTCACCGTGACTGCAGCTGTGAGTAAATTCTCCCAATAAACCAGACAGAGTGTCTGTAATATTCATATGGCTACTTGTGCCTCAAGGAAAGTTCAGACTCCTTTGTAGCTATTAGAGACCAAATTAGGAAAAATAATCTGAGCAGGATGTATTGTTGTTTGATATCTATCTATCTATCTATCTATCTATCTATCTATCTATCTATCTATTATCTATCTATCTATCTATCTATCTATCTATCTATCTATTATCTATCTATCTATCTATCTATCTATCTATCTATCTATCCCTGTGAAAATTGCTAATTTAACAGCCTGGATTCTGCAAAGTGGTTTGGGATTTGTGTTTTGTTTTTTTTTTTTTTTTTCCAGAATACAGATGTTCTAGAACAGGCAATGGTAAGGCAAAACAATGGTATTTCTCCATGGGATTGTGCAAATTAAACTTGGACTCTCCTTATTAATCCCAGTTTAGGATCAGATCTATGTATAAGCAGACTTGAGGCCTTCTACATGTTCTTTCTTTCCCCCTTAGAAATGTGTTATGACATGATTGCCTACAGCTCAGACACCCAATATGAAAAAATATACTCAATATGATCATGTAGTATTTAGTTATGATCAAGAATGTTCTGCATCAAATGGCACATGGGAGACCTGGTATGAAAAAAGGACCTGCATCAGTTGCTGAGAGAGTTTAAAATAAATGTGTACAATACATTTTGATTCCAACAGGAAGCCTGAGGATCCTTCATGATGTCCCTCAATCTTGTTAGCACTTCATTATGTCCTGTCAAACGTGTCTGAGCTGCAGGCATGGTAAAGGTCAGCCCAAGGCACGTGAGGAACACCAGGCACCTTGCAATTTTTGTTTTTTCAAGAACAAAGAAGGATTGTGAGCCAAGTATTTTGCAATGCAAAATGGAAAGTTGAAGAAAAATCACAAATACAGCTTCTTTCCCTGCTAGTTGCAGTTTGCCATCCCACTACAGAAACTTGTGTCTTTGAATTTTTCACTGTCAGGTTGGACAGACAGTTTTATTTGTTCATTTGTGGTCATTGCAATGGAAGTAAATTGCGGCACCACATTCTGGCATCTGTGAGAGAATCAGACAAGGAAAGGAGGCAGATGACTGGTTAGACAAGAAGAAAGCTGCTGTTTACACTCTGTGCTGTGCACCCTCAGTAATCAGCTGTGATGGGGGAAAAGGCAGAAAAGGCCTGTAACAGTTTAATGGATGTTTTGATAAAATATTATTTGGGTTTTTTCAAAGTTTACGAGAATGAGACTGTGTTTAATAAGTAGGATGGTTATGGTCTTTTCTGCCCCCTTCCTGGTAATAGCAGACTAATCAGAGAGTAACAAAGGGAGGTTCACAAAATCTTATTTCCTTGGAAATTTGAGGTCTGACTGCCTGAGAAGCTGGGGAGGATAAAGGAGGCTGTTGATACTGCAGAGTGTTTCTTAGAACAGGTGCAAGATGAGACACACACCAGCACATCTTCAAGCAGAGAAGCTGCCTGCCTGTTCACGCTCACAGTGGCTTGAATTCATCTGAATATCCGTATCATTTTGTGGCCCAGTCTCTAACAAAGCAGTTTTGCATGACCCCAACATCATAAAACAGCCTTAAAATTAGGAGAACTGTCCCATGTAGGGACTCCCTGCACGTCTGTGATGGAAAAAGTTGTGGTCATCCCCCAGAGCTGTTACCTTGGAAGTAGATTTGTCCTCCAGGCTGCAGGTTGAGCCCTTCAGTTGCTCAATTCTTCACCTGCTGTTGGTCAACATGAGTTGAACAAGCTGGAATTGTTTGAGAAGCAGGTCTTTGCTGGGACAGTTACACGACTGAAACAAGTTCAGGAACAACGCCACAAGCAGGACACCTGGCAGATCTTCAGGGTGGTGGCTGTGGCCAATAGGATCTTGACCTGCAAGGTGGAATGAAGTGTGTGGGTCCCTTCCCATCACTGTTCTGAGTGGGAGAGAAGAGACTTTGTGTCTCTTTGGATGTTTTTAGGGTGGTGATTGATATACTGGGTGCAGAGTCTTAGCTGTATTTATGGACCCCATCCCTGCAGAAATACTTTGAGGATGTGGCATGTAGAAAAAAAAGTAAGATAATGTTAAGATACAAGACAGTGGCAGCACCTTATGCTGTACAAACACATTTCTGTTTCAAATGGGTTTTGGTTTTGTTCCTTTGTAACTATTATTAGAACTAATTTCAAGATAGTAGCTTCCAACGCCTTTTTCAGAGAGATGTGGAGTAAAGTAGCTGTCTGTGACAGAAAAGGGAAAAAAAAGAGAGCTACAGAATGGAGAATAATGGTGTTTGAACCAAAAGGAAAAACGTTGTTTATGTGCCGTTAGATGCAGCTTTTTTGTTTGCACTTCATTTGATTATCAGTATTTTCAGCCATCTCGGGCACTAATACATCTCTGCAGGGAGGGGCAGGGTTCATAGCCTTTCCAAAGCAGCACTAATGAGTGCCTTTAACTTAATAAAATGATCATTTGCCAACTACTTACCATAATGTGAACTAGATGCTTTCAGTCCAGAGATTAAAAGGAGTTTTTGCAAATGCACTGGGGTTGCTGCTACTACGTGAGTCATATGCAGATATATGGTGTGCTCGTTGGTTATTGTTTTGGAAATCTTGAGATCTCTTAAAATAGGTTGGAAGGAGTTGTTAGAGTCTATATTGTTTCAATAATATATGGATTATCACTCTCTAAATACGCAATGACATAAAAGGCAATAATGCCTTTTATGGATCCCATGTGGCCTATTACACTAATGATCCATGAATAATGGGGTCACGGGACGAGTTTTGAACAGTGCCTTTCTTTGTTGGTTGTTTTTCTCATTTATTTACCCAGGAAAATTCAGTTTTAAGTATCTGCTTTTCAGCAAGGTCCTACCATTTACTGAGTTTTCATGTGGGTTAATGGATGCCAAAGAGGTCAAGTGACTTCCCAAAGGTTATACAATGAGTCACTGAATTTGTTGAGAATAAAATACAAGAACCTCCCAGTTTTCTGTCCTTTGCTCTGACTGATGCTAAAGCAGAGAGATTTCAGATCAGCATGACCTCTACTAAATCTCTGTGTTACTGCTTTGAGAAGGAATCAAAGCTTGGTGTTCAATGGAGAAATCTGAAGCTCCTGAAGCAACATTTCCCATATTTCTCACGGAAACAGCCAGAAAGAGCAGAAGGGCTGTGATACAAACAAGCTGCTTTGATCCTTGTGACAGAGATTCTCTCTTAAATAAAACTAAACAGCAAAGTGTTAAATAAACACACTTTTAAGCCCACAAATACAGTTTTCCTAATGCTATTCCAAACCAAGAGTGTTTGTATAGAGTGAATTTTGTTTCCTGCCTTTCTGCAATGGTGTTTTTTTCCCATCAAGTTGAAAACCTCTTGATTAATGACTCTGATTTACCTCCTTCCAAAATGAAACCTGGCCCTGCTCTTTCAAGCCCTCTAGACATGGAGTTGCAGAGGGCAAGATGTGTCCTGGAGAGCATCCCCAGGTTGTTCTGGATGCATTGATGGAGATGACAAGCACGATACACCATAACATCACCATTGCTTTGGTCTTCTACCTTCTCCTCAAGTCTCTGCCAGGAAGAGAAAGATTCCTGTGCTGAGCTGAGCTTGGCCACCGAACAGTTACATGCCCTGGGCACATCTCTTACCTGGGTGTGCCCATGTTCACTCAGCTGCAAAAATGAGGTACCTCCAGGTGTCTGTCTCCTGTGATTTTGTCTGTACACAGAGCTCTGCACCTCCAAAGAGTTCATTATTATTAGTAGTACTACCTTATAGAATATTATTTCATGCCTTTAGTATAGTATAAAGCAATTACAGGATGTAAGGTACCATGGAAATACAGAAGGATCTGCCTGGAATAATAATTTGAATCTGAAACTTTGTTGCTAAAAGACTTCAGGGTAAAATTGTAGTACAACATATGAGCTTTTAATGAAATGACTCCCATTACTTCTATTCTAAATGGACAAAAGCTACATAACACATGGAAAATTTTCATTTAATTAGCAAATAATTTGTATTAGGATATAGTCGTCAAATTCTAATTCATCAAACAGCATTCAGCAATGAGCTGGAAGTGTTTCTAGCTCGGGTGCTCCCATATTTATACACCTCTGAGCTGGAAATCATTGTGATTGTTTATCTGAGAACACATCAGATGAATGCTGTTGCTCATGGGTGTAGAAACATCACAGAATATGCCTGAGAAATCAGATGAGACATCTCTGCCCTGTCTGTATTTCGATGTTGCTGACATCTGGTGTTGTTTGGGGGGTGGCTGGAACATATTCAGGGAAAAGGGATGAGGCCAGCGAGCGTGTTTTAGCTGTTTCAGCATAGGAGGAGGTCACAATTAATTAATTAATGCCTCTTAATGTTCCTTAAGCTGTGTGTTGGCCGTGCAAACCCTCTGGTCTTGCTTGTTTTGCTGTGCCTCTGAGCGAGCCGATGCTGTTGCTGTCCCTGTAACAGCTGAGTGCCTGCAACCATCTTACTTAAAAATAGATTTAAGACCCGCAGTGTTGAGGAGAAGGCACACAATGGCTTTCTGGCAGCCCGTTGCACACGCTGATCAAGGCACAGGCTTTAAAACAGTTTGGCTTATAATTATATCTTTACAGCTAACTGGGCTATCCAAATGATTTTCTCGTCTCCCCCTCCCCAAGTCTACTGACCTGTGGCTAATGAGATTTGTGTTTCGATTAGTTGTAGAACATAAATTAACTAATCAATGAGAATGGATTCACATCCTTTCTTGTAAAAGAGCTCTGCTGCAGTGATCTGTGTTTAATATTCAAATCAATTTTAAATTCTCAGGCTGATTCTGCTAATATGGCAGGCTGGGACTGGCAGCATCTGTATCCTTGCCACAGCCTGGAAATATGGGATGTTTATGGAATCGCCCACTGACCTCCAAAGCCTTCTCTGGTCTCATTGATTTACTATTTCACTTAATAGTGATGATGAGAAGCTTAGAGGCTGGCAATGAAGCTGGAAAGGCATGTGTGAGAGCATTTCCCCTTCTTTTACAGGAGTGTTAAGACTAAGCAGAAGTCACAGGACTTTGAAAAATGCTGTTTGTTTTTCATATGAAAATTTGGAGTCATTTTTATTCCAACTCAAATTTCCTCTCTTCCTACAGATGAGAGTAAAAATATGGCCATTACAAAAAACCAGTTTTCTAAGTGTGAGGTTCTTTCGTTTTCTCTCAAGGTAGAGAGAACTTTATCTTTTGCCTTGCTGTAAATGTCTCATCTGTACCATTAACCAGCATCTTGGCACAAAATGTGAAAATTTGTACAGTCTTCAAAGCATCTGTGGCCTTTATGGTACAAGTTCTGTTAGTACTGAAGCCACAGAAAATTAAATGTTCCCCAAAGAACTTCCAGATGTGTTTTATTCTAATAGGGTCATTATACAGTAAATTAAAAAGCAGGGTAAATGGAACTGTAAAATTTAAATTAGTCTAAAACCACATCTCTTTGCTTTGAACATTCATTTGTGGGGTTGCATTTGCAATAAATGTGAATTAGGCAGCTGCAATAACTGTTAATCATATATTTATAAAATAGTAATGAGGAAATGAATAGCAGAGTAAGACAGCTGCACATTTCTCTAATAGTATGTCAACTGTGAACATAATAAGATGTAGAAAATTGTTTGGTGTTATGCTGATAATGCAGCTGAATGTAAGAGATCACTTCAACCTCTTAACTTTACAGGAAATTATATATAAAATCCATAAAAAGCCATAATAATACATTAGGCCTCTGAATTGTAGTCAATGTTTTTCTTTGCTTTGATTTTTCTGAAATGGGCCATACTTTTCCTGAAGTAATCTGCCAAAGATCACTAAGGCTTTTGTTTCAGGCTGCGCTTTATACACCATCCTGCAATTTCATTTAAAAGATAGAGCTTCTTCAGCCAAAAGTGATCTAACTTCCCTACTCCAGGAGAGCTCTAGGAGCTCCCACCTCCCTCTCCTTGCAGAGTTTTGCCAGGTCTTGAGCATCCCACCTCTGAGCCCCAGTGGGGTTATCACTGCTGAAACTGGTGATTCAGTTCAGAACCCCACACAAGGCACAGCAAATGGGAAATTTAAATTTTATGTATATATATTTCAGAAAATATTTATTTATTTACTTTTCTATATTTACTTCTCTCAAATATATATACACATATATACATATTTATACATATACATGTATATTTGAGAGTAGTAAATGGGGGTTAACAGGGCCTGAGGGCATCTGCTGGTCTTTCCCAGCCATGGTAAAATTATAAAGAGGTCAAGATCATTGCAGAAACAAGTCAAACAACCTAAGCCCAAGAAATAAATTGAAATATTTGAGCAGCCCTTTAGATCTGCTGCTTGTGCCAGCAGACATCGCAGCCTGCCCTTGTGCCAGGTGCTGCTCACTTGCACTTGCAGTTTGTAACCAGCCTTAATTGAATTTTGCAACTGAATTGGGGTGAAGAGGAGAATTACAAAGCTAACAGGAAAAAAATTAGGCAAGTGCTGGGCTGCAAACAGCCAGGCAGGGAATAGGTACTAAATGTGTAATGGGAAGGTTGCTACAGGAAATGTCACTTATCAAAGTGGCAGGACTTTGCAAGGAAAAGCAAGAGAAAGAAATGAGGAACCCAATCCCAGCACTCGCTGATGGCACAGTGAATGGTGCCTGGGATTTAATAGGCTGTTTGCTGGGAGGTGGCTCTGGAAGTTGGGCTAAAATTGAGAGAAGGTGCTGAGCAGAGCTCAGCAGAGGCATGTGTGGCTGCCTGTTCCTCAAAAGAACACCACAGGACAGCAAACTTGGTTGTAATAACACCAAGGTCATGGGTTCAATCCCCTGTGTGGGCCATTGACTTAAGAGTTGGACTTGATGATCCTTGTGGGTCCCTCCCAACTCAGAATAGTCTGGGATTCTGTGAAAAACATCCTGCCTGTGCTGTGGAATAAACCCCTGTCTGTTACTGACTCCCTTGTCACTACGGAATACACAGTGAAGGGATCTGTGATCTGACTGTAAATTGTGTGATTTTGCTGTAAACAGTTTTGTCTGACTTTGCCATAAATGTTTCCTGCAATACCACCTTGCAATGAATTTAAATCTTTCCATGTGTTTCCATTTGGAATGACACAACCAGCTCACTTTTATTTTATAAAATGCAGAGAGAAAGGAAGACTGAAGATCTTACAATCCTCAATTTCCCAGACTAAAAGTCTTTGTCAGAATCCATGGTAGACATGAAAGGTCAGTCAATGGAGGAAGAATGAATCCTCTGTGGGCAGAGAGGAGGATTTTTCCATTAGTCCTGTGTGTTTAAGGGTAAGATGAGGGGGATCACCACTGGAGGTCTGGGTGGCCTGGCCAAAGTCAGGAACTCTGCAGAACCTTCAGCTCTGTTGGCCTTCTGGAAAACCTTTGCAGAACCTCATTGAACCCAACCTTTAGCCTTCATCAAGCTTCTGCCCATAATACACATGGATTTTCTTTTCTTTTCTTTTCTTTTCTTTTCTTTTCTTTTCTTTTCTTTTCTTTTCTTTTCTTTTCTTTTCTTAATTTTTATTTTATTTTTAATTTAATTTATTTTTAATTTAATTTATTTTATTTTTAATTTAATTTAATTTAATTTAATTTTATTTTATTTTATTTTATTTTATGTATTTCTATTTTTATTTTATTATTTATTATTTATTTTTATTTTTATTTATTTTTATTATTTTATTTTATTTTAATTTAATTTTTATTTTTTATTTTTAATTATTTTTTCATGTTATTATTTTATTTTATTTTATTTATTTAATTTTGTCTTTTTTTGGTTGGGAGATGGCACAAATCTCTTTGACCATCTTAAAAACTGTAAAACTATTGCACAGTGGTCAGATAGGAACAAAAATTGTCCTTGCTGTAACCCTGTCAAAGGAAATATTGTTCATACAACATCACCATCTTATCCTGAGCTGTGATGAGAGGCAGAAAAAGGAGCACAAGATACAGAGGAAGACACAGATATGGAAATACATTCAGATTGAATTTGTCCTATAAAATTTTGGCCTTCTATTTGCCAAAACAAAGCAAAAACTTGTTCTTATTAAATATAAATTAAAGGATAAGCAATGGAAAATGGCTTGTTTTCAGATCTTTCCTTTTCCCCCCCTTCTTTGAAACAGACGGTTCAATTCTCCAGGAGAAGCAAAGTTCAAGCTCTCATTTCCCACCGTACATTTCTGTGTTAGTGCCTCACAAAATAGCAGTTCATTTCTGGAAATCCTATTACTGTCCACACTCAAGCAGCAACTTTAACAGATACATCTGTTACCTGGCAGCTTCTTCCTACACAACTCCCACCCCTGAGAGTTAAAGCTTACAGTTTTAACAGGAAAATTGAAATAGCCCAATTTTGAGCGATGCACATTTTGGGGAGGGGGGAAGAAAAAGCACGCATATCACTGTCGGCTCTGAGAGCCTCATCTAGCCTTACATTGTGATCTGGACAGACACAGAAAATGGAGTGGTGTATTATCATTATCTTGGAGATGTTTATTTGGTGTGTGGACACTCAACCAAAGACCTAATGCAATCAGAAACTTAAAATATATGGTCTGGAAATACAAATTCATTAGACCTTCACAAAACGTGTGGTGCAGTGGGTCTGTCGTTTCAATTAGATTTTGACAATTATATGGATAGTCTGGTTGAGATGACATATGATTTGCTCACTTTATCTATGCCATGATTTAATTATTGCAAAAGATGTGTGGAGTTAGGACCTTGTTGTTCTCTCATGACCCTAGGCTGAAGTGGAGCTGGGTCCTGCTTGGATCCTTGGTGTTTGCTGCTTGGAAGATTTGGGTGTATTTATGTATATATATGCATGTATAATTTTGTTTTTTTAACAAGAAATTAGTATGTGTTTGCACCCAGTGGAACTGCTGCAAATCTTTCCACTGACCTCAGCAGGGCTGAGCCTCACTCTTGCCCTGTGCATCACCCTGTGAGATGCTCCTTACGTGGAAACCACATGTTTTGCCTTTCAGGATCCACAGCAAAGAGCCATGTCCCCCTCAGACTGCTCCCAGCCAAACTCAGGTGCCTCTTACCTGTGTATGAGCACAGCCATCCTCCATCCTCCCATTCTGGCCAGGAGAAGAACTTGTTAGGTCTCCATCTCCTCTGCTCAGCAAGAGGTTGGCTTGAGGTGCTGTGGTGGTGGTGAGCTCAGCTGGACCATTCCAAACATCTTCTCCCTCCCCATCACCCTCAGAGGCTTCCAAGAGGCATCAGCAGCAACACTCTGCTGATTAATTACTGGTGTGTCATGGTGGAAATGTGGCCAGCCCTGTGTGAGGATCTCCAGATGTTCCTATGGCTTCTGCATTGAATCATTGCTCTGGTGTAAACCCCGCTGGGACCAAAAGCACCTCAGCTTCTCCTCACACCATCCTGCTCTACCTTGCTCTTGCCAGACATTTTTTAGTGGTATTTATTAATACCTTAAACATGGGCATGTGCATTAAAAATGCAGCATGAGGCACCATCATTTAGGCAGACAAATGATGGCCATGTCTCTTCTCTCTCTGAACGCTGAATACATATTAAACCCCCCCCAACTATTAAAATGGAAGCATGATTTGATAACTTCTTACAAATGCAGTAAATGCCACTTCTTACAAATGAACACTAGCAATCAATTTAATTTCTCAAATAAAATGATTAAATTGCTGTTATTGTGGAATCGTTATTTTATTGCTAAAACCTTTTAAAATGTTAATTATTGTGCCCCTTGAAAAGCTTTCATCTTGCCTGACTTTGCTCTTGTACAAAAAAAGTGTGTCCTGGTTGTGACTTGCAAATTGAATGAAAATTCATGCTTTACCTTTCCTCTCTCTCTCTCTTTTTTTTTTTTTAACACCTGCAACTATTCTCCTTGGCTGTAATATTTATCTGAATTTAACTTTAATTTTTCTCTGCTTTCATCTTCTGAATTAGTCAGTATAAAGCATATATCACTCCTTCTCTGCTGCTTTCCTGTTTATTTGCTTTAACAATAGATTCATTAACTAGATTTTGGTGCTCAAGCTATGCGGACACATCCATTTCAAAGGAGGCTTTAATGGCATTTCATATTTTTCTACATTAAGGAAGATTAAAGTATATTACAATACCCTTTACTGCTCTATTTTCTTCATTTTAGAAGTGGTCAGTTTTTAAATTTTTTTTCCTCTTTCTTTCATCTGCAGCGTTCAATAAATTGTCCAGGCCTTTCAGATGATAGTTCCAGCAAATTGAGTTCCATATTACAACTCTGAACCATTGTTTAGCCCATCATCAGTCAGATAAAGCACTCCTATTCACACAGGACATCAAAAGAACAAATATATGTTCAAAGTGCCTAAAAAGATTACTGTGACTTGGATATATCATTTCGTTAATTGTTAGTGATTATTCTACTAGTTTAGAGGTGGTGAATTTGCTGACTCTGAACTAGTGCTTGTGATGTAATCAGAGTGGAATATATAGATATTCAAGTCTGAAAATTACACCATTCAAAAAGGGTCAGGTCTATCATCCTCTAATAGCTGAAGGTGGACTAATAGCAACATTTTAATGAGAAGAAAGGTGCAGACTGATGTCTTCATTTCACATGTATGGAAGGTCGTGAAGTGCTGTGGAGAATTTCAGCTGTGCTGGTGCTTGGAGGGCTCGGATGATGGTAGTGGGTGCTGAGCCCAACTCAGCCTTGGTGCACGTTGAGATTGGTTGGGTTGTCCCTGGGAGGAATCTGCCCGGGTCTGAATTGAGACTGTTTGCTGGGTGGGAATGGCTGAAGTTAATGTGTTCAGGTCCTGGTCCTGCAGAGGTTGATTTGCATGTGTTTAAAGCTTCGCGCTCTGAGAATCAATCCCTTGGAAATCACAGAAAGTATTTTAATGACTCCCAACACTGCAGTGTCATGGTCCCACACAGACTCATATATCTGTCCCCACAGCTCCAGATATGACAGGGAGATATTTTAGAGGTGGGAGACAGAAATGCAAAACCTGAGACCCTTCCAGGTACTGAGTGACCAACTCGTGGGCTGGAGATAAACAACTGAGCATCGGCCGCTGAGTTAAGGTCACGGAGAAGGAAAAAGGAATAACCCCAGCTGAATTTCCAGCTGCCAGGCACTCATGTTTCCTCTGCAATCACTGACACTGGGGTATCTCAATAAAAACATGCATATTTTCAGACTATAAAATGAACACTTGTCTGCCTTCACAGGCTCCTGCTCTTCAAAGGTAATTTCGGAAATCTTGCAAATGCAAAGAGCCTGAGATGATATTTTGAAGAGAGGCTGCCTACAATTGCAGGCTGCATTTCTCTCCTCGTGGGTTTTACCCTGCACTGGGTAAAATGGAGAGGCAACAGCAAGGATGCCTGAGCATATGTGAGGCTACGGCTGGAAGACAGATTTTCCAGCAGAACAATTGCAGGGTGTAGGTTTTAGGCAATAAGCAGGTAGCCTCGCTCTCTCAAAAGAAGAAAGAAAATAATGGAAAACTGTAACATTCATTTGGAGGCCTCAAAGGCATAAAAAACCCAATTCCAACTGTTATAGGTCCCTGCAGGAGTCTACAAAGGAACTAAGCTTTTTAAGTAAGAAAACTAGATTTTGGCCCAGAGGGCCCTGTCATTGCTGCTTAATAGATGAAACTCTTTTGATACAAATATGCTGTTTACTTCTCAGCTTCAGCTTTCATAAAATATAACCTTTTTATGATTTACGACCCCTGAAAAAGTGCTGGATGGATTTTTAGCTCTGAATTGGTTGAATGTCAACAAGAAAAATATAGATAACACATAGAAATAGCAGGGTGTTAATGCCACACAAAATGATGAAATTATTTTTGTTTAGAAAAGTTAAGTTTGTTCTTAAAGTTCTTTGTGAGTGAAACTGAGGAAAGGGTTTGTTGGTAAAGCCACAGGAGACTTTACATGATGCGAAATGGTATGGAAGGCTTAGATTAGATATTAGGAAGAAATTCTTCCCTGGGAGGGTGGGCAGGCCCTGGCACAGGTGCCCAGAGAAGCTGTGGCTGCCCCATCCCTGGGAGTGTCCAAGGCCAGGTTGGACAGGGCTTGGAGCAACCTGGGCTGGTGGGAGGTGTCCCTGCCCATGGCAAGGGGTGGAAGTGAATGATCTCTAAGGTCCTTTCCAACACAAACCATTCTGTGGTTCTGTGCTTCCTTCTTGCTTTAAGACAGCATTTTTTTCTTGCCTACAAATTGTAAAACTGATGACACAGAACTGAGATGTGACTTCAGGAAGGGACAGAGTGCTATGTGGCTGATCACCCTTCTGGCACTGACCAGAATGAAGTTTTGCTCACGTAACCACTTCACATTCATTATTTTAATGAGAAATTAAAGTTTAAAGCCCTGTTCCAAAACTAAAGTTGCAGAAAGACTACTATTACTTGTAGTGATTATTAAAATAAAACAGAAATTATCAGAAGTGAAAGGCTCTCTCTTCCTTCTTTATTTGTCCAAGTTATTTTCTTCCCCTTGACACCCCTATTGATGCCTATGGACAAGTTACAACATATAGACAGGTTTTAATGTCTTGGTGACTGATTAAAAGGAAACAAAAATAAAATGTTCGTGTTGTGAAATGGAAATGAAAGCACCAGAGCTTTGAAGTCTGAGAAAGAAATGCAAAGATGAAGACATAACTGTTGCCAAGAGGATTGTGCACATTTTCTTTTTTATTGTTTTCCACTCTATATTGTCTTTTTTTTGCAGCTTCCCTGCTTGTTTTTCAGGTGGCTTTTCTGATGTTGTTTGTGAACCTGCTGAACAACAACACACAAAAAAAGCTGATTTTTCTGGATGCTTGGGGAAATAGCCTGATCCTAGACAAATTACCCAGGAAGTCTCAGAAATGACTTAGCCTGCCACAGAGGCAAGGTTGTAAAAATTGAAAAGGTTTTCACTTTTGACTCTTCCAACTATTGCAGAAAGAGACATTTGCTGGTGTATGGTCTCTGAAAACTGTCACTGAGCAAATTAAAATAACAAAAATATCCATCCGTGGACCCCCACACATCCAGCTTTCCTGCCCTGCTCTGTCACAGGGAATTAATCAGCCAGGGTAGGTGTGGTGTGCTCAGCAGCTGCAGGGCTTTGACAGAAAATACACACAGGTACTGGTGCTGGAAACACAATATTCCACTGGTTGGATGGTTCCCCTTCAGGGATTACAGAGAAGAGAAAAGAAAGCTGAAATGGGAGAGGCATGGGAGAAATGAGGATGCTGGAGTATCATCTGTCCTTCACAGCTACTTACACACCTCTGGAGGATTTTCATGGGGACTGAGGACAGGAAAACAACCTGGAGCACTGATTCCCAAGCTCTTTGTGCAGGTATGGCCTGATGGACTAGGTAGGTATTCACAGCAGCCAGACGAAGGTTACTCAGGACAGGATGCTCTGCCTGAGACTTGTAGGTGTCCATTGGACATCAGGGATCCAGTCCTGGAGATCCTGTCTTAGCTATAACTCTTGGCTAGAAGGCTTCTCTTTCCTATGGCTGGCTGAAATAAGCAGGATGAGCTGACTCCTCTCCTTTATTGACTTCTGAAAAGCCTGTTACTGAGGAAGGTTTTAAGCACATGGTTGAAGTTCAGTGTGTAGTTTAAGTGTGTACCTGAAGGTCTCTGTTCATTTCCCATTAGTCAATCAGTCAATATTTGCACAGAGCTTTGAAAAATGCCATGGAGGAGGAGAAGGAGGAGGAGGAGGAAGGGACACAGACAAAGCTGGCCATCACCCAGATGTTCAAAGATATTTGGGAATAAGACAAGGCAAATATTTGCCTGAGGGGATCTCCAAAAGCACCAAACCAAAGAAATTCTGCAGAATTAAACTTTGAAACTTGGAAGTTTGGAACTGTGGAAGTTTGTTGAAAGCAGAGTTTAGAGGATCCACAAATTTGCTGGGCTGGTGTCTCCTCATGGAAATAACCTCAGAAAAGGTTTAATCTGAGCAACAGCCAGCCTGGGTCATGCTGAGGAATTATACAGACTCTGCACAGATACTCTGATGCCCCTTGGATGTCCCACTGCTTAGTTCAACACTCTGACCATTATCACTTTTCCACTCCTGCACTTTTCAATAATATGTGTGGTTGCAGAACTGGATCCCTTCTGCTTTCATTCTTCCCATCTTTAGACCTTAACATTACTTCATCCCCCAGGCTGGAAGGCTCCATGATCTTCTGTCAGTTTGACTATGGGAAAAGACCACTGAGAAGTCAACACCTTTGCCTCTGAAGGGACCCTGAAACACAGACTTTGTCTGGTCAGTGAAGGGGTTGGAAAGAGGAGGTAAAATGTGTATATATATACATATATATGCTGTACCTCTTGAGGTATGGGACTTGGAGATGAGAAATGAGAAAGCTTCAGCTACAACTAGTTTAGAAACATTAATTTCCATCAGGAATATTCTTCTTGAACTTTTCACTGCAGCCTTTTCTCATAGTTTGGTCTCTTCCTTAGGTGGATATATTAGTAAAAATATCTATCTATTCTATTCTGTCTCACTGAAAAATTGCTGGTGACTGTATTTCTGTATGTTTAAATGCAACAGTCCATCTGATCTGGTCTCATATTGCTCAATGTACAGACACATTCATGGGACATTGCACTCAGCAATATGTATGGAATCACATTGCATTGCACCTGGGAATGACCTACAAGCAGTGTATTTCCATCCCTATCAGCCTTCCAGGTGTGAAAACAAGAAGGAATTCAGCAGCAGGATGGTTTACGCCTGCATGGGTGAGAGAAGGCTATAAAACACTGCCTGTTCCTTCCAGGGGTAGCCTTGTCCCTGCTCCCAGCCCTCCTCACTTGTCTCCCTGCAGTGTCTTTCTCCCAGACAGATTGAGGATCTTTTTTGAGGTGTTTTGGGCACTGTTTCTGAGGAATGTTTTAGGAACATGCTTAGTTGTCACTCTTGCAGTATCTGGTCATTGCAGGGCTTTATTGATGGATGTGCTGCAGTCAGGATGGCTCAAAGTTCTCAGCACATACTCAGCTCATCCCCAGGTTGCTGTTAGAGAACAAGATTTAACTGCCATGCACAGTCCTGTATCCTGTAGGGAATCAGACCCTGTGAGAGTGTTCCCTTTTGATGTAGTTTTATTGTATCAGGTACAAATCTGACCTCTTAATATTGACAGGTGGAGCAAGTGACCCTCTCTGGTGTCTGCATGGGAGAGTTGCAGGAAAAGTTACAGAATCACAGAAAAGCTACCACCTTTTTGTTAGGAACTCATCCACAGCCATTTCAACCTACCTGTTCCAAAGTGCTTTCCTATATCATCAAATAGCCAGATGATGCTAATTTTTATACCAAAAAAGGTCTTTCACCTTTCCTTCAGTCATTTTCTTTACTTTTCCTTTTATGATTTATAGCAATTTTTTCCCAGTTATTGTAAGGTTGCTTTTGATAGGGAAAAAAAAATCTCAGCTTAATAAGAAAGGAGTTAAAACCTTACATTTAAATTCTGAATGCCAAATGGCAAACCTGGTGGTGTGATTCATTGGCACTAAGAGTATTCATTTTGCTTTGGGAACTCATTTAGCTGAAGGCACTGTGCTTATGTCCTGCTCAATGGTCTATGGATAAAGTGAATTTACTTTACTTGTCTACTTTGAAGACTAGAATTTGGTAGTGTTTCATTTTCAGGTAGAAAAGCAAAGAAATGTTCAGATATTCTCTTGAAGCTGTTCTGAAAAGTGGCTCATAATGACAGAATCACAGAGGTCTTGTGCTATTTTCTTTCCATAAGTCTGGCAGTAGAAATATTACAGGTTTTCCTGGTCTTTATCCACTGGCTTGTTGTGACGAGAGTGTGAGATTGGTTTGGGCTCCTGTGAAGTTCTAAATGTTGGAAATAAAATGCAGAGCACAAATGAGAGCTGCTACACCTCCTTGCTGTCAGAGACTGGGACTGGGACCAGCAACTGGTTGAAGAGGAGGCTCATTGCAACATGGATGGTTGAGGAGGATCATTGGAAAGGGCTCCCTACGCTGATGGGGAAGTGAAGGATGACAAACCCTCTTATAGGGTTTTATATATCTAATGCAGCAAGAAAAAGAAGGTGAACATAAAATTAGGCCTCGAATTTTTGGTGCTAACTCCTACTGAAATAAACTGGAAGTTCTAGGAACGTGTGATCTGCTAAATCTCTGTAACCTGGGAAGTTCTGTAACCAGAACACATGGAGGCACTAGGAAAAACAACAAAAGTGAGTTTCATTGAATCCCAGAATGGTTTGGGTTGGAAGCGACCTTAAAGGTCATATTATCCAAACCCCTGCCATGAGCAGGGGAACCTTCCACTATCCCAGGTTGCTCCAAGTCTCATTCAATCAGGTCTTGAACACTTCCAGGGATGAGGAAGCCACAGAGTCTCTGAGCAACCTGTGCCAGGGCCTGCCCACCCTCCCAGGGAAGGATTTCTTCCCAATATCCCGTCTAATCCTGCCCTCTGTCAGTTTGAAGCCATTTGCCCTTGTCCTGCCCCTCCATCCCTTGTGCAAAGTCTCTCTCCAGCTCTCTTGTAGCCCCTTTAGGAACTGGAAGGTGTAGAAATGTCTCTCTAAATGGATTCTGGATCAGTAGAGGAGGCAATCTCTGCCTTTTATTGGACTACCTATTTTCTTTGAAAAAGGAAAGGATAATAAACCAGTGGCTCTGAAAACTTTGCTCTTACAATCTGTCCAAAAGCCCATATTGAGCTTCTTGTTCTAGAAAACCATGTCTCTTCCCCTGGTTTAGAGAAGTGTTTATGAATAAGAAAAGCTGCTGCACACAGGGGAGTGAGCATGGAACAAGGGTGGGGTTTAAATTTCCAGTCTGATAATGACTCCTCAGTAACTCCCAGTTTAGATACTTTAATACAGCACTGAAGTGTCTTGTGCAGTTCAGCATCAAGAACTGCCCAAAGCAGCTCCAAGGAGCTGTTGGAGCCAGACTGTCCATGGGCTGGGAGGGGACTGCCCTGGAGAATTAGTTCTGCAAGAGCTGCTTGGGATTATTTCTCCAGACAGAGAAATTCTAAACCCGGTTTTCCCTGAGTGTTGAGACCACATTTGTGGCAGGTCGTGTATGTGTGAGTGAGTGTGAGCAAACGGCTTTTGGCAGGAGGACAAGCCCCGTTTATCCCAGACACAAACCTGGCCAGAGGCTGGGCTTTCTTCACACATGGTTCATGGCCATGGCTGTGAAGTCTGCCAGATTTATAAACTTGTTGGTCAGAGATGGAACTGGGTCAGTAATTGTAGGTAGTAACTGTGATTGATCCTATAAAACACAGCATATGTTTGCATTTTGAGGACAGTATGACTATTTTTTTTAAGCTGTGGCCTAGTTAGAAGGCAATTTGGCTCAGCATTCACTTTGTTCAGTTCTTTCTGTGATCCAAGGCATCATCCATGCTATTCATGTGGACTTGCTTAGTGTCAAAGAGCTACATTAACCTGGAATCTTAATGGATATTTTCAGAACTGTGATATCTGATGTGATACACAAGTAAGCATGAACGAGATCAACACTTTTCTTTAGAGGAGTTGTACTATATTTGTCCCTTGTTTTCGCTTTTCTTCTTTTTCTGTGGTCTGTCAGATATTCATGGTTTCGATATTCCTAAACTCTCCAATTCTATACTTATTTAATTCTTTATGCCCAAGAGTGTCTATGTTTGTAGAAGACAACTATTTTGACACAATAGCATAGTGTCTGTAATTCACAGAGCTTTGTGTAAAAAGGTTTTTACTGATATGGGGCAGTACCTAAATAATAGGGGGAAAAAATGATGTGTTACAGCCATCCCAAGGGATTCACACTTATCTAATAGCAACAGTGAATTTGGTCAATTTTTTCCATGGCTATTTTTGAGCCAAAGCAAACATCACACAATATTTACTCCTGGAACAAGCCTGGGTGAGCTTCACAATCTGTCTGAAGGTTTTGCTTGATGTTCTTGGGGATCAGTTACACCATGAAGTCACGGGAGAGGCTTTGGTGATGTTGTAGATGCTGTTAAACTCTGTGTCGCCACCAGTGTGAACTACGATATTACAACACAGCCAAAGATGTGTCTGGTTACTATTGCTTTTATAAAAAAAGATCCCCATGTTTGTGAAAATTAAACAATCCTTTAATATGAAATCACTGTTAAAACTTAATGAAGTTGGTATGTATTACCTGTGTTTCATCACTCCAGGTTCATTCCTGACCACGAACTAATAAATACAAAGTGTAAAGACTCTTCTGGTGATTGTTTGTTGGCCTGGGGAACACCAGGCAAGGTCAGCCTCAGCTAAATGCTGTGCACAATTACCACGTCTGGGGTCATTAATTGGCACTTTAGCAAAGAGAACTTGGATAGGTTTTACTCCACTCCAGAGTTGGGAGCATCATTTCATCAGCAATGGCACTACACAGGTCCCCTTTCCTGTGCCAGCACATCCTGCTCTTCGTGGCTAACAGGGCAAACCCAAGGTCCTGCACAAGCAGTAATTTAAGCCCTTCCATTTTGTCTGTGGCTCTCACTCAGACAGTGCAATGGGGCATTAATAAATGAGATTAAAGCAGTCAATGGCTTACAGATCTCTCCTGTTCCTTTGCAGCAATACCCTGGAAATCTTAAATTTATTTAGGACAATTCCACAGCTCCCTTGTACAGTAACTGGCAATGCTCCTGGGGCAAAATTGACAAATAACTTGCCCTGAGAATTTCCAGTTCTCTTCTGCTGCTGCTATTTCCTCTTGGACGGAGATCTACAATCACTTGCACATGTGAGTAACAAGCATCTTGCATATATTTGCTCTCTCTTGGAAGCATTTACAGTTTGAGGTTTCTAGAGAAACTGCAGCTCAGACAGGATTTTCATTCTCCTTGCAGTGAAATGCTTAATTGTGGACTTGAATTTGGGCCTTACAGTAGAAACAATATCTATATAAAGGAAATGCTGAGATGAGTAATAAAGAGCAATCTTCTTGTGAGTAAATAAAAATTACAAAAGGAAACAATAATCAATACATTTTACAGTTCAAGAGTTCAGCACATGCTGTTTCAGTGCAGTACAATGGATGGGCAGCCTCTGTGGATTATGAATTCCCACATTTATGTGGAAACAGAAGTAAATAACTGAAACAAGAGTCATGTTGCAAGAATGTAAAACCAAGCTGGACTTAATGGTGTGCTATATTTAAAAGAGTGATGTGGTCCAAGGAGTATTCACTTTATCTTTTCCTTCAAGCTTGGCTGCCTGCAACCTGCCAGGACCAGCTAATTCAAAAGAAACCATTTTTCTCTATTTCAATTGCCAATAAAATACAATATGCATTGCACTTTGTTGCCCCGAATCCCAGAGCCTGATGTTACCAAACATCAGTGTATTATACATGTAAATAAATGTCTCTTCCCCTTTGAGTTGGGAGAGCCACTGCTTGGACCAGGTAAAGGGGAAGGGCAGGGCAATGTGGTGATGCCATACACTCTTGCAATAGTTTTTTAGAGGGAAAGGATGGCTGAAAGCTTCTTGCCATCCTGCAAACCCTTTTAGCTTGATGAGTCAGATGCAGCAAAAACCTGGTGTTTGATCACCTATTCAAAATCAGATTTTCTGCATCCCCTCTCCTTTGCTTCTCCCTCTTCCCCTGCTTCTCATGCTGCAATTATCAGTCAGGGACTGATCTCCAGCTTTGGTTCCTTTCATCTCTCCACCAGTGCAAGAGAAGCGATTTAATGGGGCCATCAGTGATCTCTCTAAGCAAGAATGATCTTCCAGAGGGTTGGAAGTGGTGGAGTTGGTTCCCAGGCTTGCTGTCATGAGCACTCTTGGGCAGGCAATACATGAAGAGTCCACTCATCCCCAGGAGGAAAGCAGGGCTGGATGGACCTGATTTCACCTGGAAATCAAGGGATGTAGGTGCTGTTTTCCCCTGATGCTTCACATTGATGAGCAGCCAACGTTCAACAGCATTTTGGTCTGGAAAGGCTGGTTTTTGTGTAACTACAAATCTCTTTAACACAGGGTTGAAGGCACTTGGCAAAGAAAAGGTGAAATCCTGGTTTGGTCAAAATGCTCCTGTTCTGAGGGATGGGTCCATTCTGCTCTATCTGATGGTTTTGTTCCAAACTGAGGAGTGTCATGCATAATGTGGATTTTGATTTGATGATACGTGCTCCATTTTCCAGGTTAGCACTTGTTTTATCCAAAAAAGGCTGTATCTTCTCATGCATTAATGGTCTAGGCTTGTACTTCAAGTCTATGTGATAATGCAACCCAGGATATTATATATGAAAAAAATTCTGACATAGATGTACTTTCTAAAACCTATATTAAAAAAGCTGTAATTTAGAAAAGTAGTTCTTGCAATGTCACGTTAAGAATGAACAATTTTGAATAAAGAAAAAACACAAAAAGGATAAATTTTGAGTGCTTGGCTTTGTCAGACAAATACCATTCCCATAATCTTCATCAAAATCAATCTTATAGAGATAGTAACAGTTGTGCCCTTGTTCTAATATAGTAGAGCCATTTTGTTAATTTGCCTGTAGTTTGCGAGGAGCACGGAAAATACATTTTATGAGCAGGTGCTCGCTTACTTTATATAGGAAGTATTAAATTTGATACCACTTTCCTTTAATAAGACCAGATAATGGCACAAAATCTGAATCTATTATCACAAGGAAGAAAGTAACAAGGACAGAAAACGAAACAAATGTAATTTTTTCTTATTACAACACTCACATTTCAAACTTGTGGAGTGTCTGTGCTTTACTTTGTAATAACCACTGTGACTGCATAATACTGGGATGGATATTGTTTAAAAAAAATCACTGATAGCCTATTCAGGGCTGTGTCTTTGTGTTCTCGTGGCAGCCCATCTCTTTAAGTAGGTTGAGTTGAACAACTACCCAGCAGGTGAAAAAAATATTCTGCTGCCACCATATTGCAATCTTTCGTTAAATGGTTACCAAATAATCCTATATAGTGGTAGTGGTGAGGCAGGGATGTGTTTCTACCTGCTGGCAGACGTCCTTGCAAAGTGTAAGGCACCAGTATTGTGTGGATATAGAAGGATGCTTTGCAATAAACCCCTGCCTTTCCTCTGCTTCTCCCTCTCCCCCAGCAGCTGTAACTTGCTATGAAAATCAGCCAGCAGAACTAACACAAATGACATAGTAAACATGCAGGCAATGATTTTTTTTTTCCAGTGCATACAGTATTAGCCATTAGCCTGCAAGCAATGCTGTAGCATTCATATTTAGGGTAATTTTCATTCCAATATGGTATATGCAAGCCAGATTTCTCACCAGAGTAAGAGTGGTTTAATGGCTGAGTTTAGGCAAGAAGAGAACTCTGATGTTTATCAGCAGATTTTGTTCTCAGGAGTGGCATAAATTTTTGAGCTACAATTTTTTTAATGAGAATATAACAAAGCTCTTTAATCTGAAGTGAATGAAACATGTGAAATGAAAAATTAAATACATGTAGAAGATATTTTGTGCGTGAAATTTAGTGATACATTCCAGCAGTTTCTTCTCCGTATTTCCAAGAGGTGCTATTTGCTAGTCTTCCATTTTAGTTTTCTAAGGAAAAAAAAAATCAATACAAACATTAACACAAGGGATAAAATGTATAGTTTGCTCCTGAGATGTTTAAGATTTGAGTCTACAGAGAACCCTGCAAAGTTCCATTATTTTATTCCTCTATGGAGTGCCAGTGCTTGACAAGGTTGCTGAGGTGATCCCAGATTCTGTGTCCTGTACCCAGATAACTCCTCTGCAGCAACTCATCCCTGCTGGAAGCTGGACTCCAAGCCCTGGTGTCCTGACCCCATTCTTCCTGCTGCTGGTTAGGCTGGATTGTGAGATCAGTCCCACTTGGACTTGACTACAGCCCTTACCTGTGGCAAAAATACTCATCTCCCTCTCCCAGGTTTCATATCCACAAAGCCTTCAATATCCACTCTCTGCAGGATGCCAAATCTAAGCTGGATGCTCTGAAACTGTAGGAACTTGATCCATTTAGCCATCTATGCAAACACTCAAAACCCAACTCTTTCCATATCTAAAAAGAACAAAATTAATAAAGAAATATGGGCAGCAGTGGAGAAAAAAAAAAGAAAAAAAATTATTGCCTTTACTGAGAATGTCAACATAAATTTTTACCTATTAGGGAATTTGGTTTGACTGAGTTATTACCTCTCAAACCCCAGCATTCCTAATGGAAATGCTATGGCTGTATGAGTGACACAGCTATAATTAACTCTGTGTTCAGATGCCTTTCATTATTATTTTAAGAATTTTTTAAATTAAAATAATTGTATTAGTTTATGAAAATTACTCTCTTTGTCAAATTGTTTCATACAGAAAATATTCAAAATGCATTCCTCTTCCCCATTCTCTCCCTTCTGCTTTCTAATTCCCATCTGCACAGCAGGCCTCCTTCTTCTCTTCATTTTCTCTGTCTCTAGATCCCCAGAGTTTCTCCCCAGACTTTTAATCATGAAGGTTTTCCATCTTTATTTTGTGTCGTTTCTAGTTTTGGAAGATCTGTGGGTCAAACTTCATGTTTCTGTTCTCTGTATCATTCGGCCCTTGTTCAGAACCTCAGCCTGGTTTTGCACAACCACCCTGCCAGCTCTGCCCTGGGGTCTACACTGGGGATTTCTGGGCAGAGAGAATATCTTGGGTTTGCTCACAAAGTTTGGAGAACCTTATCCATGACATGTCTTTCCTTCCCACGTTATTTTGGTGGAGCAAACATTGGGTTTATGGCCTGTCTACAAGGCGACATCGCAGGCTTTGACCAGAATGCCCTCAAACGCTGGAAACAAAATCTCTGTCCTCTCCAGCTCTCCTGGGCAAGGTCTAAACTTCATCAGGCCTGCTGGAGAAATAGATCTGCTAATAACAGTAGACACTGGCACAGGTGCCCAGAGAAGCTGTGGCTGCCCCATCCCTGGGAGTGTCCAAGGCCAGGTTGGACAGGGCTTGGAGCAACCTGGGCTGGTGGAAGACGTCCCTGCTCATGGCAGGGGGTGGGATGAGATGAGCTCTAAGGTGCCTTCCAACCCAAACCATTCTGTGATTTTATGGATAGCAGCCATGCAAAGATGTTCCTTATATTTTAAATATTACTGGCTGTTTCTTACCTTCCATTATTTTTAGCTTGATGTTTGCCATTTTTACTAATTCAAAAATAACTGGAACTCAAAATATGCTTTTACAATTCCACTTTTAAACAAGCCCATATTGATGATTCTTGGTGTAGATGAAACAAGAAGATTTTCTGTGAGAAACAGTAATTTGTTTTGGAAGAAAAGGTTCATGCAGCCAGAGTCCCCAGAAAACTCTGTATTCGACTTTTCAGTATATCACTAAAATGGTGCTAAAATAACATCACGCCTCTGACATGTAGGTGGGCAAGTGAAATGGTCACAGGCACACAATAAATTGTGCCAGTATATAATAAATCTATTTCTCATATACCTACAAACTGTATAACTTCTCATCCAGATAATACTTCAGTATATGATAATTTATTGAGAGACTGCATTTCTGATACATGAAACTATTTGTACACAGGAATAAGCCCAACGTGAATAGTTCAACCAACCGCTATGAGCTGATAGAAAGCAGAGTCTGCAAAACAAATGAGACCCTATACAGATGCTTCTATTGACTTATACTTGAATTCATCTCATCTTTATTTTATTTCAACTCTACCTTAGATTTTTTTTTCTGCAATCCTCTGTCCAGAATATGACATGGGTAACTTTTGAGCAGGCTCATCATTTGAATAATCAGCCATTTAGTGACATGTCTAGTTCTGTTTAATGACTGAATCTGTAAAAGTATGACCTCAAGCACTGGTTAACTTTAAAATAGCTGTGCCCACTGCATGACATAGCCAACAGGAAGCCATTAGAGCTCCAGCAATTACCATTTACATCCATCGACGAAGTCCCTATTTTATTTTAATCTGCTTAAGTACATTTTCTGCACGAGGTTAAAATATAAATCCCTTCTCCTGAACAAGACTGGTTTTCTGGCTGACTTGAGAGCACAATTTACAACTGATTTAATTTGTTCTTCACAAACATTCCTAATGACATTACCCTGGTGCATATACTGACTGCCTCCTCTTATTCCATTAACTCCCAAATCGGGTTTAAAGACCATATTGATGCTAGATGTTATTATGGGTGATTATCAAAACAACAGACAATGGGGCAAAGTGTTTACTAACTGGTTTATATATAATTTCTGTAATAACTACAACAGATGGTAATGCTACAAACAATAAATCAAGCTTTTCACTGCTGAAATAAATTGGCAGCCTGCAGTACAGAAATGCTGTATGTAACTATATACAGATGCTTCAGTCATCAACTGTATTGTTCATCTTATTAGAAAATGGGTCTGTTACTGCTATTACAGGAAATCTTTCCATTCGCAATTACAAATGTATATTTTCAATTAAAATTGGTTTTAACTGCCAAGCTGGTTTAAGTATACTTTAACCTTTAATTACAAATAGAGTTATCACGTACTGCCAGACTGGTTTGAGGCATTTGTTTGTGTCCGTGGAAGTTCCACCTCAAATTGGGTTTCCACTCCATAAATATATTTCTGCCCTTCAAGAATCCCCTGACCAAAAGGCATTTGCAGTAACTTTAGGAGTTAATTCAATAGTAGCTCCGTAAAAGGATCCCTTTATCTGACAGTGCTTTAAACAGCATCAAACATGCAATTAATTCCATTCACTTTTGTTTGCAGTAATTTATCAAAACATTTGTCTCCCTGCACTGCCTTCTTCTCAGCTCCTTTTTGGGGGCTGATTCCGTGTTTCCATGGTCATGTCACCACCTCCTGGTGTCTCAGAGCTCCTGGGTTGCAGGGATATCCCACAGCTGCTCCACCAGTGTCCTTGGGATACAAGTCTTGGACCTCAACTTGGGTCCAAACGATGGCCAACTTCAGGGATCTGCCATGGACCACAGGAATTTTGCCCTCTCAGAAGCGAGAATTTTATTACAACTGAGAATTTTATTACAAGAACTGGTAGGATTTTTAGTGTCTTTCTTTATAGCTCCTTTCAGTTGTGCTTTGCATAAAGGTAGGGCTGGGAAAGGAAGATGGAAACTGAATAAGTCATGTTTTCACAAGCAACGTTGTGAACTGATTGGGGCTTGTACCCTCCAGGTGCTGATTAACACTGATTTTTAATTTGACTTGAATACCATCCACAGCTCAGAGGTAGATTAAAAACATTTTCAGCACCTATTAAGGAATTTATTTCTCATTACAAAAGTAGGTGTTGTCACGTATTTGTCACTCAAAAACTTCTGGTCTAGATTCTGCCACCTGAAGTGTATTTGTGCAATGATATCCAAACATCCCAGATTTGCATACTTGATGCCTTCGTGCTCTACAAAATCCATTAATAACTTGTGTCCTGAGGGTTAGAGAAATGTGATGCATCTCAAAGAAACCTGAGGTCTCATGTCACAGAGAGATAGAAAGATAAAAACACCCTGAAAACATATTTATACTGAGCATTGTGTAGGAGACAGGACACTCAACAAGACAGAATAAAGGAGTTGTCAGAGTATTCAAAATGAATCTTGATTCAGGGGTAATCTGTGAACTAAAACATGTTTATTTTTCCCCAGATAACCACATAATAATTTCAAGGAGTGAATTAATCCACGAATGTCATGATTGTTTTATGAGCAATTTAATAACTAGAAGATAATTGACATTTGAATTAACTTTCCAGGAGTAGTGAGAATAATATATTAGCTTTTTTACATAATTTTTGGCCTACCTGTGATCTCACTGCTATTAGTTGTGCTGGCCTCAAGAGAGATCTGCATAAAAGTGGTAAAAATGCCACTTCACTGGTTGATCTCTTAGTAAGTAAGAAGAAATGTTTTTATTCCTAATTCTGATAGGTGAGATAGAACTGAAATGAGCTGCCCCAGATCTGATTTGGTTGCTGATAGTGAATCCATGAAATTAAATGTGAATGCCTGTGAAGAAAGGTTTTTTGATAATTTCAGCTTTTCAGAATGAGGAGCCCAAATGTGTGTCCCATGAACAGTGTCACTTTTAGAGTGCCAGGACTGGAGGTGATGTCCTCTCTGCCACTGGCTCCAATGGTGGGAAAACAGCAGGTGAGGTGCCTTGTCTTCTACATGTGGAGCAGGTGTTTGCTCACACAAGTCTTGGAAGGGTCACCAGGAGCCAGATTGGAAGGCAATGTAAAGCTGGATGTGTCCTGTTGCTGTTCCTACCACAAGCTCAGGAGACACAACTGTCTTTCTAGGCTTCATTTCTTGTCTCTTCACTGAGTAAATTCTTGCCTATGGCCTCAATATTGGCTGCTGGATGTTGCTGCTGCATGACAAGGTTTTTTGTGTGACAGCACAAAGTTATCTTTAGGATAAGTCCCACTGGAGAGTACAGAATCATAGAATTATATCATAGAATCACAAAATATCTTGCACTGGAAGGGACCTTAATGATCATCTCATTCCACCCCCTGCCATGGGGAGGGACACCTTCGATTACCCAAGTTGCTCAAAGCCCCATCCAGCCTGGCCTTGGACACTTCCAGGGATGGGGCAGGCGCAGTTTCTCTGGGAAACTCCTTCCAGTGCCTCCCCACCCTCTGAGCATCAAAGATGTTGTACAAACCCCTTCCTCTTCCCTCGGTTATGTGGATACATCCACAGTGCTGTACCCACCCATGTGATGCAAATTATATCTGCTGTATATAATAAAGATTAAAACCTGCATTCCCAGCATTATAAAGTTCTTTAATTAGAATCCTGCAAAGGATTAGCAATCTGATTATTTGCTAATTGCCTTTCCATATTTTTCCAGGGCCTCACAAAGCATTGGGGATACTAAAGAGCAAACAGTGCTTTAAGGCCACAGTACAATGTGACAACAGTGATAGATATGCTAATTTCTTCATTCACTCCACTTCACTTCTTTTATTCTTTCCAATTAAAGCAAATGCTACTGAAACTGTAATTAAGCTAGTGCCGTAGCCCTGATTGCCTGCTGTTTTAATGAAACCCTATTGATTTTTCTTTTATTTCTAATGGCCACACATTGCGTTCAATGGTCAAACACGTGGATGTTACAATGCACGGCCAAACTTAATGTTTGTTCTCTAAAAGGGTGGCCCTATCAGAAAGAATATCAAAAGAGCTATTTGTGTGAGGTGTCTACAGTTTTTCCTCTGTCTGCCTGAGGAGATGCACTCTGAGCAAACATATTACCATTAAAAAGACACAAGTTACATTTTGTGGAGACTAAAAATTGCCATTAGTCTCCTGTAGTTGCCATAAGTTGCAGACACATTTTCCATATTAGTGATTCTCAGCATACTTTTAAGTTTTATTATTTTTATATAAAATTTTTTGCACATGCATTTGCCATATTAATGATTCTCAGCACAATTTTAAATTTTATTATTTTCTATTAAAAAAAATTTATCTGGAGGAGTTTGTGGGCAACATTATATCCTCTCCAACAGATATTATAGATCACACCAGCAATTTAAGATATAACAGGCCATGAACACTTTCTGACTTGTTTTGATAATTTTATGGAAGAATTCATTTTCACTGGTAAATTTTACTGAATTATTTTCTAGTTTGTCTAGAAGTAGTGAAAAAAATAAGTAAAATAAAAACTCTCTTAAAATCCCATGAAACACATAGTATAAATTTATTGCTCACCAATTGAATTAGTCAGCTAGGGAATTAGATATTTAAACTGAGTATGGCTTTCCTGTGGTTTCGTATTTTCACTTAGGAGCCAGTGTGTACAAACCTGGGCACTGGAAGAAGGCTCCAAGTCTTCCTGCAAATGAATTTATCCAACCTCTCATAACACACCACAGCACAAGCTCACCGCCTGCACCAGGCATATCCACAGGAAGACTGAAGATTTTAGTTCACAAGACATGAATATACGTGACCCTCTTCCAGTTTTGATCGAGGAAAATTAATGGTAATGAGGAAAAATAAGGAAACGTGGTTTCCGACCGTTCCTTATCTGAAAATATTTCTCTTTTAACTGCTGTAGAAGGTAAACTGTAATCACATTCAGGATACACAAAGTCAGCAGTCAGCTCAGCAAATGCACAAAACGCACATGAGCTGAGGCCCTGATCCATCCCGGGTCTGCTGAAAGGCAAGGGTGGAGTTTTTTTCCCTTTAGGTGTTCAAATTTACTCAAATATTTACATTTTTTCCTGGACCAAGGCCACAATTTCCTGATCATATGGGCAAAGTTCCTTACAACCCCTTAATCAGTGTCTCTAAATCACAAATGTTATGTTGATCTGGTGATCTGGGGGCGAAAGCATCACAATAAGTAATAAGCTTGGAAAGAACTTGCTTCCCATACAGAATGTGACTTTACAGTTAAATGCCTCCTCAGGGCATAGGTCTGTTTTGCTCTTGTTCTCAATGAATCTCATGACTCATTATGAAAAAAATATTATCCAGTGTCTTAAGTCCTCATCCTGCAGTCTGACCTGCACGTCCTCAAGCTTGCAAAGAACCACAGGGAAAGCCTCCACGGTGCTTCCTTCATGGACCAGCTTGTGGGATCATAAAACGTGTTACATCTGCCCTGAAGCTGCTAATTCTGACCTCAGGAAGTGGCCAGGGTGGACTCAAGGAGGCTTTAATGCTTCCTTTGCTCCTCTCTAGCATGAGGGAAGGATGTGGAGGGGCTTGTTGTGGCAAGGACTGTTTGCTTCATATGAATCATGTCTGCGGGCTCAGGTCAGCACAATAAATCCATGGCAGAATCATAGAACTAGTAAGTTTGGAAAAGACCTCAAAGTTTAGCAAATCCAACCTTCAGCTGAATACTACCATGGTCATGAATCCACCCCTATGATGTTCTGATTTTTTCATTGGGAAACTGAGTATAAAAGCCTATATTAAGGTACACAAATGACAGTGTAAATGCTGTATTAGCCTCATTTGCTTGAGAAAAAAATGCAGAAAAAATATGAATGGTAGGAAGTAGCCTATACAGGGTTTAGTGTCAAGAAACAAGTTCGGGGTCAGTTCCTGGAGTGTTTCATCTCGGTTGCTGCCCATCCCAACTGGATTCCCTTTAGTTTACAAGAGCAGGTCTCATTTGCAAGGTGCACATCAATATGAGGTTCCCGTGGGGCTGATCTAACAAAAAAGTCATTGTAGCCACACAGCTTGTTCCACCCCCTGCCATGGGCAGGGACACCTCGCACCAGCCCAGGTTGCTCCAAGCCCTGTCCAACCTGGCCTGGGACACTCCCAGGGATGGGGCAGCCACAGCTTCTCTGGGCAACCTGTGCCAGGGCCTCACCACCTTCACAGGGGAGAATTTCTTCCTAATATCTCATGTTATTCCACCTTCCTTCAGCTTAAGGCCATTTAAGGTCTTCTTTACACACACCCAAACCAGCATAAAGGGCTGGAAAAGGCTTTGATGGCACAGGTGGAAATCAACCACCACAAACTCAGCATAAATGCAGGTATTTGTAATAATTTCCAGTTCACCCAGTTGTGGTCTCACCATTTGCACCCAGGGCAGCCACAGAGCCAACAGAAATTGTCCTTGCTGGTCTGTTTTGTCCTGCCTTCTGTTTAGCTCAACACACTGCACAAGAAATCTTTCCCCAGCACTAAGTTCACTTCTAAGAATGAGAAAAAATATGCAGATTAAAAGGCGATTTTAAGTCTTTATTCATAGAGTTACATTCCTAATTTTAGCCTCAGCTTGCAAAAAGCTCAGCTTTTTGCCATAGCCACGATTCCAGTGCAATTTTAGGTAAAACCCCCTGAAGATGTGGAACAGGAAAATGTATTTTCCCCACATTAACCAAGAATTCTTGCCTCCCTCATTTCCCAGCCTTGCCTTGCTACAGTCCTGAATCACCTTCTGTTTGTGACCACTGAATGTTAAATACACTTTTATTTTACCTGCAGGCACTAAATTTTTCAAAAGCCTCCCATTGCTATTAGCCTGCCAGCAAACCAGGAACATCAGCTCTTTTTAATTAGATTTTCTAACCGTGATGTTCATTCAACAAGGGATAAATTCCCTTTAGTGGGAGTTGCTGAGTACACTTGGACTTGTTAGCTCTGGAGAAGTGAGAATCATAAATAAAATCTGCCAGGGAAAAAGGAACAGTAGGAATAGCAGAAAATAAGACACCATCATGTCACTACTCAGCCCTGTCAACTGCTACGCTAATCAGGATAGAATTAAAACCACATTTTCTCCCAAGATGTTTCACAGCCAAACCGGTTAAATACATATTTTAACAAAATTGAAAGCATATTATACCGAGATTTGTGGTTTCCAGCTCTGTGAGTGAGTGCTGAAAGTGTGATGAAATAACAAAATTGCAGTCTAATAATCTATAGAATAATATTTTCAACTAATGGATTATAATAAAATAAAAGCTATTATTAGGGTAAAACATTATAACAAAAAAAAAATCCAACTTTTATTTGTAGCACCTCCCCCTTAATGGTTTCAAGCATTTTGAAAGGTAATTTAAACAAGTACATTGTGTCCTTATTGAAACTGTTTCATCTCGCTAGCTGCTGAAAATGGCTTTAACCATCTCTCTGAACAAAAGCTCGCTAATAAGACAACAAAAAGCCTACAAAAGCACTGGCTCAGCATCACTGCAGAAAGGCAACTAAAGGCAGCCTGCAAATGGTCTGTTTCTTTTTTCTTGCATGTAATTAGATGAATTAAAAGGACAAAGTAGTTAATGTTACTGTTGTCCGAGGCCCCGGTTCTTTTCATTCCGCCCGCTCTAGACAAGAGCCTGTGGTTCTCGCTCCAGCAATGTGGTGAAGAATGTTGGCAATAAGTAAAATTAACAAGCTTAATCTGTGAAGAATCTGGTCTGAGTCAGAGATGAAATGTATCTCTAGCAACGAAAGGCTAGTAATTCCCGGTCTCCTTTTATATGCCTAATAAAACTTACAATAAATTAACTGCATTTTAGTTTGCAGCGCTGGCTCTATTAATCAGGGCTGAGACGTGTAGTCAAGTTACAATAGAAAGAACTCAACTGGGTGCATTTCAGTTATGCAATTAGGGCCCATTGGCCCGGCTCTAATTAGGCCAGGGATGTTGATATTTCAAGTACTGTTTTATCATTAGGTTTCATTTCCTTGGAACATCCTCAATGGCCAAGGAGTGAGAAGGGTGGAGGATATTATGAGCACGGGTCATCAGAAAGTCATTACTGGGAGTTAGGAGGGGAAGGACTGACATTAATACCTTGCCTTTTGAAATGCTGAGCTGTCTCTGGGAGACTCGGAGCCCCTCCATCTCACAGAGGAATCGGTGGCACTGGAGAGCAGCAGGATCAGGCTCCTGGAAAAGGACATCCCTTCGGGTTGGTACTGAAGTTTAGTTTGTAGCTGCTGGGTTGACATGCCCTGACAGCAGGTACTGCAGAGAGAGGTGACCCTAAAACACAGGTGTTGATTTCTTAAACCCAAAAAACACCATTCATTTTTGGCCAGGAACGGAGAGAAGGTCCTGGATCGTGGGTCAAGCTCTTCAGCGTAATTCTGGTGATGTTGCTTGGCCATGCTCACTCTGCTTCCTCCAGGCATGAGACTTGCTCTAAATTATTGGCTCCATCACATTGACTGAGGATGATATTCACCTCCCACCAGCACCCACAGGCTGTGAATGTGGTTTCCTCTGTTTAGCACACATGTAGTTGTAGTCCCTGCATGGATAAGTCCAAAGAGTGAAGGTCAGATAAAAACAGAGGGGACAAAAAATAGATGCACAGGTGCACAGTTGTGCTTTTCTCGCCAAAGCTTAGCTTAAATCTGCAACTCCAAACAATACTTTGCCTGTTTGTAAAATATGACTTTGTTTCATTATGAAAAAAGAAATTACATAATTAAATTCATTATATCCAATTACTATATGATTCATCTGGCGGCTTAATGAAGCTTCACATGATACTAACAAGATAAAGCAAAAGAATAACATTTTATGAGACTGCAGGCATTCTGTGTACAGCAGAGTAGGTAGTTGATGTGCTCTGTACAGTGCATTTCCTAATAGTATGTATTATACCAGCTCAAGTAGGGAAGTTACTGCTTGGTCCTTTGACATCTCACCCACCTCGCTCTGAAAATTTGCTAAACTTTTTCATTTATGTCCAGTCCTAGACCTCTCCTCTGAATGTTGCCAAATTTTATCCAGGAGGACTGTAGGATGAAAGGAACAAGCTTAATACGATCATAATAAAAAAAAAATATCTAGGCCACTCTGCAGCTGTCAGAAGGCAACACATTTTGGGTGTAAAAGGGTTGGTTTGGTTTTGAACCAGTGACCCAGAGGTGAATTACCTCAGTGTCTCCGCTGATAGGTATATAAATATTTTAAATATGATTTTGCAGAAGTGTAAAACTGCCTTTGCTTTCAAAGTACATTATCAGCCTAAAGAAGTCTATCAACTCTGTCCTCCCAATAATTTATGATCTAATAAAAGGCTTCTGCCTTTGGAAAAACTGACGAAAGCCCATAGTTTTATCTTTTGGGAATGAGATCCATCAGTATAGTGAACTCTTGTCTTTCAAGTGTGTGTTTAAAACTATTTGAAACGTTCACAATTTTGAAATTAGTCAATAACACAGCAAAGGGACAAATTAAAGACATTCAGCCTCCTTTTTCTTCCATGTATGAGTGCCCTTCAGCTTTTCTCATTACCTTTTAGTATTTCTGGACAACTATTGATATTCAATGGGAATGTAAATAGGCTTGAAAATCATAAATTGTGAAAAATAGGTCTTTGAGACATCAGAAAAGTTTGAGAAAAATGACATTTGCCTGCATGGCAGAACAACAGGAATGCTGTCACTGTGTTATTGAAGGGAAAGGCTGACTTCTCAAAAACTGGAGGCTTTGGCTAGTTGAGGTTTCCAATTTCAGCCTTCTCAGCTAAGCAAACCTTGAAAACTCAGAAGAAAAGGGAACAGTGAGTTCCAGCATAATTAAGAGCCCAGTTTTATTACTGCTGGCAATTTATTCCAGGGAGCAGTCAGTGTTGTGCTTGCTAGTTACTTTTGGAAAGCAATATGCTGAAAGCTGTCAATGAGGGATTTAAAAATCTTTCCTCTAAATCAAAATTTATCAGCCCCTAACATAAAAACTGAAATATTTCCTGTGGCTATGCCTTCATCATCTCCTAATTTCTTTAATTAATGTGAGAAAACCCATATCTGCCTCTGGGCAAGTTTAGTTTTGGTCATTTGTCTTACCTTCTGTAAGTTGGAATTGCTCAGAAGGGAAGGCACATATGGTGGAAGGGACTGAAAATGCAGAAGGAAATATTGAAATAGAACATGGTCATAGGCAGGTGAAAACATCCTCAGCTGTGTGTTATCTGCTCCAACCTGAGATTTCAGAATTACCCTCCCAGAGTGTGAAAGAAACCCCAAATCCCCTCTTTCAGAGGTGCTGATGGTGAGTAAACCTATCCTGGTTCCTCTTGTATCTGAAGTGGGAGCAAAGGGCACTTCTGCCATATTCAAACAAGTTCTTGGAGAGGCTCTACTGCTCTAGCAAACTGCAAAAGGAAGGTGTTCACACAAGATGTGGCCTTGCTGTGCTGTGTCACCTCTCTACTTGGTCAGGTCAACTGGGGGCCCTCAAGGTGGATTTGAGATGTCAGGAAACATTCCTTGACCCTTGATCAAGTGATAGAGTATGGTTTACATCCCTGGCATGAATTAATTGGAACTAGTAGATCATGGAGTGAGCCCACCTCACAGCTCATGCCCCTCAAGTGTGCAGTGTGTGCCACACTCCTCTTTGCTCCACGGGCAGTGTGCCATCACGCCTGTAAGGAATTGAAAGAGCTTTTGGCTCTGCACCTGCAGTTCCACTGAGCATGGTCGGCTGCCCCCATGACCAAACCCTGCTCAATCTGAAGATTTCTGCAAAGTCCCTGGGGCTCTGAGCAACCTGTCTAGTTGAGGGTGTCCCTTCCCATGCCAGGAACACTGGAACTAAATGATTTTCAAGGTCCCCTCCCAACCCAAACCATTCTATGATTCTGTGATTCTAATGCCTTCCCTCCAACGTGATTATGGTACTTGCAGAAATGACACTCTGTATGTGGTAAGGCCTTGGAGAATGGAAAAATAGGGCCACTAAGTGCAACATCTTCTTTTCTCCTGCAATGCTGGATGAGGTTGACCCTACATGTGTCCTAAATGTGAAGCAATCCTGCTTGTGTGCATGGACTTATGCGATTTGGAGATATTTCAGCTTTTCCTCATGCTGGCTGATGAAGAAGTGGAGCTCCCTCTGAGGTGGTCTGAGCATCATGGCTTGCAGGTGACAGCTGAAGGGGACAGCATGGGATGAAATGTCTGTCCCACAGCCACGCTGTGCTGCCTTCTAGCGACGTCCCTGTCCTCTGCCCTCCTTGGGCGTGGCCATCACTGGGTGAGGGCTGGTTTGTTGTGGCCATGGCTCTCCCAAACGTGCTACGGCAATCAACCAGAGGTGTCAGGCACATGACTCTACCTAGTCACATTAGAGCAGTTTGCCACTTAAGGGGTTATTATGACATTCCTGCAATCTGCTCCATCATCCCCTCAAAGCCCCTGGAAGCAGGGAGGCTGTTCTGCCTTTGTCTGATATTTGCCACAGCAAGGGAGCCTTGGTTTGTTAAAACACATGTGTGCAATGGATATCAGAGCTAGATCTGGTGACACACACAGCTGAGGGACAGCACACAGGCTGGAGTGTCTACAGTCATTACAAACATATTATGCATCTCCATTCAAAATGAGATAACAATATAAATTGTACAGCTCTTTAACCAGTTGCCATGAGTGACAGCCACGAATAGCTGCTGGGAGATCTGGAGAGACTTGCCTCTGTATCTTTACAAGGGGCAATCAAAGGTGCTTCTTATTTCTGGGGTAGGAAAGTGAAGCAAGGGAGCTATCAGATAACCAAGGTTCTTCCTCTCCTCCCAGAGCAGCTGCTGCCTACAACAGCCTCGTCATGTAATTGTAAAATGAGGATGGTAAACGTGATGCATAATTAAGCAACAAAGTGCAGAGAACCTTTAGAAAATGTACTAAATCCATAAATAGAGAGCAAGAGGAAATTTCTGCCAGCAGTGAATATCTTTATTAAAAGGTTGTAATTTCTGGAAATTATTCTTTAACCAAATTATCGATGGGAATGAAATCAGGCTTTGGGGAAACTTCTAATTCATGCCATAGATCAGGTGTTGTTTAAATGCTGTTTATATAAAGTGGGAAAAAGCAGCCCCACCACACTGTTTGTCAGTAGCAAAAGCCCTTGTTTTTTGGGACTAATCTCTGGTTTTCATGATGAAAAATATGAATAATTTAATGCAAAACTACTCAGAAATATGTCCCTTACCTCTACCCATGTTTTCTGTGTGTTTCTTTTAAAAAGAATTTGTTGCAGAGGAAGGGTCTGAAATGTTATAGTTGATTTAGTACGTCATTAGCTACAAATGTCAATTAAATCAAGTATTTGGAAACACCAGTAATAACACCATTATGTAGAAGCAGCTTGGAACCAGTGCAGGTGGTAAAAAAACTGTGCCCAGACATGGAGCTTGACATGGCAAAAAGTACACTGGGTTTATGATAAGGTGCACATAAGGATTCTTCTGCAGGGCTACCAACTCCTCCCAGTACGAATCTCCCAAATACTTTCATTTCTGCTGGAGAACCCTCAGTTAGTGCTTCTGGATTTGTTCAAATCACCGTCTAGGACTTCATTTTTTCTGGCTTTCCTTCAGAAAATTATTCAGAGCCAAAGTACCTCTGCTGAAAAAAGCAGAGAGATTTATTCTTTGCTTTTTTATCTACATCATTGTGTGGAAGAGCTGTGGAAAGGCTTATGGCCTCAAGGAGAAAGGTGAAGCTGGGAGAGAGGAGAGAGTGAGAAAAGAGATGTACACAAAAGTAACCAAAGCCTGTACTGCACATCACCTGAATGTCTGTATTTTTCATTGACCAATCCATGAAAAATTATTTGTGATAAGAACAGAAACTGTTTGACACTGGGATAGCTCCAATTATCAATAATTGCCCCTGCAGCAATTATTTGGAGAGGTTACTAATCAAAGATGATGCAAACAAAGATGGTGATACTCCTTCTCTGGAAACAGGAAGGATCAGCATGTTCCAAAGCATATGCCTGTCTGACTTTTGCTTTGTGTCTTCGGGGATCATCTTGACATTCACCTGAGTTCTCAGGAAAAGGGAAATCTGCACAAAAATATCACAAAAGGGTCATCATGTAGAAACAACTTAGAAGAGAACAGAAATCCATTCCCTGCAGCGTAGGATGCTCGGCTCGTTCAGATTCACAAAAGATGACTCATACCAGCTCCAGCCTATGGCTTTCTTCCATGAAAATACTTTACATTTCTATGATCTCTGCAGCACAGCAATCTTTTAGTTGGGAATAAAGGAAGAGTTTTGTCACAGGGATGGGTTTATTTATGAATCTCAGTCAGCCTCAATCTCAAATCTCTTTAAAGTTTGCCAGGTCCTGTGGTTTGCCAGCTTCTCATAGTAATTTTGAAATGTTTGCCAAGATGATATATAATCAGGGTATTTGTCTTTTAAAGGCAGAGTTAATAGGTGCCCTTATTAGGCAGGTTTGGTCTTAGAAAACTAAACTGTTCCCAAGAAATTCCTCTCCATCTTTAGGTGGAAGGACAGATCTCTCAAATAGCTTCCTTCTCTTCTGCCCTTCATGCAGAAATGGAAAACAAGCCTCAGAGTATGAAGAGCAAGTGCCTTAGAGAAAAGCAACAGAATGAGTTGCATTTCCTCACATATCACTGCTCTCCAATATGATACATCAGCTGCAGTGAGACTAAAACACAGTTATGGGGGGGAAAAAATGACTGCAATGTTGGAAGATGTCCCAGAGGGGATTCCCACACCAAAGAGGATTTATTCCTCCTACAGTGACTGCTACCACAGCACGATTTGTACAGCTCCATGATGGTTTGTCCATTGAACTCCTCATATTCTGCAATTATATGAAGTAATTGAGCAAAAACTAGACTGGGGGTCTTTATTTAAGGAAGTAAGAGCAACAGCAGGGAAAAAAAGCATGGCTCCCATGGAAAAGGGTTGGCAGAAGGATGGGGGGATTTGCTGGGGCAGTGATAAAGAGAGACATTGTTTTGCCCTTTACCATCTGGAGTGTTTCTGGGCAGGAATCCTCCAGTTTTGGTAAATCCAATGGTACATTCTAAAACTCCACAAGAAAATAACCCCAAAACAACAGCTACTATTCATCAAGAAAGATCCTTATTTAAGGTGGAAAGATGCAGGTTACTTCAAAGGTAAAGTGGCAGGGCTTAAAAATCTTTTAGCTGCTAAAAAGCCTCAAAGCTGATTTGGAAAGCAGCCCCAAGCCTGTGGACAAGTGCTGCTGTCTGTGGCAGTGGATGCCACTAATGAAGGCACAGATGTTGCTGTCAGTGAGGCACATTCCCAGCTGCAGTGACTTGTCCTGGGAAGGACCTTCCAAAGCCAGCCAAGCAAACATTAGATAGACACCTGCTCATGGAAAGCCTGTTGGTGTCTTTGCTTTCAATGGCAGGTCTTTTTTGAATCACAGAATCACAGAATATGCCAAGCTGGAAGGAACTTACAAGGATCATCGAGTCCAACTCCTGGCCCTGCACAGGACAGTCCCCAAGAGTCCCCCCCCTGTGCCTCAAAGGATCATCCAAACACTCCTGGAGCTCTGGCAGCCTTGGGGCTGTGCCCACTGCCCTGTGGAGCCTGGTCAGTGCCCACCACCCTCTGGGGGAAGAACCTTTTCCTGAGATCCAACCAAACCCTTCTCTGGCACAGCTCCAGCCATTCCCTGGGTGCTGTCCCTGGTCACCTTACATGCAAACCTTGAGACTGCTCAGGACATGTGCCAAAAAATAGGGGTACTCTGTAATATGTGTGCTTAACGTGCAATGGGGGCCTTGGAGGGGCAATGGAGGGGCAGAACGATGGAAAACAAGTCTGCCCATCAGTGCAGCTCAACTTCTCCTGTGGGAGGAGTCAGCTACACAGGAACAGGTGTTTTCATCATCCATTGAGGATAATCGGATTTTCAGAAACTTGTTGATGCTGAGCTCCCACTGAAATCAGCCCTTTGTATCACACGAGGATGAGCCTTCTGGGGACCTTACAGGACACCCAGTATCTTGTAAAATCAGATTTGAGTCTTGTATGATATTATCTGTGAAAATTCACCTTTGACATCAGTAAATAGGTTATTATGTGGCTGCCAGTATTCAACAGTTCAAAAGGTGATTTTTTTTTTCTACACTTCTTGTAACTTCTCGTGCATTTCCACTTACTGTCTTTCATTATTTTGAAATTGAAATGATTGTGCTTTGAGCAAGCATTCACCTCAGCAAAAGGGAACAATCTTTATGATATTCAGTGTCCTGAAATATGGGGAGGAATAGTTCAGGTGGTAATAAATTTTACTGCTGTATAATACCATATACATAGAGAACATAGATTTGACAGTGAAAAAATTTTAAAGTAAGGACCGATTAATTTTCGTAGAAAGAATATTTTCCATATAAAACAACCTTTCATCTACTTTACAGTTCATTGAATTTTACTGGGTCTAATTTGTATTTGGAAAGTAAAATTAAATTTTCTTTTATTATGAAAAAGAAATTATATTGAAAACATAGCCCAATAAAATATTCTTTCTGTGAATGTAACCATGCAATGTAAAATAAAAAAGCCAGCATCCTTCAATCTGCAAAATTATGTGGGGGTTTGTTTAGTTGTTAAATAAAATTCTGTTGAGGAAAGGAGTAAATAAAAAAAAAGTTTGTTCAGTGTGTGAATGATAGCTGTCAGGTTTGAATTCTGAAAAATTTTAAGGCTAATTACAACAAGTAGCATCCCAAAAGATTTTATGACAGTAATATTTATACTGGCTGGATTACATGTTGAAATGCAAAGTTTTGGTACTGCTGGTTCTGTACCAGCTGAGAGCCCACTGGGGCATCTCCCTCTGGGCTTACACCAAGATAATCCCCAAGAGATGAGTCCTCATGTGACTTATGGCTGCCATTCCACCACCCTGTCGACCTGAAGCCTTAAACATGATGGACTCTTATCTGGGAGATAATTATCACGATCGTCGGAAATATGCTTTAACTTTAGAAAATATCAATCTCTTTAATTTGACAGCTGCTCAAGAAAAAGTGTAATGAAGGTCAGTAGCAAAAATCGTAGAAGCTTGATCTGAATTTTAAAGCTGAGAATTTAAAAACAAATCAGTGTTCAAATATGGGAGAAAAACATGAAAGCAAATATTTTTTTTTTCTTCGAGCATGGATGTAAAGGACTCAGATCCTCACTGAGCAAGCTGAAGTCAGAGAGATTCAGGCTTCCAGCTCACATTGCTTACTGTGGATTTCAGCTCAAGCTTTAAATCTAATGAGGATGTAATTTAAAGGGAAAAAGCCATGAGGAGCTCTGGAAGTCTGTGCTTGAGTCTAACCTGCTGACACCATCAGAAACTTGGGGTTTGCTACCACTGAGGCCAAATGCTTATTTTAAAACTCTCTGGTCCTTCTGTCTGTGATTTCAGCTGTCAGCAAATGGCTTTTTGAGTTTTATGTATTCTTTACTCGTATGCAAAGCCATGGGCTTTTGCCAATGAGACTACCTGGGACAGGAACAGAAACACAGATGGTAAAGAGACTAGTTTGCAATTAGATATTTTTGTGTTCCTTAAACCACTGCATGTTTTTAAAGTATAAATAAGAAGAGGGCCCTGGCGAGTCCCTTGCATACAGAAATGCAGGACAGTAGTCACTTGCTGAAGGACTGTTAGAGATACTTTTGTTCTAGATGGAAAATGTCACTTATTTAGACTGACAGGATGTATATTTTGATTAAATGTTAAGATTAAATTAGTGACTGTGAGGGTGGGCAGGCCCTGGCACAGGTGCCCAGGGAAGCTGTGGCTGCCCCCTCCCTGGAAGTGTCCAAGGCCAGGTTGGATGAGGCTTGGAGCAACCTGGGCTGGTGGGAGGTGTCCCTGCCTTGGCAGGGAGTTGGAATGAGATGGTCTTGAAGATCCCTTAATCTTCCTATGATTCTGTGATTAACCCCAGTTTGTCTTAAGCTCAGACATATGGTAAAAATTACAGAAAAAGTACTGCACCAAACCACCAAAGACCAAGATACACAGAGAGATGCTGTGTCATAAATATTCTCAGAAACAAGGAAGTTCTTCTACAAAGACCTGTGGTCTGATGCATATAAGCCTGAGGATCAGCATCATTTAAACTAAAAATATTAAAGCAAAATGAAAGCACCCCTCACAGTGCATGGGAACTCTTCCTGTATCACAGAGTTATAGAGCAGACCAAGGTCCCTGAGCCTTGAGTAAGGGACAAGGGAGGGATAACCATGCCTGGGCTGGAGCCTCTGGCATCCAAAGAGGTCCCATGTCTCATAGCTGGTGTCTCAAAGGGTGTGAGAGCCTGAACCTCTGCTTGTGCCTTGCTCTTCTCCACGCTTGAGCACTGCAGGCAGGAGGGTCCCACCAGACAAAGACACCTCACCCATCCTGGTTCAGACATAACCCTCACACACAGCCTTCCCAGAGGGGACAATTTTAAATCAGGCTGAGAAGGCAACCTCTGCTTTCATCAGCCTTACAGAGTGTCAGGCAAAATTTGCCTGAGTCCCCCTTTTGGCCACATAATTGCTGTTTGCCACCTCCTGGCTCACACAGGCTGCAAGCTGTGGATTTCCCCTGTCTTTTGTCAGCCACCAGCTCGACTGGCAAGGTTGAGCAGAGCAGTAAACAGATGAGGTATTATTTACTTGTTCCTGTGCCAGCAGCACATAATTCAGGCTGGACAGACTGCAGCAATTATGATGCATTTCTCATTCACTCAAATGAATCAATCACTTGCTTCACTTGTGAACAAGAAGTACTAAAAAAAATAAAAATCAGAAATTAGAAAAAATCAAACCCAAGTACTTGCTTGTGGGGCAAAACCCAGAGAGGCAGTTTATTTTTTAGGGCCTACATTTTCACAAAATTATCTTATATAATTAACAGCCCCTGGTTAATAACCATTCTGCAAACAAATGTGTATCTACTGAAATGAACAGATGAATCATTATCATTTAGCACTTATAGGATAATAACAGGATGCAAAAACTATCAAAAAAGGGAATACTTGAAAATCTAGCAGAAAGAGGCACCTCCAGAATAATAGGAATGTGGGAAATAGAAAGATAGAAATGTAAAAAAATGTTAAACATACAAACCACCAGAGTTTGTACACTTTGGCTCATGCTTGAAATGAGTTGATGGTGTTTGGTGCTGCATGCACAGACCAACCATTGCTTGTGCCTAAAAACTGGGGAAGAATTCAAAAGATAAGAAAGCCTAAAGTAAAAGGAAAGGGATATTACTGTGTCTAGCTATAGGTCTCCAAAGGTTTGTGTGCACAGCTGACACGGTTACACACCATCTTCCTTTCAAAGCCACCTGGGGTCACCCCCCAGACCCCAGTGGAGCTGAGAGGTTTTCTAACCTGAGCATGTATGTGTGCCTCATCCAGCTTCACACAAGAAAACTGTGAGCAAACTCCATTCCGCCTGCATCCCATGTCCTTGCTGTCACTATGAGGCTCCCTCCACCTCTTCTAGGAGGAAAGAAATGAGCCACAACCCCGATATAGCTAATTTCAGAAATAACTCTAATTTAGGCTTAAAGCCTCTGAAGCTTAATGGGGCTGAATTATGAATATGATTGTCTGAAGTTAACACACTCTTTTTATTCATTTGCCTGGCAATTTATTTGTAAAAAGTAAGCAAACTGAAATGAGCAGGCAATCAGCAGCCCTGACACAGTATTTTACCCAAGGGTATTCTCCAGGAATGGAGGCAGACTATTTCAGCCATGCAATGTAATATTTATACCTCCATCATGAGAAGAACTCATGACCTTACTCCTAGATGTAATGAAAAGGTATATATTAAAAAAATAACCCTCTCTTTATAATGAAAGACGTTGCAATACCCCAAACTCTAATACAAGTGGACAGAGATATTTTGAAGCATTGCAGGATGTATTCCATTGGAGAAATTATCATCAGCTGCTCTGTAGGTACCAATGAGCAGCAAAGCAGTGTTTGGGGGAGTTGCCTTATGTTTGGAGAGCTGTGAATTCAACTTGCACCTGTACTGAGATATATCAGCCTGACCTTTTTTACACAGAGCCTTGCTCTTTGTATAAAGTTAATTTGCCAGCAGACAAAAATAGTCATTGCTGAGAAGTGGTTCTTCTTTCTCAAACCCAACCAGGCTGTGGAAAAAAAATACCTCGTGGCTTCCCTGCCTTCTCACAGTGACTAACCAGGAGTAACCACAGAAATGGAGCAGGTTGTGGGCAGTCCAAAAGATGAAGAAAAATCAGGGCTTCCTCTCTCACAGCTGTGGTGGAAGGATGGGTTGAGATGCTTGCCAGGGTACTACAAACAGCAGGGGATTTTCAACTGTCCAGGGCAAGAAGAAATCATCTAAGGCTTTTCATTTGTTGGAGCAGATTTTATGCAGGGGATGCCTTGTAAAAATGCCTGCAGAAGATATTCTCATGCCTACATTGGTAATACAACTAACTCTGGCAAAATGCAGTATTTTGTTGTCAGCCCCATTCCAATTGAATAGGGTTTCTCCTGACTGATGTGCTAATAGCCAGAAACAGAAGTTTGGCCACTTTGCACATGTCTGTAAAGGGTGGCAGAGGGGTGGGTAAACCCTGAATAGGAGGCTCTGCTGGAATAAAAGAACAGTCCTTTAGAAATAATAAAAATACAGGCTCTGGGCACAAATGGGGAGAGGGTGGTGGCTGTGCTCCCTCCTCCATCCCTGTGCACATCCCAGAGCCCCATCCAGGCTCATGGACACCTCTTTTAGGGTAATTCCAGGGCACAAGTAAAAGGCACACAAGAAGATGAAAGACAGTCTGCACCGGTGTTTCTCCTTGCAGGAATCACGACCACTGAAAAGAGAATATTGTTCCCATAACAAAGGTGGATATTGTGAGGCCAAGCAGATGATGATGAACATTGGCAACAGACTTCCTGAATCAGCAAGCAGGAAGGCTAAATTATACCAGGGAAAAATTAGGATTAAAATAACTGTATGATTAATTTCCTATTTTACCTGGAAGAAATAAACCTGTACCTCTGTAACTATTGTTATAAGAGCTAGGCTGGTATGCTGGTATCTGCTAAAGAGCTAACATATTTAGTTTTATTGTTTTGTCAAAATATTAAGAATATCAATATATCTCCATAATTCAGTGTTATACAAAGAAGCATTTTTGTGCCATATATAGCAAAGATTGTATTATACTTTTGAGATCATAGGTAATGATGACAAAGTGATCTGTGTTCAATTTCAGCATTAATGTCTGGTTTGAACAAAGCCTGAAATATGGTCTGGGAGCTAAGAGGCTTTAATATTAAGATCTTTAACTGTAATTTATGTGACAGAAGATAGGGTTTAGCATAATAAAATGTAATGGGCTCCTCGAATGAAGAGGACTAAGAGACAATTGAAAACAAGGTAAAAATGGTAAATTATAAATAACAGTAAATTTACCTTTATGTTGTTACTTCATTTATTTTTGATTTGTTAGACAGGCTCTGTAATTTTTCATTTTGCTGCATTTGGAACCAGGCATTTCTGCACCTCAGGAATAATGGGTCGAAGGCACTGCAATACTGTTGGGCCAATCTTTAGAAAACTGTATTAGGGTTCCAAATAGAACCCCCTTTTTTCTCCAGAATTTGTAATTTACCTGTAAAAAATTAGCCTGGATTGAATTTCAGCACATAAACATGTGGGAAGAAAATGCATTTACTCATTTTACCTCCAAAATTAGTTTGAGGTGATTTCTTTGAAGCTGCTTAAGTGTAAAAAATGAAGAACACCTGTACCATTTTTCAATATTTGTTGGAAATCAGGGCATTGAAAAGAAAATAACTTTAATATCAAGCTGGCGTTTTTGCAAGGTATATTTTGCAAATTGGTTGTAGATGGTGACAACTGTCTGAAGCCTCTCCCCATCACAACTGAGATTCTGCACAGGCAGCACCAGACACCAAAATGCAAACTGAGCCCGAAGAATTTATCTGAAAGTTTGCTGAAATGGATGGAAAACTCTCTATTTTAATTTAAGGGTCTCTGGACCAGACACTGTGAGCATTGCAATGGTGTATCTGGAAAAAATCAAGGATATCAGGGAAAAAAGCTGATCTGTTTTGCTGTTTGTGTTAATTTCCAGCTGTGGGACTTCTACCAGCCCAGCAGCTTTTATCCTTTCTTTTGGTGAGGGGGCAACTAAAAGGGCAGCCAGTTCTTTCAGTCTGCTTTGCAGATGACCAGATTCAGTCTTTGTGTGCCTCCTTTTTCGCAGTAGCTCATTAATGATTTATTTTTGAAGTCTCTGGAAAATAAAATAATTTTTCTCCTCCAGATTTCTGTCCATTCTTGCCCTTCCTGGGTTTTAACTCTTATTTTAGGTCCATAGTTCTGGAGTTGCTCTCCCAATGCCAAGGGTGCAGAGCCTTTGCTTCATCTCTTTGCAAGTCCTGTCTTCTTTTTTTTTTCCTGCCAATATGAATGGAATTAATTTTATATTACATATATATATATAAACATACAGACATACATTTATATACATATACATACATACATACATACATATATATACACATATACTTACATACATGTATACACATACTTATATATGTATATATATATAAATACACACACACACACACACACACACACACACACATATATATAAACTTGTCATAATTCTTCTTATGGTCAAAGACAGAAGTTTCTGGTGGCAAAGAACTGAGATTTCGCCTCTCATTTCTTAGAGTTTTGCCTTGGTCTGGTCCAAAACTGATGACAGAGAAGAATGAGACCATGTATGTACAGTACTTGTAAAAACCCCCAGTGTTTATTAAAGATAGGTATTTTTATTTCAATGGTTGCAATTCATAGAAATTCTCAAGGGAAAATGTAAATATTACAGAGAATGATCTTTCATTATAACAGCAGAATGTTGCAGCAAATTAACCAGCTGAAAAACACATCATAAACCAGGAAGTTAAAGCAGATTCTCATGTTAAAGAATTAAGACTGTGACACAATAACAATCTTAGCACTGGGTAAGGATCCTCCTCCTCCAGGTCTTGAACCAGACCAGAAGTGATGGTTCCTACACCACATCCCACCCCAGGGACTGGCTTTGGTCATTCTAATGTACATGAGGAGGGTAAAGCTCAGTGACTCCTGAGGGTAGTTTCACCCCTAATTTTTATGTAGTAAATGATTACTTATACACCTGGTATAGGCCAATGACCTAATAATACTCTTTTGTGTGCAACTAACCTGATCTATAGACCATTGAAATCTTTGGAAAGACTCCTATTGTTTTCCATAGAAACCAGACTGGAGCCTCACAGAGGCAGAAATCAAGCCTGATATTAGCTAAAAAGAATGTCTATAGCATTTGAAGAAAGTAACCCTGATGAAATATGAATTAAAATAAATACAAGGGTTTAATAATGATTAATAAAACATGCTGTGAATACCTTGTAAATGACTGATACATAATAAGTGAGTCATACAAATGTATTCATTAACGAAAATTATCATACATAATAATTACATTTTCTGAAAAAATTATGATGAGCAGAAATTCCTTCCTTGGATATGTTTGGGCAGCTTTCTTTGACTTTTCTGAAGACACACATGTGCACCCAAGGCTGGAATGTGGCACTGAGTGTGTGTGTGTTGTCACATCAATAATGCTGGGAAGGGAGTTCCATGCTCCAAGAAGTGTATAAATTCATCCTGCTGTATTTCTTATTTAAAAACCATGCTGTGTGTTAAATGAAATTCTGTAGCCCAAGGAGTCTTTGCTGCAACCCCACGCTCTGCATAAGTGAAAACTACAGGAAACATGATTTATAGGGAAAAGTTTTCTTTGTTTTGGTTCAGTTTTCTTAGGCTTCAGCTGTCCACATATGTAGGCACGTAGCATCCAAGATCACAGTTTTTAGCCAAGAGTTGTATCAGATTTGCCTCTGAAGTGAATAAAAACTGTTCAGAAGTGCTCTGACTTCTGTTGGGTGCAGAGTCCCAGGGGCTGGTCACAGGGATGATCAGCTCTTCTGCAGCTTGTTCTGGCCATGACTTTTAGGTGGTTCAGAGAAGCAATGAATAATAAAAAAGCTTGTTTGGTATTTTATCATATGAAAAGTTGTTTCTGTGTTTGGGATATTGTGTAAAATCGAGGTCTTGGTCAGGAAAGTTGCACATAGATGCTGCTTCCATTAGAAACGGCATCTGTCCAAGTTGACTTTCAGGTCAAATACAAAAAAAATCTATAAATTAAACTAAATTCTCAGATAGGTCTAGCAAATGCCATCATGGTTTTCTACCAGTCAGCCACAGTCCCTGCTCTCTGGAGTGTCATATCTGTGTGATCAAGGTACCTGTCTCTCGAGTGCTGAATTTTCTTCAGCTCCTTTTGAGAGATTATTCTCTAAGCACGTCTACAAAGAGGGTGCATTCCCTCCCTGGGACAACTGGCAATATCAGATAGGTGTGCACCATTCAGAAGTTAAGCAGAATTGGGCAGACATGGAGAGGAGATCAAAGGTTATCAACAGCAGAGAGCTTTAATGAAGATTGTCGAGGAGAAAAGTAAAGGCTCATTTCAGGGCATGGCCATTGTATTCAGTTCCAGTTACAAAACAGGGGAATTCGAGGATCAGATATGCAAGTGCAGGTGGTGGAGGACTGTAGCAACAAAGTCAAAGAGTTTGAAAGAAATCCAAAGTTTGGCTTTTTTTAAACAGAATACTTATAATTTATTCACTTGGGAAATGATATTCCTTTCCTGTCTAATCAGCTTATTCACCAGATATTTCTGGTCTGGTGAAATCTGATCCCGAGGTGGCACAAGATAGTGCAGAAGGAGGAATTTTGCTTTGCTTACCCAAAATGAGGGACGTGCTTTCCCTGTGCTACAGCCCAAGGGTCCCGCAGGACTGGCCCACGGAGCCTGAGTGATGTGAGGAAAGACCCCCAAACCCTTTCCCTTCAAGACATGCAAAACCCATTTCTTGGGGTCGTTTCAGCAGATTGCCTCGGCAATTACTGCTCCAGACTAATAAGTATGCTTTAAACGCAATAACGTGTCTTTAAAATAAACATGCTTTCTTTATTAATTGAGGAAATTTGCCATGACACAGAACTGAGTGGCTCTGGCACAACAGGTTTTAGGATTTGGTTACAGCACCATCTACTGGGTACGGACCTTCTCCCTTTAAACCCTCTCCACTGCAGTAAAAGTCGAGGATCACTTTCAGCAGATGATTCAAGGCAAAAAATATGGTCATTTCATTAAAGTCTAAATTTGAAGGCTCTTGAAATCAGTACTAAGATTCATTCACTTCAGTAGGAATGAGCCCTTTCTGGGGGTGCTCACCTAGAGTCATATTTAATTTACTATCTTGGATTCTGTGATGCAAAACAGATCTAAAGAGCAAGATAGTATGTTTACTGCAATATGTGTGATGTAATTATAACAAGGGGTCATCCATTTGACTAGTAAGGGCATTACAGCACTGAGTGGGTGTGCCTGGACAGGTAGGAGTGAGCAAACAAATGTGATGTCCTCAGGCAAAACCAGTGAATGGCAGCAGAAAGCGCTGAATTAATTTAAAGGAAGAAATTTTACTTAAGGGATTAATCAGTTAGGCTTAACTCATAATGCTTAATAGGAATCCCTTGCATTGCTAGCAAAAAAATTGATTTCCTCCTGGAGAGAGGATATATTTAAAAGCTGATTAGTGGAAGTAATGGTTAGAATATTTGCATTCCCTAATGATTGTTAATTTTGCACATAATCCAAGCTCCCACTGACTTTTACACAGCTGTAAGTGTTCTGGGCAGGACCCTGCTAAGATGTGAGCAGTGCTGGATGCCATCTGTCAGTACCACAATCCTGAAGTGTTAACTGCTCCAATAAGGCTCTGCTCAACACAAGCCACGAATGCAAACCTTTGGTAGTAGATGGCACTCTCATTCTGTGCCCATAAATGGATTTCTTGTACCCTTTATCAGAGAAATTTTGGGGAAAGACAGACATGTAAGCTGTTGAGTAGCAGATCTGGCAAAAGCAGGAGCTGATCCGGGAAGTCCCTTCCTGATGGAGCCCTGGTCCTTGGAGAAAAATCTGTGTTTTGAACCAACTGGATGGCAGGTGCAACAGCCCCAAAAAGCAGCTCACAGCCATTCTGCTTTCCATGCCCATTTGCTGGTACACAAGGAGACTGGCCACAGTGTTGTGCTCTGCTGTGATGGATGAAGGAGTACAAAAAGTCCCCTCCTGCCTGACCTGGTTCTCCATCACGTCAGTTTTAAACTGGTACTGAGGAACTATATGAACAAAACCCAGAAGATAGTCTGAGTCCAAAAGGGCAGACTCACTTGCTCTTTTCATATACTAACACTTGATTAATTCTTCATTGGGTTATTCTGTGTTGTTGGAAAAGAAATTCACATTTTCTAATGGAAAAAAACCCAAACCAAACAAACCAGAAATATACTAAATTGTACTTTGAATTGTCCATCTCATGTGAAAGGTCATATCATTTGCATGGGATAATCCCATAGCTCATGCAGGCTTGTTTTAATGAATCAAAGATGAACCCAGCCTTATTTAAAGCTCTTTTGTGGTTTTGCCCATGAGGGAGAAGCTGTGAGATCAGTCTTCAAGGTTTGAATATGCTCAAGTGCAAAGCCTTGATATATTTCAGTGAAAAACATTTTGTATTTGCACAAATATAAATATAGAAGTTGGATTAATCTTTTTATTATAGAAGTTTAATTGTCTGGGTATAATTAATTTTCTCTTTGTTGTATNTAATTGTGGAAATTTTATATGCTAAAGACTGAATGCTGTATTGCAGGACCTTTTTGAAATCCTTCTGTTCCAAAAGGCTTAGGAAACTTTTTGGAAGTATTTTGTCAATTCCATTTTGATTGTAGTAAAGCAAGGGCTTTCACTGGCAAAACCAAAAGTATTTAGATATCCTTTACTTCTTGGTAGTCAAGTGTGGCAGGCAGCGGAGTAACTCCAATGGGAATATTAAGGAAATATGCCATGGTAATTAAGTCATGACAACTGGAGGTTTTGTCTATCTGTCTGTCTGTCTGTCTGTCTGTCTGTCTATCTATCTATCTGTCTATCTATCTATATCTATCTATCTATCTATCTATCTATCTATCTATGATCTACATATTTACCTATAAACAACTGTGTATAACACATTTCCTACTATTTGTCTTGCCATTTTTGAATCATGCAATATTTAAATCCAGTCTTATAATTCTTCTAATGTTTTAATTCTCCTAATGTTTTTAATTCTTACTGTCCTCTGTGCTAGGGGAAAATCCAGGAGAGCTGAAGCTTCCCTGAGAGGCCTTTTATCTTGATGGAAAGCAGAGGGCTGAGGGTGATTGTGTGGATGGGATGGTATCTGCAGTGACAAATAGCAATTCACTCTCCTTTGGGAGCCTCACTCGACAGGGACTTCACACTTGTTATTTTCAGGATTATTTTGTCCCGCGTTCCACCCTGCAATAGATCCTTTCTCAAAGGTATTATAACACATTTTTCTTAGAGGAGACTGAAGCCAGTGGAGGAAATGGGGCTACCTGGTGAAATATCCTGTTTAGTTCTCTGGTGGTAGAATGTTTAAACCCTCCAAAATGGAAGATCTACATTTGCTAGAAGCAAGTGGCCTTTCCTGTGCCTTCAGAGAGGTATGTAATGGAGTTAGGTTGGACCTGAGGCAATCCCATGAAAAATAGTCAGGACCATAGGAAGATGAAATGCTTCCTTCCATATGTATGAGTTTTACTAAGCTAGTAATCCACAGTTTAAAGAACTTTTTTTAAATTTAATAAAGAGGTTATTTTAAACTTAGATCTGCAAAACACTCATACCTCCAGCACATTGCCTCAGTGAAATATCCCTCTACATGAAAATATAGACAGTTAGTTTTTTCTTCCAAAGTGAAACACTGCAAGGTCTTTCATTACTGGTTTATTATGCTTTCTGTATCTTTGCTCATTTTTCACCAGTATTGCATTAAGTATTGATATTGATTTCTTGTAAATGGTACTGAAATGGATGGCTCACAGTTTTTGTTATTGTTCTGTAGCACTTGTATGTAATTTATTATAGCTGCAATGGAACCTGCCCCTTGCTGCCAGGGTTTAAATTAAATGTGCCATGTTTTGGCCCCTACTAGTCACATACATTTCTCATTCTAGATCTAAAAGTGTTATGTGCAAAGCTACTTTTTTAATTACTTGCTTTATATTACTTAAAAAGTTTATTGCAATAATTTTGGTAATTAATATGTAATATATTGGTTGATTTAATAGTATCTTTCTTTTCCATTACAGAGACTAATTGCTGTCCTGGAAAAATAACGTGGAGTAGCTGGTAATCATGACTGGGTTTCCTCATTTTGAGAGAAAAAAGGGGAAATCAGATACTAACATTTCCAGTGTGTGTGAGATCTAAGTCTTCGCTTGTGCATGGACTCCCAAAAAGGTCATAATGGAAGACAAAAGTCATGGTATTGATGCTGAGGAGGGACAGCCCAACTGGAAGGGCTTTTCTCTGGACCATGTTTTAATGCAGTGGGCTTTGTTCTGGTGCCAAACTTGAGTTGGAACCATCAATTAACTTGATTTTCTGAGAATAAAGCTGCAGCACTGATAAAAAAGCAAAGGCAAAGAAACTCCCTCTATCAAGTATCTCTGTACACGTAGTTCCTTCATATGAGGTTTGTAGAGAAAATAATACTGACTGAGAGAAAACTAATGGTTTTAATGAAAACAAAAAACCCCAACTCCATGGTCAAATGACGAGTATCAACACAAGGATATTGAGAGAGATTTATACTGTATTTCCCAGTATTGTTTGCTGCTGTTTTTATAGAAATAGAAGCTACTCTTCTAACAGGGAGTGAGAGCATTTCTTGACTTTGCCCACAGACAGTTTTCTGCTCCAGGATTTTGAAAAGATTGTGATGAAGGAAGGAGAGACATTTGGTACTTTGTTCATGGGTCTCTACTTTTCCTCCTCTTGCTGGTTTGGGTCTCTGCCTTTCCTCCTCTTGCTGCTTTTCTATAGGTGCATCTTCAGCTCTGGACTCATGGGTGTTCCTGGGCCGTTAATGTTGCACTCATGAAATTGCAGTGCTATAAAGGACGTTACTTCTAAGTTGTTTTAGAAGTCATTTATGATGAAAGTCAGAGCTTTTCACACGAGATTAACTGAAACCCTTCGCAAAAAGTCTTAGTTCCAGTTCACTGAATAAATCCAAGTACCATTTCACAAGCTTTTCTTGGACATTTCCTCCCCTTGATTTTGGACAGTATCCCTTACTCTTCCCCGTCCCACTCATTTCCCTCTGCCCATCTGGCAGAGTGATTGGACTTGTTCCCCAGCCCTTTTTAACTGAGGTCTTTGAAGCCTCTCCAGCTCTCCTGGAGCCCCATCAGACACTGGAAGGGGCTCTCAGGTTTCCCTGGAGCCTTCTCTTCTCCAGGTGAACACCCTCAGCTCTCCCAGCCTGGCTCCATGGCAGAGTCGCTCCAGCCCTCAGAGCATCTCTGTGGCCTCCTCTGGACCTACTTCAGCAGGTCCCTGTCATGTAGCTCTGTAGTTTCCTGGCCCAGCCAGGTTATGGGCAGATCCTTCACCACTAGGTTGCCAGGGAAGCCCAATGAAATCATGGTCCCTGGGTCTGAGAGCTGGAAGGTGCTGTCATCATATGGGTGACACCTGTCATGCCAGTCTTTTTCCTCCCACTCCTCATGTCTTGTTCTTTTTTCACCCTAAATAAAAACCTGTTTTAAATAGCACTGTTCTGTGTGTAACACATCAAATAATATGCCAAAAGTTCTTTGCTTGGTAATGACACAAATTGCTTTTGCTGGGCATTAGACCTTGGTTGTCAAATCACAGCAAGGCAGTCTCCAACTTGTGATTAATTTTAGCCACTATATTCACACTGAGCTCTTTGCTGCACTTACCAGATTTGTATGAAGCCTTGTGTTGAAAAGATTAAATGGATTTATTGAAAAAATAAAGAAGAAAAAATCACCTCCTTCTGTGATTTTTTTCCCCCAAAAGGCAAATTAGCAACCCACGTGGCTTAGTTTTCCCACTGGAAGGAATTGCTTGTGCTATATTTTCTTTTTGTTAGTTTGTTCAAGTCCCCTGAGAGCAACAGGTGCAGAACCCAGAGCTCATATTGTGCTGGTGATGACGTGTTTTGCAGCAGCTCTGTGCAAAACCTGGGGATCAGAGGTATTAATCTGATCTATCTGTATTGGTGTCCCACACCTCAGCTCCGGTGCAGGAAATTAAAGAATGAGATCTGCAAGGGGACTATTTCATAATGCTTTAAACAAATGAACTCCTTAACATTTTATGATCTCTGGAAGATTGTTTTGTTGGTAGCAATGCTGTCTGCAGTGGGAAGCATTTGCTGGAAAAGCAGTGGCGTAGCAGTGGTGTCAGCCACAGGCCAGGAAAGGACACTTACTTGAGCTTTAGCACTACTGGGTAAATGACTCAATCTTTGGCAATTTTCATTTGGGCTGAGTTTCATGGGAAGAATTGTCCCAAATCTAGGACTCCAGCTCACTTTATATAGAGAAATCACTCCTTCACCCAGTCTTTCCTCACAGATGTCACCAGGAGCATTTCGCTGATGTGGGCAGTTCACAAATCAAGTAACCTCCCATATTTTCTCCCCTGCTTGGCTCAGAGGGGTTTGTGATGATACCTGACCATTAAAGCTCTTTGCTGGTTTATGCTATTTAGAATCTCGTCCTTTCCTTTTGTACCATTTCCAGGAAATTTCAATTCACTTTACTGCCCTTTTGCCATCCTCTGGACCGCAGAGGGGTGCAGGGAGACATCCAGCCCTGGATCAGCAGGCTGCAGCTGTCCTCAGGATCGTGCCTGCAGAGAAATAAATACAGCCTGTGCTCAGTGAGAGGCCCTGGCAAAGCTTCAGACTAACACCTCCTGTTAATTTCAGAGGTCCCTCAAGAGAAAAAAGGCATATAAAAAGGAAGCAGAAATTCCTCAAGGATAACGGTAATGTACCCTATCCACAAATTACCAGCAGACCTTTACAGTAGCTTATCGCCTATAAAAAGCTTCCGAGTAGTCATTACAGTCATTGAGCTGATGGGAGTTTTATGACTTTTACTCACCATAAAGCAAGGCAGGAGTAGCCCGATGCAAAACTGCTTTGGAGGGGCCGGAGGGTCACTCAGGCACAGTGGGCATCCCTGGGGCAGGGGCATCCTTGGGGCTTGCTGCTCCAGTAGTGTCACCCATGGACTGCTGAGCTAGAGAGGGATGGAAAGATGGAGTTATAAAACCCCAAACATCCATGTGGGGAGAGCTGTGAGGGGCTGGAAGCTGCATGTGTGAGCCTTTCCCCTCTGGAGCAGGAGCAGACTGAAAGCTGCCATCAGGCTGGTGTTGCATGGGTAGAGAGGACAAGTTTTGCCAGATTGTTAACCCCAAATGTCCAGGGAGATTTGCCCTTCCCTTCTCAGTTTGTGTGCTTTGGGGCTGGTACCTGCCAAAGAAGACAGTGAAGAAAGAAGACTAAAACTTTCTGAAAGCAGGTTGGAGGCTGGTCGGGATCAGTCTCTTCTGCATAACAAGTGATGAGGAGAAATTACCCCAGTTGCACCAGAGGTTGTTTAGATTGGGTATTATGGAAAATTTCTTCACTGAAAGGGTTGTCAGCCATTGGTAAAGACTACCCAGGGAAGTGGGGGAGTCACCATCACTGAAAGTGTTGAAAAAACATGTAGAAGTGGCACTTGGGGGCATAGTTTAATGGTGGGCTTGGCAGTGCTGGGTTGATGGTTATCATCAGTGGTCCTGGAAGTCTTTTCCAACCTTAATGATTGCACAATTCTGTGACAAATGCTCTTGCCACGTTTCTGCCCATGTGCTGTTGGAGCCACTCTGCTGCCACTCTGCCATGAGGACATCACCCCCCTGTAGCATCAGCCTCCTCCTCTCCTTTGCCTCCCTCAGGCATGTCTGCAAAATCCCCAAATTCGGTCCAGTTTTGGATAGGACCTACTTGCCTTTTATTTGTTTTGTTTTTTTCTTTATATCTTTGAATGTGAAAAAAGAGGCTTCACTGAATGAGCTAATAAAAGACTCCCTTTTTCTTGACTCTTTTTTTGGAGGGGAGAGATGAACTGATAAAAAAGATGGAACATTTCAGATGAACCTCAGCAGTCATGTTAGACACAGTTGACCTGCTAAGAGTATTGAATATTGCTTTTCTATTTGTTTTGCAATCAGTGACAATAAAACTAAAAAGTCCAGTTGAACCCAGAATAGAGATGAAGGTTCTGTGCATGTTCTGAAGAGGAATTACTGGTGCTATCCTTGCTGTTAGACTCCATTTTATTTCAGATCTGTACTATAATATAAAAAATCTCTGTTTAGTAATGATGCACATTAAGGATTTTTACATTTGAAAGTATTCCTGTAATTTGCCATCCCCTTATCTTTTTTTTTTTTTTTAATAATCAGAGTATTGCAGTGGTGTCTATGCAGTTTCACTTCACTCTGTGTGTTCCTTTTTGGTTTTATTTGTTAGCAGGGAGCTATCACTGGTGAGAGAATATTAAAACACCAAATCATACGGAAAAATAGAATTCCACCAGGATAGGTTAACAAACAACCTATGATCCCACACAGGTTTATCAGAGTTAATTTTTCTTCCAGTTACAAAGACAGAAGGAAATTCAAGTATTTTAAATAGAAAACAAATCTTCAAAGTATAGTACACACATAAAATCCTGAGTAAATGTTTACTGACTACAACACCTGGAACAATTAAGATACTGCAGTGGAGCAGGGTTTGATTTAAGAGGGCGAGCCTTGCAGATGTGTGCTGAGCACAATACCTGTGGCCCCCAGAGCACAGAGCAGCTCCAGCCTCTCTCCCTCCACTGTCTTCTTCAGCTAATCTTGTACTTACCAATAATTGATGCTCTCCACTGCAGGGAGTGGGATGGGAAAAGGTGGCGATTTAGCAGCTGTGTTTGCTGCACTTATTTTTACTTGCTTTTACTCTGGTGTGTGTGGAATATGAGTCACACCTTTCTCTGCCCAGCAGCACAGGGAAATGTGTCTTTTATTAAGACATGCAAGTGGTACAGTTAATCTAAAAAAAGGCTATTAATAAAAGAGTCCTTATTCAAAGTTATTTTTTGGTTCATGGGGTTCTCTTTCAGAGGGAAATAGAATTACAGTTTTCTCTGAACTCCCTTCACATTTTCCTTCTTTTTTTGTTACCACCTTGGCCAGCACAGGGGTGACACATGGAGGTTTGTGAGGGCAGAGGAGGAGAGGACTGGAAGAAGTCCCCTTTCAGTATCTTCCCCAGGGGAATGCAGAACACACCATTTTTTTGCAGGAGCAGCTCCTCAAAGTCCTTGCTACACGTCAGAAGGCAGCTGACTGAAAATGAACCTTACTCATCAGCAATGCATAAAAGAGAGGAAATGAAAGCATTGTGTTTGTCCTACAAACCTGAGCTAAGGAAGGCAAGGATTGCAGAACAAGCCATTCTCAAGATAAGGTGTTCATGATTTTCTGTGTCTCTTGAACCCCCATGGCTCACCCTTCTTCCCCTTCCTCAAAGCAGCCTTGGGAAATCAGGATGCTGTCAGTGTTGTCAGTCCAGGTTCTGGCAGAACATCACATAATAAAAGCCAGTTTCGCAACAGAAGAACTTCATTTGAGGATTCCTTGACTATGGTAAGGTTCTGCTCTGTTTGGGATGGGGAAGTACCCTGCCTAAATCTTGCTTGGTGAACGCTTGCATGATGAAGCTGCACATGTCCCAGCACCAAATCCCAGATGTATCAGAGATCTACAGATGAAAAACAAAAGGAAATTGTGCAATTGGTTTTAGAAACTCTGTTACAGGCAAGGCAAGGATGGAGAAAGAACTAAGTGTCACAAAATTTTGATTTTATAAATGGCTTTCAAACTTCCAAACTTTCTGTCAATATATTGGACAAAATTTAATAAATCATTATGTTCATGGAAACCATACAGTGAAATGAACCATATACATATACAAAATATTTTTTTAAAAAAAATTCGTTATTCTGTTGGTGAAAAGGAATCTTGTTGGAGAAACCATTTAGGACAGCAAGTTTTTTCCATAAGACCTCCATCACTTATATGTGCTTGGAAAAGGATATCACAGGTATTTTGCAGATGTAGCTTTGTACGCCATGCATAAAATTCTGCACAGATCAGATTAGATTGAAGCCTTTTGGAAATTAGATCTTTCCCCAGTCTAGCATGTGCTTGGGGTGATTAGCTCTAACTAAAAGTCCCTCAGACATTGAAAAGACTAATTAAATAAAACATTATATATTTTAGCAATTTATTTTATATTCTTATATAGACATAACTGAAATATATAGAAGGAAAAAAGACATAACCTGTATGATGAAAACACTGTTCCAATTAAGTAACAGATATTACTTCATTACATTTATGTTACATTGTCATGAAATTTGGGTAAGAAATGTAGACCATTTGTGAATCTGTTATAATCTGAATAACTGCTGGCCAATGCAATGTTTGCCTGTAGGGTGCACCTGGCAACTTGAAGTTTAAGATGCACTGGTTAGTCTTGACTGGTCATACTTGTCATATTATATTGCTGATTTGGTGTCCTCTAGCCAGGTTTCCAAAACAAACTCCTGCCTTTATGTAGGAACTAATTTCTCCTTGGGAGGGACATGGCAGTAGAAAATCATAAAGCCAGAAGAGTGAAACCAGAGCTGGAGTAAACCCTGTTTGTATTCAGGTGAATATTCACATTCTTTTAGGTCACTACTCAATTCTCTTCCATCATATCCCTCACAGAGGATTAGATTTTCTAGCTGATGACAGTACTTTTTTAGGGAACTAATGTCTTCAATGTATCCTCTCTGGAAGTCTTGCTTGGTCTAAATATCGATTGGATTTTACTCCCAGCCAAGGTCAGAAACTGAAGAGGTTCTTGCAGCAGCAAGCTGTATATTAATCTCAATATCAACTAAGCACCTAAACTGTTATTGGAATTTGATGATCAATTACATCTTTGAAAAGTACTTAGTATGACATTTGTTGGGCTTCCATATTTCGTGTTATACAGTCACACCTGATAGTTCAATAACTGGAAAGATACCAGCAAAGGATCTCTTGTTTTCTTTGTGCAGGCAGTATCTGCTTTATAATTCACATTTCTTGCTTTTATCCACATTAATAGGAATTACACACTGTTAGAAATTTTTCTTGCTGGCTTTCTTTTATCACATCATAAAAGAATGTACTGCTGTTACACGTTTTAGGCAGACAAACACACAATACCTCCTTCCAGAAGGATATTTCTTAATTCCTCACTCTGCAACCTTTACATTTGGAAATGCCACCATTAAATTCAACCGTAATGACTCAGTGTGTTCCCTTGCCATTAACTGCCCTGCTGTAGTCTGTAGGAATGTGGAGCCACACAGAGTCACTTGGGGGATATTTGCTCAACCTGGCCACAGCGGGGAATGGGCACGATTAATAATCACAGTGGAGGTTTATGTTCTAAGTTAAACAAGTGTTGTACAAGTCAGATCATAGAATCATGGAAGGGTTTGGGTTGGGAGGCACCTTAAATGTCACCTGGTCCTACCCTCTACCACTGGCAGGGACATCTTCCACCAGCCCAGGTTGCTCCAAGCCCCATCCAACCTGGTCTTGGACACTCCCAGGGATGGGGCAACCACAGGTTCTCTCTTCAAAGCCTATACTTGTCACAGCATCCTCCAAACCCTTTTAAATATTTACTAGTCCATTTCCTTCCTCACTTGCTTCCCAAGGTAAGTTTTCATTGAATTAAAATAACTTGCAGAAAAAGCGTCCAATAATCAGATCACCACATAATACCCTAAAGTTGTCACAGCACAAGATCAAGGCCAACACAAGTATTCATATCACAAATATTCATTCACATTTAGAGCAACAGTTCATGTCAGATCTGAAAGCTACACCAAAATGAAGGAACAGTTCTCAGCATAGTCTTAACTTCTCTCTTTTTACTGTCCATTCTTTATTAAATGGTGAGAGAAGGTGTTATGGGTTTAGTCAGGTGGGCCTAAATTTAAGCTTTACAGTTCAGATTAGGCCTAGAATTGTCAGCTGACTTGAGCTGGGCTGGGCTAGCTAACAGCTGACTTCTTCCAGCCAATAATATTGTATTCCATACCATACTACATCATCTCAAAAAAAGTAAAATCCAGTGTGTGAGAGTGGCTTAGCCAGTTCTGCCATGGCCGAGGTGCGGGCCGAACGTGGTGCAGCTGCTGCCTTGTTGGAATGGGCTTTGCTCTTGCTGTTGCCGCTGCTTGCATTTTGTTTGAGTTCAGGGAAGTAGAAATATTTTGTTGTTACTCTTTCTGTTTCTTGCTAGGTGTCTTTTAGAGTGCTTATGAATTTAGAGTAATATACTTTGTATTAATTGGAAAGTAGGAAGTTATTTCTTGTTATTTAAAACTTGTGTAAGAGTGTGTTATATTGTAGTTTTGTTTTAATTTTCTCTTTTCTGTATAAATACATGTACTTAGTTTCAGCATAAACTAGTTTGGAGTGGGTTTTTTTCCCTCTCCCTCTTCTTCCCTTTTCACTCTGTCTTGGACAGTTGGCATTTTGCCAGCTCAACCCAAGACAGAAGGAAAAAGTCTTACAGAAGTCAATAGACTGTGGAGAGCTTTAAAATTCATGGCTCTATTTAGTAGTGTCAGGAACAAACCTGTTCCTCACTCTGTGAGTTTTGGGGTGTTGTTTTTATTTTTTTTGTGTGTGTGTGGAGTTTTGTTTTGGGTGGTTGGGTTTGTTTGTTTGTTTGTTTGGTTTGAATTTATTTTAGCTTTGTTTACTTGCATCAGTTGGTATTTCTCTGTTTGTTTTAATTCCTAAGAAAGGCACCCTCTCTCCAGTAATGAGGGCAGAGCAGAAGCTTGGCTTATTTTAAACTTCATCTGTGATGACACCATTAAAAAAAAATCAGCATCACTACGACTACAAGGACCTTCCAATTTTCAAGCACATAAAACATTGTAAGTGAACTTCTGTGTTCTGACATATGTGCTGCACCCTCGGAATGAGCTGGAAAGAAAGCAGAAAGGAGAGATTTATCAGGCATCAAGTTCAACCATGTAGATATTGCCAAGCTCATTTCTGTTGCTGGCTGTGTGCAATTTTGAAATGGTTTGTAAATTTAATTGACCATGTTTGAGGTGTGCACAGGCCGTGCACAATCAGTGGCATTGCCAAGATTAGCAGCTCTATTTCTTAGCTAAGCAGGGCTTTATTGGAAGCAAAATACACCCTGAGGCATTTGAAATGTGGCAGTAGGGTAGGGGGAGACTCACTGAAGGGAATGTGGCTTAGTAGGTCAGAAATGAAAGTGCTTTGAGGATTTCAGTCACACCAGGTAAACTTTGGAGAGAAGTTACCTGGTTGAGTTACCTGTTAGGACTTCTGTGCCTCAGGAGATGAAAATGGAGAGTCTTGGGATCTTTGCTCTTGGTGGCAGGTGCTTATGTTAGGTAACATTTCAAATTGAGGTCTAGAACATCCTGCCAGCTGCTTCTTTTATACTTTGTGGGTGTTGTAATTTCCCTGTCTGTGAGTAGGTGTCTCATTAAACTACAGGCTACATCTGACATTTAGAGGATCTTGAGTCCTACAATTAGATCGCATTAATACATGGGTATTTATTTAGGATTCCTAATTTTCAGGCAGCAGTTTGAAGAGGAAGAGATAAGACTCTGGGATTTTAGACTTTTCTAATCCATTCTTAGTTCTATGCATAGTGTGAAGAGGTGCCAACATGGGGTCTTTCTGCTGGCAAAAACTTTGGGAGTTAGGAGTTTCAAAGTCTAGTTGAAAGCCAAAATTACTGTCAAGATCCAATGTCTGCTATTATTATCTAATCTTTATGGTTGATGCCATGCAAGTATTTGATCATCTTTTCTCGTGCTCCTTTTAAAGCTCTTTATTGCTACCACCAGAGCACCAAGCAATGAGGCCACAGACTCAGCAGAGACTATCTGAGACAAACAACCACCAGCTACACTTAAACAGCAGCTATCATGACCTATGCAGTGGTAAACCACCTGCCAATGAAAAGTGAAAATATTCGTTACCCAGAATTGCTACAAATGAGATTTTACAGCTAGAAACCATCTAAATAAAATGACTAGCAAGAGCAGTGTTATACAAATGTATGGCTATTGCATCAATGTGATACAGACCCTGTGCAAAGACAGGTCAGAAAGAAGCAGTGAAAGGAAAAAGAAAACAACTTAATCATCCATCTGGTGAAACTCAGCACATGTGAGTTGAAGACATGATGCAAAGTGGCTGCAGCAGTCAAGGGTGTGATTCAGTGGCCCAGGTGGTCTCCCCAGCTGCCTGACTACAGTTTTTATGTCCCTCAGGTCTCCTGTTGTCCCTCATCATGGACTAACACTGCTCTCCTGGGCACACCAGGTGAATGCTCTGCCCAGCAATCACTAAATTAAAGCAGTATATTAATAAATTAATGCTTGTTTAGTTTGGGATATTTGATTCTTTTTTTCTAATATATATTTACCACTTTTCTATAAACTCCTGCTCCAAAGATTTATGTCAGAGAGAGGCAATTTTCTCCCCAACAAGAGACTTATCTTTTTAGTCACAAAAGCAGGTCCCCAGAATCATAGCTTATTGCAGTGGCACAGAAGAGTAAGTCAAGAGTTATCACCAAGTACAGCCAATTCAAAAAAAATAATTTTTTTCATCTTGAATTATTTTTCAGCTCCAAATCCAGTTTCTGAGTTACGGTTATGAGACTCTCAGCTCTAGGCTCAGTTCTAACTAAAAATTTCAAGAAATCATAGAACTATTGTGTTGAAAACCCTTTCAGAAATTAAAGGCAAACATACAGCTGTTGAGCTGATGCCTTGGAAATGCACCATGTAGCCCTCATAAAATGGGTCTCACATGAAATGTTAACTCAAACTCCCACAAATACTCAAATCACTCTTTGTTTGTGGCTGACCTGTATCTTTGAGGCTTAACCCACTCTTGCAAAAGCCCAAAGGAGTTGTAGTTTTGAGTCTGGTTGCTCATGTGCTCTTCTACCGTAACTCAACTAAAACAGTTTTCAAATATAAGTAACTACACCACTTTTTGATTAAATAGATTTTATTCAGCACTAGAAAATAATAAATTCATTTCACAAGGCTTCATAGATTGATGCTCAAGTGCCTGGTGAGTTTGTTCATCCCTCTGGCTCACTGGGGTGGAATGGCTTTGGGTGGGGTGGTGTTGGGACACAGCTAAAGAGCACTTTGAACAGCCAGGTATGGATTTTGCTGAATGTTTTCTTAACCAGGTAAGAAGATTTTTGTAATTGCTTTAAGGCTTCATAATAAATAACTAGAATAGTTGTTAGGAAATTTAAAACCAAAATCATGACTCTTAATAGCCCTTGATGAAATTAGAAAAGGAAACCTGAATCCATGTTGGTTTTTTTTTTCTACTAGTGGGGAAAGGACACAGCTCCCAGTTACCAGTGGAAGGTGGGGAGATGCCAAAGGGATCCTGCTGGGCACTGTGCCCTTAGCAGTGTCTGTGGTAGGTGCCAAGGACCATGAACACTGTCAAGGTGTTAGGATAGCACAGGTAACTCTACTCGTGCCATGGTGTGATGTGGAGCAGCAGGAACAGGAGTGCCAGCTTGTAGCTCCACTGCAATACAACCCTGGAAAGCAACGGCCTTTGGAAGAGAGAAGGTATTCCAGCAGGATTTAGAATATTAACTGAAAATGTTAATGGGGAAAAATCCATAGGTGCCACATATGTGAGCAAGACACTGGAAGTATTAATGAAAGTATCAACTTGCAAGAAGAGCCACTTGTAGACTGAGAGATGTCATCAGACAGCGCATCAGTAATTAAGTCAAAAAATGAAACGTGGGTAGTTCTTCTGTGGAGTGCCTATAATGCTTTGCTCATTGCTTTGAGCAGACAGTGCAATCTTCACTCTGCATTTGAAGTCTGTGGGGAAAATTCTTAGGGATTTCAACAGATAAACACCATTTCCTGTGCCTAAGGCAGCACCATGGTATCGAGGGGCATTCAAGGCAGAGTTCATTTGTACCTAAAGAGCCAGCATAAAATCTCTGCATCACTTAAATCCAAATGAAGTCCTATTTTCAGCACTTTGACGTGACTTGAGTGGTGCAAGGGCCTTGCCTTGGTTTTTCTGCTTGAGAGTGAATTTCACCCTCAGATGGTAATAACAACAACAACAGTCTAATGTAAGAAAGCTAAAGCCACCAACCCATGCAGATAATACTAAAGTAATGAGAGATGGAAAGCCCTAATGGTCTGAATAATTACAGAGTAATCACTACATAAACTCTCATTGTGTACTACAGAAGGATACACTGGATGACCTGTGGGTCTTCCACGGTCGCATCACCAGCATTTTCCTGAAGGAACTCTTCTTTCATAAATATCTCTTGTGTGTCAGGCATCAGGTATTAACCAAGCACATGTTTATCTCTATGGGTTTTTTAAATTTTATTATTTTTTTATCTAATACACTACATTTATTAAATCTTCCCAGTCCCTTACAAGTGTTTCCTAAGTCAGGAGTGGCAGCATCCTGCAGATGAAGTGATAGCGTTGTGGTGTTTTCCACATCTCACTCATAAAATCAACTGTGTTTTTTCTGCTTTGATATATAGGTGTGCATTATCAATGACATGTTCCCTCCCCTGAATTCTTTCTCCTGACTCAAAAACACTCTGCTAACTTCCTTGTTAAACTCTCCTTAACAACTACTGATTCTTTCAAAATACACATTTATTTTTTTTTCCTTTTTGTATGGATAAAATATTTCCAGAAACTCAGTTTTGAGAGTTTTGGAATTTTTTTCTGCCTTAAAAGACAACCTCATGGATTCTTGGTATGTTGTCAGTATGAATCCCAGGTAAGGATTATCTAAAACAGATGCTGAGTTTTAGTGTAGGAGGAATCTTTGTGAAGTCAATGATGTTCCCACGAGCTTAGTATTAGAGATTCCTTTTAATCATCCCTCAGTTTTAGTGTCTGTCTGTACTCAAGACTAAGACTGATTCTCCCTCTCTTCTCTTCCTCCTTACCCTCTCTCTTCCACTTTTCTTAATAATCTGAAAGTTGTTTTGTGGAGAAAAGAACAGCAGATGTTCACAGTTGATCAAAAACTGGACTACTTCTGTATATAAGATAAAACCTTGTTTATTTGATAGGCACAGATTCTCATATGTGTGTGTATTCATTTCTTTGTGGACAAACTTTCTGAATAGCAAAAAGCTGCTGCAACCAGCAATGCCTTCATGGGGAAAGGATAAATTATACACAGGAATAGAGCAGGAGCTTCTGACCAAAATTCGGATTTTGGGTAGTTGTGTTCATTGCTCCATCAAATGACCATATGGTTGCTTTTCATTGGAGAGGGGAGACAACAGCAAAATTCAGATCCTTCTGGAATTTCACAGACACTGGTCAAAGTTTTGATGTGTCTTTTGTTCTGATCTCACTGTAGACATTTCTGTGTACACCTTGTCCTTTAGTTTTCCCTGTGCCATGATAGGACCAGAGGCAATGGCTTTAAACTGAAAGAAGGAGGTTTAGATGGGATATTGGGAAGAAATTCTCCCCTGTGAGGGTGGGCAGGCCCTGGCACAGGTTGCCCAGAGAAGCTGTGGCTGCCCCATCCCTGGAAGTGTCCAAGGCCAGGATGGACAGAGCTTGGAGCACCCTGGGATAGTGGAAGGTGTCCCTGTCCATGGCAGGAGGTAGAATGAGATGAGTTTTAAGGTGGCTTCCAACCCAAAAACTTGTACCTTTCTTTGATCCTGTGATTCTGTGTGGGAGGTCATACAGAGGCTGTCCAATAGCTCTTCTAATGGTGTCTTACACAAAGACACAGCAAATAAAATTAATGATATCTCTGATGGGATCATTGGCTAAGTTAAGAAACCAGACTCCATCAAATCATGTGATCAAATTCAGCAGATCAACCTTTGCTGCATTGTCTCTCATGCATATATGAAAGGGTAGATTTGAGTCTATAATTAACTACAATAATTATTTGCAAATAGTCTTTTATTTCAGGGTTTGGATCCACAGTGTGCAGTAGCTCTTGTTGCAAGCAGTACTTTTCTTCTCTCTCTTCCCTCACCTTACTTAGAGTTCTCACTCTGTAAGAATAAAGCAAATGCAATGCAGTGTACATCAGCAGGCCTAGAAATTCAAAGGCATTTTTAGCAATGGAAAAAAAAATATTGAACAACTTCAGGTGATGCTTACAGTTCCTAAAAATGCAAGTATCAACTGGTAAGTTTTTTGAAAATTGAATATAAAATAATAGAAAAATGCTTTATTTGATTCTCTGTTTATGGGAAATTCATTTTATTTGACTTTTTTATTTGTAATATCAACTATATTGCAGAGCAGAATTTCTAGGTGCTCCCTTATGGTACCATTCTTCTAAATTATTAATGCCGTACTGTTGATATATTGTCAGCCTTGTACATACATTCTATGAAAATGAGTTTTACAGTAGGCTGGGATTTATAACAAAGCTTGACATATGCAGCTAATTCACCTAGACAGTCTTGTCAGTTTTAGGTTCATAAATAATTGATACTCGGGGCTTGGAGTTCAGCTACTGTTAGTGCTCCAGCTGTTAAATTTCAGCAGCATAATGGATGAATATTTGTTTATAATTTCTGTACATGGACCTGATGTCAGATCCCTGGTCTCATTTACATAGGTAGATTGAGATGTGGGAAGTGTAATGAGCATATGAAGATGATGAATTGTTTTCCTCAGTGCTGGTGCGTTTCTGTAAATGTTTGATTAGTTTTGAATGGATTACTGTTAGATTATCTGGTTCAGGGGTTAAAGTGAGCAGCTCTTTGCTCCCAAAGCTTTCCTGATCCCTCGCTGACAGATTTTAAAATTCATACAGTGATATTAGTGCTGCAAAAGCAAGGGGTGTTCTTTGCAACAGATGCTTAGTAATTAAACATACGGTTTCCCTGTTTGGAAGTTGCCTGGGAAATTTAAATCAGAATGATTTGTTTACCGTAGTTTGAGGGAATTACAGTTTCTAAAAAAATAATATACTTTTGCCCCTAAAGCACTGGAGTTTCTCCCCCCAATGACACTAATTAAAAATGAGCAAAACACACACATACCCTCACAATAATTCACATGTTTAATGCCCCTACAGACAGATGCAAAGCCAGTAAAAACAGAGGTTCTTCTCATTTTCTCCTTTTTTAAATTAATAAGCAATATTCAGAAAAACATTTTCAATTGGATGTCCCAAGCAGAGATGCTGAAGCAAACCAGATTTCCAACCATGCCTTTCTGCTGGATTCCAGCTGGGAGAAGCTGTGGGATGTGGACACATGTATTACACACAATTCCTGATGACGAAAAGAGAGTGAGAAAGGAGGGGGAGAGCCATGAGGAAATGACGTTGGAGAAGCACAGAATAAATTATAATGGGATGTCCTGTCATCTGTTAAGACTTGGCATGTGCCACACAGCTAAAGGGATGGTGTGTTGAACCAGGAAATGTTGGGTCTGTCTTGCTGTGGGTTTATATAAAGATGGGAGGCAAAGGAGCAGCTCATTCCAACTCACATATGGGTCCCCAGCCACGGTGACAGGGAATGAGGTGGAAAGTGAGCGATGGGGAGGACAACCTCTCTGCCACCCCCACTGCCTCTGACCCTTCTCACTCAAGCACGTTCCTGCTTTTTGCCTGTTCCCCTCCTGCCACCCTCCGAGCAAGTGGCCCTCTGACAAGAAGGTCTCATGGAGCAGCTCCTTAATGGAAAGATTTAGTGGCCACAGCTCCGCAGAGCCGAGTTCCTCGCTCGCCACCGCGCTGCATTTTGTCAGCCCCTTGCACAGTTCCCCTGGCTTGTCTGGCAATCATGTTAGTGATTATATGGGTAATGAAACACGTGCTCTTTTTGTCTGTGGCTCTGATTAATCTGCTTTCTATTTAGCCGTGATTTATGGTGCTCAACTGTTGAGGTGAGCGCTGGCCCATCAGTTCCATAGCCTATTACGGGCGCTGCGACGGCGAAATGCCTGCGAGGCTTGAACTGTTTCTTGACAGCCAGGCTTCCCGCTACATTCCCTCCAATCTGTTTTGCTTCCTGGTGTGACCTTTCATACAGTAAAATACATTAGTTGAATAGCACAGTCTCATTAAAAGAGTGAATTAACCGAAGAGTCTTTTTAACTAAATGACAGCCAAAGGACTGAGTGCTAATAGCCACGGGCAGTTAGAAACTTAACTCATGAATCAGGCTGTTAATACTGCTCGGTGCCTCAAGCGCTGAGGGCACCACACTCTCTGCTTGCTCTCATAAGAAGAAAAGCTCATTACTTTCCTCCTGATGGGAGAGAAAGAGTGAGCGAGCAATAATAAAGCTTGAATTTTTCAATACTGTTAAAAATGGGGCTGACAGATTGCCGACAATAGGAGCAACGGGCTAGACACTGCAAAGAGAGCCACTGAATTAGCAATACCATATATCATACAATCTAATTAAATCAACCCGGAGAATGAAATTAGTTTTCTGTGAGTGAAATGGCCTTTGAAAGAGCGCTATTAAATGAACTGTAGAGCATTAATTAAATAATTCACAGTGAGGGATTTTGCATTTATACAAAAATTGTGCACTTAATTGTCCATGCTGTATTACAGATTTGGCCTTATGTTAACAATGTGTCTAAAGCACACTTATTGGAGCATATCAGGAACAGCTTAACGTAAATGCAGCTTATAAAGTTTTAAGGATTGCCAAAGAAACTGAAGAAAAGAAGTAACAATAGCAAAATATACACTCGGAGTCAACCACTTTTTCACATTAATCCTGTGCACGTGTGACAACTTGTTACATTTTTTCCCCCCAGTGGAATGACATTAGGGCTTCTGATTCTTAATTAAGCAAAAACTGCAGCTTCTCATCATTTAGCAAAAACCCCCACCCCATCCTTAAATCACCCCTAAATAACCTGTGCATGGAAATACCTGGAAAAAAAATTGATATTTTGCTTTGGAAGAAAAAATTATAAACTTGTTTTTTCCTCAAGTTTTCATTAGACAAACATTAAAGAAAATAAGGGCCAGGAAATCAATTTAAATTTTTATTTTAGATCTTTGTCACGTTATAATTTCAGTTAAGGAATAGGCCATTTTGAATTCAAAACCTTTCATTTGGAACCCATGTGAAGAAAACATTTTAAAAAATTCTGTCATCTGGGGAGAGAGGTTGAAATTATAAAACTTTATGTTTTTTTCCTCCAAATCCTGGTGTTTTCATACATATACTATGATTTTGGACTGACATTATACTCAATATTCTGCAGCTTCCTACAGAAAAGAAGCTTTGGCTCTCAAATATACTTGACTATGTATCTGTATTAAATATAGTATTACGAACATTAATATTTTATCCATCCCCTTTCTGTGCCCCCTTTTAATTTTCATGTAAATTTATGATATTACTTTAAAACATGAAAAAATCTACCCCTCCATTTGGATACTTTCCAAACAATTTAAGAATGTGTAGACCATTGACATTTTAAGACGCTGATCCCAATTCTTGTTCTTTTTCATCCTTGCAAATACAAAAAAATACAAATATGGAAAACAATCTGTGTTATATATTAAATTTTTACAAGAATGCAGATAACCAGGGGATACTTTTCCCAGTGCTGGTAAACCCAGGCTTACATTGCTGAATAGTTCATTTACTTAAGTTTATTTGTGTATTATTGTGTCTTCTTTTTGTTCTTGTGATTTTGATTTCTGAAAAGAGCAAATGAAATCCAGTACTCTAATGCTCCCTACAGTGGCCACATCAACAGTGCAGGAGTAAATGAAAATATTCTCCAGTTACAATGAGATCTAATCAAATTAAACCATGAGAAGCTGTGAGAGTTATCTACATACTCTCTGTCTTCTTACCAGCCTCAGATTTTATCAGTGCTTTCCTCAATCAGAAAAACACGGTGTTTCAGTAGTCATTTACTAATAGCATAAATCTGAAGATGGCAAGAGAATTGTGATAGTAAAGCCATGGAAGGCACCAGCCACACCTGGCCAGCTAATTTTAAACAAGATGGAAGCATTTGATGGCTAATGATATTTTAAGGCATGTTGCTGTATTTGGCTGCACCAAATACTTGAGAAGGATGAGATGTAACAGGAAGATGGAAATTAGATATAGGGCATGAAAGCACTCACTGTCTCACACAGAGGTGGGGGTCCATCACTTCTCCCAGCTAACAAGTGACAGGATGAGAGGAAATGGCCTCAAGTTGCACCAAGAGAGGTTTACATTAGAAAATACTTCTTTATGGAAAAGCCCTGGCACAGCTGCCCAGGGCAGGGGTGGAGTCCCCATCCCTGGAGAGATTTAAAAGCTGTGTGGATGTGGCACTTGGGGACATGGGTCAGTGGCGGCATTGGCAGTGTTGGGTTAATGGTTGGACTTGATGGCCTTAGACATCTTTTCCAACCTGAACAATCCTATGATTCTATGCTCATACAGACCATGCATCTTGGACCTTTCAAAGTTTGAGGTGTAACATTTTGCTCTTATGTTCACCCTGCAAATAATACAATGAACTTGATACATCAAGTCAACAGTCAAGCATCAAGAGACAGCACCAACAAGATATCAACAGACGTCATCAACACAGGCATCTCCTGTTTGAGTTATGTTAAGAACTCTCATCCTGAAATCTGGCTGCAGTGGTCACTACAGGTATGAATTGGTGATGCCCAGTGAAGTCAAAGGTACCTGAGCTGACAGGGACATGTCCTCTCACAGGCATAGGTGAGTTGCATCTATCCTAAATTGCTTAACTGGGCTTAATCTCAAAGATACACAAGACAGCAATTTCTTTTGCTGCACCAGCTGACTAGTTTTTCTCTGAAAATGTTTTCTTAAATGACACTGAAAGGCTCCAGTGACAAATCATTGTAGTTTCGTATTTCCATTTATTTTATTCTGAGATTTGGTATTGATATAAAACCACCATGAACCTGTTAATGATATTTCATGTGCAGTAATGTCAAACTATTCAATCAGTCGCATCATTACCTTTCATATTAAGCATATTTAGTTCATTCAGTTGTAACAAAGCATTTCTAGCACTAAAGGTCTCCTTTCTCCAAAGTACTCACTCACTTCAATTTCATTTCGTATCATCTCTTAAAATGTACATTTTGTCTTGATTTTAGATGAAAGCCAAAGGAACAAAATACTTTATTACCTAGCTGAGAAAACCTGAAGATTTGTTCCTCAAAACAGGCAACTGAAAATATTGGGGCTGTTTCATTATAAATGTAATAGGAGGTTGAAATTTTCTGGTATTTCCTATAGAAATTTCACAAAATGTTTGAAGGGCTGCAGTACATTTGTGAAACTGGTGGTGTTGCTAATTAGATGCCTGGATCACCCTACTGGACAGATGATAAGGCGGAAAGGACAGAAACTTGTGACAGGGAAATGAGAAAGATAAGGTAAAAATTTAGGTATGAAGTGAAAGTGTGTTTTTGAAGCAGCTTTACAAGTTTAGCACTTGGGCTTTTGAACTTTATGAGTGTTATAATAAATTAAATATAACTATATATAGTTGTAAGGATGGATAAATACAAAATCCACTAATAGATTGGTTAAACACTAGAAACTGAAACAAAAGTAAGGCACATTAAACAGTAAGAAAGTTTTGAACAAAGAAGTTTGATAAATCCTCAGACAAGTGTCTGGCTTTCTCTGGTTCCTCTAAATTTAAGTCTATTGGGCTGAGTCTCTTGCCTCAGGGAAGCAGGGACAGGACTGGCATTGCACACATTTCCTGCTACTTCTTAATATCAACATCCAAGACAGTCATCATTCAAACCAAAATGAAGTTCCAGAAGATTTTGGTACAACTGAAAAACCAGAGTTTTATGGCTCTGTCCCTTACCTATTGCATTATCTATAAACTCTGCCTCGTTGGAAATGAACCTCTAGTCAGCATGGCAAAGGACCAGTGTGTTATATATCAATACATAATTCAAGAAGGTGTCATTCAGTATACTGCAAAACTTGCTATTAAGAATTAATCATTCCCCTTCTTGAGCAGTCTCTTCAACACACTCTGAAAAGTTGCCATTTTGGAAACTGTTCCCAGCCAGGAAAGTAATCTACTCTAGCAGGGGCTAGGCCAGAAGAAAACTAATTATGGATTTTAGTACGGAATTTAGCATGCCTTAGAAACAAGTTTTTCCCCTTAACAACCTACAAGACTCCTTGCTGCATTAGAAGTGTGGTCCACTTTGCCCGGAAATCAGACAGCAGCAATAGAAGATGCTCCTCCAGGAAAGTTGTGGTGGTTGGCACACTGTCTGCAGCCCAGTGCTCTCCTGGTTCCCTGTTTTATACTCATTGGCTTAGGGATATCTCAGGATACATCACTGCCAACTGTTATTAGTGTCTATTTAGGAGGTTGTTGTCCACCAATTTGCCTACTGCCTTCCTGATCCTGCTGATATTCTCTTTCTCCAACATCTCCCATAGGAAGGAATCCCAGAAAGTCACTATCCACTGTAGGCATTCTTGTATTTAATTTAAACAGTTCTACTAGTTTCAAAGGATTTTCCCTCCTTCTGTTGTTGTGGGGTTCAGTATCTCTCAGTTGTGACCTCACCCTATCCACTGCAAACTTCAGCCATACCACCATCATCAAATCCTTATGATCTCTCTCTTTTCCTCCTTCCACATGTCCTGTGAGATATTTAACCCATTAGGATCAGCCTAAATGGATGCTAGAAAGGCAAGAGGACAGGTCTGGCGTAGAAGCTCTGGGAATGCCCCAGAATGACCATGACTTGTGTGACAGAAGGACAGGACAGAAACAGGCAACACCATGAATGTTATCCAAGTAAGTTAATGTAGTGATTTTGTCATTATAGAAAATCTACTTGGTCCCTTCTCCTGAAGGGCTGGAAGTAGACGTACAGATGGTCATCACTGTCTTTATATGTCCTGCTTAAGTGATTTAGTGACACATTTCCATGAAAAAATAGGGAAGAGGTGTCCTGCATGCTCTCAGGGAGAGTCATGATATTTGAAGCTGAAATATGGGAATGGACACGTGTCTGGGGCATCTGCCAACCACCATACCCGGGAAACAGGAAGCTGACACAGCTCAGTTGGAAAGGATCAGAACCATGTGGAAGAGACAGTGTCCTGTGGCACTGGCAAGGTTGCCAAATGTCTCCTTGGGCTCCCTGGGAGAGATGAAAATAAAAATCAATACACATATGAAGAGACCATTAAGAAAATTTGATTTAAAGGTAGTTGTGCTCCATGACTGGGTACATGTTAAGTAAACAAATAACAATCTTAGGACATCTCTTCATCAGGTGTCCCAGCTGATTCCATCTCAGACAACAACCTCATGTGAATAAATGACTTGACAAAGGCCCCTCTGCCCATCTGGTTTTATCAACCAATAATTTTTATCACTTTCCATCAAAGTTTGGACTTGTTGAGGAATTCAGCCTATAATAAATGTGTTGTAGATGTTCTAACACGAAAAGAACAGATGCAAGTTTAGTGAATATTGAGTTTTAAACTTGTCTCGCAGTGATTTGTGGCTGTGTCACCGCAAATATTTTTCAATGTCATTGCCTAAGCCCTGGCTGTCACTAACAGGGTCAGCTGGGGAATAGGAGGCCTAACACTCTGATCTCGGTATTAATGGGAGCTGTTGAGAGTGGCAAAGGTGATGAAGTATTGTTTAGTTATTGGTGCCATACTTTTGCTGCAGGACATTATTATAAAACGTTGTGGGTTTTTGTCAGATTTTAATCACCTATCCAATAACATGTTTAAGAACTTACTGCAAAGAGTCCTAAAAATATCTTGAAGGGGTTTTGTTTGTCTTTTATTGGGTTGTTTTGATTTAAAACTGTGACTAGAACTAAGCAAACTTACCATCTTAAAAAAAAGATTTAAGGCTGTCTCTGGTGTCCAGTTTATTCTTTTCAGTTCAGCTGTAGTTATTTTTATGCAAATGTTTCAGGTTCAATGCTTAACTCAAACTGGGAAAAAAAAATCCCTGTGATCTGGGATGGATTGGCAGTTATGGAAGGAAATATAGTTCTGCTCCTGTTGTAGACCTCTGGATATCTGGAAGGCTATCCCTCCTCCTGCTGTGCATGTATATTTTATACTAATGTTAATGGGAGTTATGTGTGGGTATTCAAGAGAGAGAGCATACCCCATTTGGTAGGTAAATTTATGTGTCACTCTTTTTCATTATTCCCTAGACCAGGACAAGGAGAAATAGAGATATAAGATTTATAAAGCTTCTACAATATCCTGTTTTGCCAAATTGTATTGCAGCAAGGGCATGGCAGGAGTACTTACTTCACCCCTGATACCAGAAGAACACAAATTAACGACTCCCTGTCATTGCCATTAAGAGTAGCCGTGAATGTTTTTCAGTTATAATTTAAATAACCTGAAATCTAAGCTTATATTGATGGCCGTGATTGCTTGAATTTAAGCCTTTTGATGAACACATTCACTGTTACTCTGAATGAGGTACAGTACCTTTTTATAAAACAGGATATAAAATTAGATTATGAGAGTTTATATAGCTTTTAAATATCAAGCTGTCAGGGTTGGTGCAGGTAGAAATATTATAATCGAAGAATGGTGAAGAAAGAGTTTATATTAGAGAGATGATTTTCAAGTAAATTCATACCAAGTAGAATATAATGGAGACAGGCTTTTTGCCAGTGCTTTGGCTCTGCTGACCTCCATTTGCAGCAGAGATTAGCTTGATAAAGCTGACACAACCTCAATAAAACACTAACAATGGAAAGAAGTAAATAGAAATCATATTAAGCAGCAGCAATATTGCATGAATTGAAACAAAAATTTAGGTATAATAGCCTTGGTGGGTTTTAATATTGTTCCCAATCGCATCACAATATGAATCATATCATAGTGATTCTAAATAACATTTATCATCTTTAAATCTTCTCTCCTAGTAGATGACTCACATTATTTGAGAGGGATTTTTTTTTTTTTTGAAGAGTTCATACATAATTAAATGGGCTGGAAGCAAAGGGTACAAAATGCCTTGAGAAACAGCAACTTTTTGTTATGTGTTCAATTATACGCAACAATTTCGTATTTATTCTTATTTTGCTACCTTGCAGAAGTTAAATGAATAGAAGAATAGAACACCACTGCAGGACAAAACTTCAATAAATCTAGATGGGAAATTTTATTCAGTTTTCAATTACTGTGGCATTGCTAAGTTCTAGGCACAATCTGTAGAGCCTAAATGAAAGGAAGATTGGTCAAAAATGCATTTGTAGGGCATTAGAGGCTAAATATAACAAGATGCTTCAATGCATTTTGTCAGAAAATGATCTGTCCAAGGGACTATATCTTCATTTACCAGGAAAATGTTTAATCCATGACATGGATGGACTTCTCTCTTCATTGTGGGATTCTGGGGTTCAAATTTTATGTGTTGACTTTTCAGTGCATCAGGACAGAGTTGAGATGGCCTTGGAAGACTCCAGACTCAAAGAGGAGAGATGTGGTATAATGTCAACGCCCCAAATTTTCACAGTCCTGGCTCGGAAATGTTGGTGATAGTGACATGTTCACTTCCACCCATGTGAAAAGCCATTTCTGAGAAGACACTAACCTCTATCTCTCTGAATAACTGAGAGGATCCTGTTTAGGATGACTTAAATGCAAATGTTGACATTGAGGGCAGTGTCTTGGAAGAGGAGCAGGATTCAAGTTTGTTTAGGACATGCCTGAATCAGGGCATTGTGGACAGGATGCCCAATAGTTATTCCTCTTCTCTCATGGTTTATGGGAAGTATCTTGCTCAGGTGCCTGACTTCAAGACAGAGGGATGGATGTGGGCTGTGAACAGGGGAAGCAATTTGAGTTTACAAGATGGATAAGGAATGAGCTTTGTGTGTCCTGCTTGCTGGCCAATATCCCCTCCTGTTCTTCACGTGGGTTTTGTGGACTGTGGTCACATAACCAGTTCCACATTGCACAGAAAACCTGCCTGGGTGTCTCATGCTCAGCTCTAGGTCCTGTTGAAGGCAAGATGTCAGGAGGTGTTTGCAGATGGGCTCCTTAATGGTTCTCTTTGAATACTTTGGACATCAATAGTGACCTGGTGATATCTGACATGCACTGAAAAATGAGAAATGTAGGATATTTATCCATTTAATACCATGAAGTCTGATACTGACTCTGCCTAACCAAGATCAAACACACAGTGCAGTCTGTCATCTGCAATCAGTTTCTCACCTTTCATAGCCTACAACTAGTTGACTAAATAACCAAGTTAACTAATTAGAGTGTTAATTCAGATATCCTAAGCAGGGGCCTGTCTTTAGACTTTCTTTCTTTATGCTTGTTCCAGAACATGGCAGAAAGAGTCATGAAAGTCATATATAGGAAAAACAGAGCAGCATTTTTGTATTGCATGATAGTGATCTTAAAACACAAATTGTAAGTATACTTGACAAGTCAGAGAGTGGTAAGGTGGCATTCAGCAAGAAAAAAATATAACATAGAATCAAAGCACATATTTTGTGGTAGGACACACATATCATGATTTTATATTTGAAGAAGTTTAATGATAGATTCATCTATTTGGAACAGAGGTTAATAAAGATAAAATGCAACAAGTCAATGAAGTGAACAATTAGATGACATAAATAGAGCTAATTAAGATTTACTAATTAGCAATGAGAATAAGCTAAATTTCACTCAGATGGCTAATTAACAGAAAGTGAATTTGCTATTTTAGATATTTAATTTAGGTGTCTATAAAATATATTTTATATATCTAAAAATGAGGATCATATTTTTTATTCATGACTGTTCACAGACTATTATTTGAGCTGGTTCTCTCTGGCATGGTGGCAAAAAGGAAATATGAATACAGAAAAGCATGGACAGAAGAAAATGATCAAGTATGGCTGGATGAGATGAAACAGTCCATTGAGTAAAACACAGAAAAAAAGGAAAAATGAAGCAAATGAAAGAGGAGAATGACAAGTGACCAAGGTGGCAAAATCCAGTCATGGATGAGATGCAGAAATCTCTCAGGAGATCAAGTGGTGAGGAAATGAAGTCTTTGTTCTCAGAGTCTCCAGAGAAAAGGAGGACGTTTCTGTGAGCAATGTTATGACTGGGTTTTCCTTTGGCCCACACAGCACATAACAAAGTGACTGTTGCCTCTGTGAGTACACGGGACTTTTTCTCTGGGACTAAAAGATGTTCGGTATCCAGAATTAATCTGCTCCTTGAAGGGATTTCACCTGCCAATAAATTTCTGTCTAAAAACCAAATGCAATTGCTCCTTCACAATCCTGCACACTTTAAACAGTGAATAACTGGTCAAGCCAGATGAAATCCTACTGGTTTGGGAGCAGAAAAGGAAAATAGACTGTGCTGGGCTCACCACTGAGGCAGCAATGGGATGATAACACAACCCCATCAAGACCTTTCTTGGATGTCCCAAGGAAGAGAAATCAGGATCTTTACACTTTGAAAATGAATTTGATGGACTTGTCAGGGCCAAGCTGCAAATATGAGGAGAGGGAGCTCACAGTGGGTGTGGGTTCAGCAAAGACACCCCCTCCCCCCCAGACACACCCACTTACATCCATATGCACTCTGATTTAATGCTGTACCATGTACCATCAGGGCAGCAAAGCTGGCAGGATGGTGCCCTATTTTCTGCCCTTATCGAGGGAAAAAAGGGAGAAAAATACAGCACTTAAGCACAAGTTATTTCTCCTATAAGCACAATGAACATGCGATCTATTTTTGCCCAAACTAAATAATTCTTATTTTCATAAAATTCTGTTGGTGTTGATATTTTTGGTCTCTTAGGTAAAAATAAAAGGTTTTTTGATACCATGATTTTAAATCTTTGTTATTTGTACACTATTTTAAAGGTGTGAGACATGGTGGCAGCAAAAATTAAATCTACTACTAAGTTTTAACATTTTCTGTCTAATTTGAACACCTAAGTTGACCATTTCTGGTGTGTGCATCAGTTCATTAATACATGAAAATATGCTATCAAACAGACGATCAAATTTCATGTAAAATAAGCTCCAGCATTAAAACTGTTCCTGGTATTTTATGCGTAACTCTGTGGGTAGATATATTTCTTGCTACTAGAGCAAAACTGATTTGTGTGATGGTTCCCCATCACGAAATCACTTGGAAGGTTGTGAGATAAAATGTCGCTTAGGATAATGTAATTGGCCTTAAGGTACAGGAGTTGAATTATTTTCAGTGATTTATAATCTGGAAATTAAAGACTCACTCATTTTCTAATTTAATTCCATCTTCAATGGAAAAATGTTCACTCTGAACTAAATTGGCGAGTAATGTTGCTAATTCAAATGCAGATGCAATTTCGATTCTGGTAGCAGTTTGCTGTGATTGACGAGTCCCCAATGGATCATAATGATTCTTATCTCCCAATCTCACAAATTCTCTAGCAGTTGTGATAATAACTTCAGCTAAGGAGAAAAGGCAAAAAATAAATTCTCTGCTGCCCTGTCAATTCAGGCTTTGCTTTTTTCTGACACGGAATGGGGTTTATTTCAAATCTATTGCATGCTGGAGACAAATACGAAGCCTCATTGCTGAATTCTGTGTCATCAGAAAGCTGCAGTTTAATTGTTTACTGATACTCTTCTGACTTGCTTTTAGTTATTTCTAAAATATATTTCAGAATCCTTATTGCTAATTATCTCAAGTTACATTTAGGGCAATTTGTTGGTAAGTGTAAAATATTGGGGACATAACAAGCAGCAATAGTTTGAATTTTTAAATTTTAGTCCTATTTAAAAATATATTAATATATCTTTTGCTTTCTCGATTATTACATTAAATCTTGGAGGAAGTTATGTTGATGCCCTAGCTGTAAAAATGGAATTTCCCTTGCAAGGGACGGGCTGGCATTGGACTGGTTGCAGATTTATTTTTATTTCCACAATGAATTCACATTGATGGGACAGCGAGTCTGATGAGACAACTGTGCTTTCCCAAGCTGAGGCCTTGCAAAGCAAATGGTAGAAAGACTATGAGAAAAGTAACTTTTAAGGAAATAATACAGCTAATTTCAAGGCACGATGGAGAATATAAGGAAGGTTACTTTTCTCGTGTGTATCTTACTATTTCTGGGGATGTATAATTTCCAAATCTTAAAGAATTCATGATCTTAATAATCCAACTCCTAGAAAAGTCTGTGCTTGTGTTGCTTTATCTCAGAAGAAAACACTCTTCTGCTAGGGAAGGTCCTGCTCTCCTCCCTTTCACCCACTTCAACTGGGTTTGCCCTTTTGAGAGAAGCTGGCAGAGGGACAGGGTGATCATGGGATAATTAAGAACGAGGCAATTAGACTCTGACCAGAACTGACACGTTCTCACAGTGGAAAATGTGCAGTTAGAAAATTCTACCCTGGGAAAATATCCAAAACCTAAAGGCTTATATGTTACAAGTTTGGCCTCTTTGTCCTCAAAGACAGGTCATCCTGAAACCTACTGATGTGGAAAGTGAGAAGGGAAAGTGGAAGCTCTTGTGAGAAGTTCTCACCAGGGGCTGTGCACATGTGGGTGGGGATGGAGGTGCAGGAGAGATTTCTCCCATCAGGTACCACTGTCAGCAGCACCTGAGCCCCTGGATGACCCGGGGAACTTCCAGCCCAGCTCAGGAGAAACCTCTGCTTCTTCCCTACAGCATCTTGTGTGGGATCAGACAAATCCCACCATGGCTGAGGTGTAAGGGTGATAGATCTGCTCAGGGCTACCCACTGCCTTGTGGGCTGTCCTACACAGCTCTTCCTTGAGGCTCTGCTTGCTCAGAAAAAAACTCCTTGAAAGATCTTGGAGAAATAACCTAACAAGGGGAAGACTTGCCCAGGTAGACATGCCAATATGACCCACTCACTGCTTCTCTGCAAGAATATGTATTTGTTACATATTACTTGCAATAATATTTTTGTTGTTAAATTGCCTATTTATCTCAAGCAATAAAGATTAAAAAATAAAACCAACTAAAATGGTTTAAATGCAATTTTTCTACCAAATGACTAGCAAGACTGGGAATATTTGACTAGGACCAAACAATTCATTTCACTAAAAAGGAACATGGATCTTGATCTGTAGCTCATGATACAGGGGGAAATGCTATATTTATTTCTGTTTTATTTGCAATGGTCAGCCTGAGATTTAGTGTAAAGTGATGGAGCTTCAGCAGCTTTGCACCCTCTGGGCCAGGTTGTTTGTGTCATTAAAGTATTGACAGTGCTGAGGATCAGTGGAAGCAGAATATTGCTGGAAGATCAAAGAGTGCCCCTTTGAACACACTTTATTGCCTTTTTCATCTTATCAGCACTTGCCATTATTAACCTGAGGATTTCAGTCTGAGTGGGCTGTAGAGGCAGGGGATAGCAGGGAGAAGCAGTGGCAGGAGGAGGACAGGTAAGGTGTGGAAGAGATAAGATGATGTGCTCTTCCTTTTCTCCTATGCACATCACAGATGCTCATATAAATATCCAGATAAAACTCATACAGCAGAAAGTCTTCTGAGAAAACTTTGCTGAGCCAGAGAACTGCACAACCAGTGGCACTGGCTGTGACCCGAGAGTGTACAAAAGGTACAGCACAGCCTGATGTTATCTGTCCACTTGCCTTTGCCTTGCACTATGAAGAGGCACTAGATAGGTCTGGATCACTGCAAAGAGCTTTCAGTGCCCCATGGAACAATATTAACTCCTCACTTTAAGTTAAAAAGGAAAAATAGAAGTACCTGTCTGTGGATTTAAACACCCAGTGCAGCTGGTTCGGGTGTAATTGTATGCCAGATGTCTTTTTTCATTCAATGGTTGTAAGTTTTCCAGAATAAGATAAATATGTGTGTTCTCTCTGCATTTTATGGAAATCTTCCTGCTTTATTTTTTCTTTCAGGAAAAATATGACTCCTTAAGTGGCACTTGGAATGATTCCCCTTGAACTATGAACTTGGCAGTGCAGGTAGAAGTGTTATTCTTGTCTAAGGTAAGGATTTTCTTCATTGTGCTGTCAAAAAAAATCTGATTTTTTTTTTAAAGCGGGTTCTAATAAATCTGAACATCCAGCAAAGACAATTTTTATTCATGTCATATTAAGAATATTGTAAAAGAAAGACTCTCTCAGTGGGAGCAAGAGTAGATAAAGCAGTATAAACCACAGAGGAGATCAGATTCAGTCTCCTTACTGGTTACTGATGCTGTGGGGCATCTCTAACGGCAGGAAGTTGTTTTACAAAATTCAGTGTCAGGGACAGTTTCATTGGTATCTGACGCCTGCAGGACTTTCTTTGCAGCTCCTGCCAGATTGGCTCATGGCCTTTCTGCAGAGTGGACAGAATCCAGGACTGTGGTGGCCTCCAAGCAACAACATCCTCAGGAGCTTGGAGGATGGAGAGTAAATAATCTTTAAAACAGCAGAAGCACATGGGCATCGGTGCCAGCGCTGGCTGTGATGCCCTCTCCCACTCCACAGGGTGTCTCTTCCTGCTCCTTATTGATCATGCAGACTTTTGAGGAGCCCTAGTGCTAGTGAGACAGGGCACTCAGAACACCATCATCATGCAGGAGAGCGGATTTTTTGACAAACTTTGTGTGTGCAGAGGTGGGGACTTAACACTGATCATTGGCTCTGAGTAATTCCAACAGCTGAGTGCCTTTAAAATATACTGCTGTGCTCATAATGTCTTGCCAGCATTTCACATTAACCTTTAGACTACTTGAATTTAACTCTGTAAGTAAGCTAGATAGCTTTCTAAAATGGTAGATAATATAACAAAAAAGCTGCAGACGTGAATGAAGATATGTGACAAAGCAGTTATTAAAATGACAATGATCGATGCTATAACATTCTGAGGTATCCTACATGTGGAACTCCAAGAGGCTGCTCTCTTCAGTGTGCACATGTAGCTGCTAATTGGGGTGCACACAGCAGGTAAACTAAGCCAAACTTCCAAAATAAATCCAGGAAAACAGGAAAGAAAAAACTGCTGCTTTGAGACTCTACAGTGCATTGGAAAATGCCTTTGGCTCAACGGTCCAAATTTGTTAATAAAATCAAGGAGTTAAAGCTTCTTTGTGCTAGACTCACATGCAAACCATGAATATAAAAATGTTTAGCAATGAACTCATTTGTGGCAGCGTGACACAGACCACAAACCCTCCGAAGGATCAAAAGACTCCAGTAAAAGTAGCTGCCAAGAGATCTGCTCAGGTTTCACACTTCTGGATTAATTGTACCCCATACATGTGTTTGTGGTTCTCCATGTCCTGTGAAAAGTTAAAGACTTTCTGCTTAGAAAGCAGTTAGCCGGGAACATCACTTACATCACATCATATTCCACTTCGTCCACATCTCTTTAAACCAGTTTGATCATTGCAATGGAACAGAACTGGAAGTTACAGAGGCATATCCTCTTGATTCATGACCATAACTCCCATTAGCACTAATAGAAGTTATGCACTTGCATTGAGAGGAGAATACATCACAAGGAGCTGCTGCTGATCATCTTAGACTAACACAGCAGCATACTGAAATTTCTCTCATGCAAAATATGTACCCACTTTCCTCCTAATTCCCTGATGCAAATCACTGCCAGCCCAGAAACACACGCCCACGTACCAGGAATAATGTGTGGGAACAGCAACTGGCAGAAGTCATAATGATGAGAAGCAGAAATGAGTTATTTTGAGGTGGACTTTATCTGTGAGCAAGTCGGGGGGCAGCTCCTTATTTACACAAGAGAAAGTGAAGACAGAAATTGTCAGCTGACAGAAAAGACAAAAGAGAAAGAATGAAGCATAAAAGTTTTCTAGTTTACTTATTAGCACAATATGTAATTGGATGGAAGTAGCAGGTTTCAAAAATTTGTCTTACTATAATGACTATAATTTTTTAGAGATCGAAAATGAATCTGACTAGAAAATACCATTAAACTACCAACTTGCTTAAAATTTAAAGGGTAATTCACATATAATGCTTTTATTTAATAGCCCAATTTACAAAACGTCTAAAATTAATGCAGATCTTTTCAGGACAAAATCAGCTGTAACTGCACCAACTAATTTTTGCTCATTTGAACTGAATTATTAATAAGAGAGAAATATACCATATGTTCCCAAAAGAGCTGGATACATTTATTTCAAATAAAATTGCCGTGTTTGGTGGAATATAAGAGGTTTAAATGCTTTCAGAGAAATGGGTTACTTATATACTGATTTAATAGAGTATAAATCAGACTGCATAATTAGGGACACAGCTGTTTCCTAACCTAAAGCTGCCAGCTTTTGTTGGTTAAGTTCCTTTATCACCTGCATGGCTTTAATCAGCAATAATTTGTTCTTCTTGTGGAGCAATACAAGTTAATCAATAATTTTGCTGTTTGTACTATACTGGAAAAGGGCTTTTATGGCGAGTTTAGCTTAAACTTGGCATACTTTCTCCTGACTTATTCCCTTGATTTATTTAATTTTATTATGATGCTGATACTATTTAAAAATGAAAGTATTTTTGGTAACACATCCTCTGCCTACACTTGGTACAAAGATATATTGGTTTAACTTTTAAGTTTGCACTGTACACACATTTGGGCATAAACCCCAAATCCTGACTCTGTAAGCTAAAATTCCATGAGAACATCTCTCCTTAGAGCACACTTGCAGATTTCTATTCTGTCTGCTTTAAGGAAAAATAAAAATAAAGAGGGATAATGAATATTCCTCTTTTATTGACTTTAGGTTTTATAAAGTTCCTTGACCAGGTGTCAAAACAAGAGGAGTCTGGACATGTTTAATCTACAACTGGAATTTATGCTTAACCAACACCTCTGGTGACAGCACCTTGTCACACAGTCCTGCCTTTATTATTAGAACTTCAACAAGGGCTAAAAATCATAATAAATAAAGAAGTGAATAATCATTTCAGCCCCTAAAATACACATTACACACATGGACCTCCTGTCCCTCCTGCATGAGCAGGTCCCCACGCCCACATGGCAGGGAAGGTGATGGCACATTGTCCCCTGTGGACACAGCTAATCTTGTAGAGCTTTCCCTCTGCAAATCCTGGTGCAAATTTCGAAGCCCTGCGTTTAGGCTGGTCTCAGAGTCATGGAATGCACTGTCTAATTTTGCCTTAGGTCAATGTGACTCCATGCAAACTCCAAAGGGAAAGTCCTGTTCTCCTACAGCCCTCAGATGCATCCACTGCACCAGATCTAAAACCGTGGGATAGATCACTTGATGAGATCCAGTGGAATATATTGATTGACTGGTAACTACAAATGTCCTAATTAGGTATCCCTGGTCTCCAGAAAGAAGGGCCTCCAAATGTAGCAGTGAATTTTTTTAAGTGAGTATATTTGCATCTGGATTTCACTCATTTTGTGCTCTAATATGAAACCAAGTGAATAAAACTGTTCAGTCTGATCAATGCTCTGTTTTCAAATGGGTTTTCTGGGAGAGAAGACTTTTTAAAGGACACATCCATGATATGAAAATGTGGGAGACTTGCAAAAGTCCTTTGACATCTAGATGAGCTACACACACAGGGGAATGGGATGCAGGTCACTTGTGCACGAAAAAGCAGTTTTATTTGTAGAAGTTTTCCTAGTCTTAAAGAGCTGTTCATACCTCGTATTTTTCTTCTTCTTAAGAAAGTTACAAAACCTAACTCAGTAAGTTTAGAAGTTCCTCTTGGCTTTACTATCTTTAGATCAAGGTGGAGACTATGGAAGGTCTACTTTGAGTTGATATTTATAAAATACATAAAAAAATGTTTATAATGAATTCATGCAAATCCTAACCTGTAAAATTATGTAGAAACATATATATATATATATTCTGAGGTATATATTCTGAGTCTTGGTAGACAAGCTGTACAATGTGACATTTCTAAATTAAATTCTTCAGTTGTAACTGGCCATGAGAAGGACACTGGCTGTTTTCAGGTATTTCTTGAGTATTATAAAATATCAGGACAGGATACCATGTTTAACAAATTGTATCTGAATGTTTTTATTTATGTTCCAGTTATCTCTAACTATGCAAGCCTATGAAAATTCACCTCTGCAAAAGGGGATTTATTCTCCAAAGTCTGCTGTGGCACCATGGAGGCTCCAGTAGCACCGGCTTCAAGTAAGAAGATGTTCCCTAATTGCAAATGTAACTGTACTTTTATTTAGGGGTGGGGGAAGGATGAGGATTGGGCTGTGAGCAGTTTCTGATGCCAGGTTTATATTTTAAATAACTATATTTTAAATGCATCTGCTACTTCCAGGCTTTCTCCTCATCTTCCACAGGCTTGCACAGAGATAATCACATTCCCTCCTTTTAGAGCCAGAATATTCTTTTAAAATCCCAAGGAGACAATATGCAACTTAAAGTAGAAAATTAGGTTCACTCACAAATTATGCATTAAAGAGACTTTGTATCTCACTGTAACTCTTGCTCAGAGGGAACTTCCACGTTCACAGTTTCCAGCTGTGCAGGCCATAAAAATTTTATGCTGTAACTTTCATAAACTTAGAAGGAGTTTCTCCACAGTCATACTGGTTTGAGGAGCTGCCACTAAAGAACAAGCTCTGTCTAACACCTCTTAATTAGTTCTTTGTCCTTGATGACAAGCACAGTGCCACCAAGGGGGACCATCTGAAACTTCTGACCAGCTAATTGAAAAATTCACAAATTCTTCTCCTTCCACTCAGGATAAAAGTTAAGTATATAAATCCCAACAGATGTAGAAGTGAAGAAAACAGGTTTTGCAGTGCTTTTCTTTCCTCCTTTGGCAGCTCATCATCCAGTGCCTCTGGTTTCCCACAAATAACTGCCTTCCCTGGCTTGATGACAGTATAGAAACCACAGAAATGTTATGTCCAAGCTCCTTTTCCATGTGCTCTGTAACACAGGTACACCCACACAAGTGTGAGATGTCCATTGTGTGGTCCATGCACATCAGCAGGTGCTCCAGAAGCATCACATAAATCTAAATTCTTCTTAAAATCCCTACCCTGGGTTAGAGTAGAGATCAACAGAGACAGTTCTTGGCTCTGCCATGGCTAAAATACATGAACTTTAGTTAGTCAGCCTGTTAGGCTGTACTTCCTTCTCCATGAATGCTCAGAGTATTTATTCAGATTTATGAGGAGGCCTTCAGAGAATCATAGAATGGTTTGGGTTGTCAGTGATCTTACAGATCATCTGCTTCCAATCCCTCTGCCATGGGCAGAGATACCTTCCAGTAGGAGGTCCAAACCCACCACAGCTCTCATTTTACACTACAAAGAGTAAAAAAAATACCCCAAAGCTTCTTTGTAAGTTTGTGTATCCAGAAATACTTCCCTTTACTTATGAGCCAGGACTCAGGGAAGAGATGTTCTCTATAACTTCCTGGTTTTATTTGTAATAAATTTCAATTTTTTCCTCACTCTTCCAAGTGACACGATTATTGGTAGTGGAAAAGTTATTTGGAATAATTTGGTTTATAATGTTTTTCTTATTGCTACTCAATATATGATGTAGCTTTAAATCAATATGTGCAAGTGAAGAACTACTAATTAAAGAACTGATGCTTTCTATACACAAAGAATGTGATTTTTCTCCTTTGAATCTCATATTAGCTGCAAATATATGCACAGCTCTGGAGGTATGACCCCTCATTCTTAATTTTGAAACGTTGAAAAAAATTGAGTAAGGCTTGTAAACAAGATATATTTGGTCATTCTTCCAGTGTACTTTGATCTATGTAATAAAGGTCAGCACTCAGTGCTTCATTCTACATTCTCCCAAATATCTAATTGCCTAATTATTGCATTATTTCCCATCCAATCGCCTGAAAGGGTTTGTATGGGAGTATGGCAGAATAAGAGGGCTGTCAGTCTTTGGTTATGGTCCTATAGTTCTAATTCAAGAATTAAATATCTGTCTTTTCTAAAAGTCATTACATGATTTATTGGAAAATTGGTAGAAACAGCCCTGGGGGGGTTGTGCTCAAAATCTGGTTTAGAAGAGTGGCTGCTAGCTATGACTTTTGATTTTCTTGTCTCAAAATGAATAGCACTGCCTGTTTCTATGCAAATGAAATGTTTGAATGTATTTTCTTAAGATAGATTATATTTGTTAATTTAATTGCATTTCTTATGCAGTGAGGTGATTTGTGTTTTGGTCTTTATCTCGAGAGGAAACCCCTTTCGCTACTGATTCCCCAGAAGTGCAGGGCTGCTTTTTCTGTTGTTTGATAGCTCTAAAATGTCTTGCAGAAATTGTAGGTCAAGAATTACAGCCATGGTAAATCATGCCTCATGAATGAGAAGTCATCTGTGATTTCTCTAGGGTTTTTTTGGTCTGTCTTTAAAATGAGCATAATATTCAGAAGAAAATAAAGGCTTCTTTAACATATATTGGCATGAATATGAGCCAGGCCAATATATGCATATTTATGATATTCAAGCTCTGTTGACATTAACAGTTCAGGCTGTATCAAATAGAGAGGACCTTCTATAAATAATCTCCAAGAAAACAATATTTTAGAAAGAACTATTCCCAATAGTTATTTTTTTAAATGCAATTAAATTTATTTTCTGCATATAAACCCCATTTCTTCCACCCATGGACCCAGAAGCACCTCCATCCTCTCTCCCCTTTCTTGCTGAGAAGGTCTTTGCTTTATGCAGCTTTCAGGACCTGAAACAGTTGTAGGACTAAAACAAGAATAGGCGATTTTTGAGTGAGTGTTGGAGCTGAGGATACCCAGGGGCTGGCAGTGCTGGGGGACACCATGGGGCTGGGACAAGGGAAGGGTGGTTGGCTTGTTCTCTAGGGGTTAAGTAGCCCCCATCTCCTTTGGTGGGACCAGAAACTATCACCTGAGTTTCCCTGTGCATCTCTGCTGGCCCATTTGCCTCTGTTTCTGGAATAATTGATCCCCTTCTAGTAAAAATAAAAGTGATTCCCTTTGCTGCATTCCCAGAAGAGCTGCAGGAGATAGACAAGGATGGGCTTCTTTGTGGCTTCTCTCACCTCTTTCTTCACAGGAACTGCCTCCCATTTCATGCTTCTCAAGCTGAAGGCTCACAAAAATCAATAACTGCTCCTGCCTTTTCTCCCTCTTTTCTGCCGAAGTGCCCAAACAATAATGGTAGAGAAAAAAAAAAAGTCACAAAAATGCAGGTTTAAAAGCCAACAAGGGGTTAACTTTCCTCTTTCTGCATCTGATAATTTATAAGGATTATTTGCATCCATTGTCAGCCACTGGACTCACATAATAACCCTAAAGCTGCAAAGGGCAAATAACAGGCACATCAGATGCAGCTGGACGGATACAATAGATTGAACATCTCCAAAGAACTCCCATTAGAGTCCATTGGGTCAATAATCCACAAACTAAGAAGGATTTACATCATAGACCATAACATCTGTTTTGGAGCCATTACATTTTATCATGGCAAGAGCTAGTTTTAAAACTGTGATGACATGTAGATCTAGTTGCCTGTGAAAATGCCATTCTAGGTAACAGCATGACAAATAAATGAAATCAAAATTAGTAACAGGATCATAGTAAGTTACATATTCCCTTTCACAAAATATCTCTCTGACCCCCACTGTATTTTCTGCAATGCAGCTGCAAACTTAGAACAAAGCAGTTTGTGTGCTATGAATAAGATGCAACTTTATTACAAAAAATATTACAAAAATATAATTTCTACCTTATCTTGACATATTATGCTCAATGGAGGTCTAGGGAAACTTGGAATAACAGTGTGATGTATTTCCAGGAGTAGCCAAACTGGATTGAATCTGTGAAAGGAGGATGTAGAAGAGATGTTACTCTAACCCCTTCTTCCTTACTCCCTCCTACCATCTCTCTGCTCAGGGTACTCAGAAATTAATTTCAGCTTGGTTAAATTTAGAACAGCCTCAAAACTTCTCTAATTTATGCCAGTGAGAAAGACTTTCTGTGTAGTGGTTTCATTCTCTGACAGTGGGTTACACTTTGCAGAGCGAAACTTGCATCAGTAGAAGCAACTGGGGGAAAAACAAGGGGAAACTCACAATTTTATTGACCTTTTTACTGAACAGTGGTATTAAATGAATGTAGAAAACATCAGGATCTAACTGCTTTTCCCCAAAAAAGTTTGTACAGTAAAATAGCCCTGCAAACATAACACATAACAAGAAGATCATCACAGCTACATGGTAAATCTGCAAAAGAGTTAAACATTAAAAATTAATCTCAAGACTTTATTATTCCTTTGTAACTCAGCCCTGCAATGATCTTTGTGTAGTGGAGGTCTCTGCAGTGCTCGTGTGTGCTCTTATGCCTAGGCAGAATGCCATGAATTAAGGATGGAGCATAAACCCTGCCTTTGAATTTCCTGGCTTTTGTTAGTTTGTGTCATAAACTCAACATTATTCAAATCTAGGGTTTTGTATTTAATATTATTAAATGCCTCCTCATCAATGCCAAGTCTGTAATTGGTCACAGTGAATAGGTGATTAGACAGATAAAGTGCAATTGTGATTGCAAAAACTATCACCAGGTTTGCCGAGGACAATAATTATGTAGCTTATAATGTTTGAAAATATTGCCTAAATCTCCTTCCCACATGTTGTTTGTGATGGAAAACAATTAGACAAAGGATTCTTTTTCTAAGCTGCCTCTGATTCAGATTTGCCTGATGAATGGTCTTTATACTGAACCCAAAGCATTTGTTCCAAGTAAATTATATGTCATTGCAAATGCAAAAGGCCTGCTTCACAATGTTTATTGGGATAAATTAAATCTTCTAAAGATGGTAAACAGAAGGCCTTAATAATTATTCACTTCTGTATAGTTTAAACTGAAAAGGATGTTGCAGTTAGGAGGATGGAGATGAGGCAAACAACATTCCCTGCTTTGTGTTAACAACATAAGAGGTACAATAGGGAAATTTAATTTGATACTGATCTACATGAGGCATAACACAGCAACACAGTTTCAAATGCTACTTTTCTAATGGCAGCCTTTGAATTGCAAATTTCCACCAAAACCACCTGATTCATTGCTTGAACACGTTCCCAGTCCAGTCAAGGAGTTTTCTCTCCTCAGCTTCCATAGGGGCAGGAACAGGCTCTTCCTTGTTGTTTCAGGAGGTGGATATAAAACCCCATGGCTGCTTTACTTGTGAAAGCAAGGTGACTGGCACACAGGCAGCTCATTAGAAAAGGTGCTTCTGGCTTTGCTGCAGCAGCCCAAACTCTCCTGGCACTGAAAGGTCAAATCCCAGAATAGTGAGCAGCTTTTCTGGAAGTGCTCACCTCACGCTCAGAAAGGATCCTCCTCAATGTTGGCAGCGATCTGAAAACGTTTTGTCGCTTCTGTGGGCCATCCAAAGCCCTCTGAAAGAAATGGTAATCTTTCATTTAATGCTGTCAGGCTCCTAATGGAAAGTGCTCTAAGGATGGCAGAGCCCTTCAAAGCAGGAGAGCCTTTGGCACGAGTCTCTTTGGCCGCGTCGCCAATGGCAGAAGCTGCACACGAAGGATGTGCACGGCCCACGAGCACAGCGAAAATCTCGAGTGCTTTCTCACTTTGTGTGAGATTCAGCCACTTCACCTGTGAAAAGACACAATGGGCTGCCTTTGAAAATATATTCTCCTTGAGCCTAGAGCGAATATATGGGAACTTTAAAAGGTGTCAGTTAATTAGCTCATGATCCAGCTTAATGTGAAATAAGAGCTTAAATAATTTCTGTATGTGTTGTCAGATCTTTTTAGTTGCTCCATTAGCTCACTCTGGGAACCATTATAACTGTTTTAGATTTCCAAGTGGTTAAAACTCACTGGAAACTTGTGCACAGGTGATTCAAAACTGTCTATGGACTATTAAAATGCCTTATGGAAAATTAATAGCAGAGACTCAGTTACTTTACTAGAATATTTCTAAAATTTTTAAAATATTTACATCTTTCTCTTTTGACCCTAGTTCCACATTTCAGGTGTTTGTACTGCTTGACTCATTGCAACATCCCTTCTCACCATCTACTTACCATTCATTAGTATTCAGAGGCACAAGGATACCTTTAACTCACATTCATGCATAGACTCACAGAAAAAACCTTATTAATGGGACTTCACACCTATCTCAAACACACTTGTATTTAAATATATATAAAAGTTGAAAAATAAATACATATTTACATATTACTTGAATGTGGCATCCAATTTCCTCTTTGCTTTGCACACTCCCTGTCCTCAATACACCCCAAACTTCTGCTACCTGAAAGGATTGGTAGGAAGCCAGAAGGAGAGTTTACGACCCCACTGCTGTTCAGCTGGGGCAGAGCAAAGGGGTGTACAGCAAAGCAGGTCAGAGGAAGGTACAGGGTTCTCTGGTCACAAATATCAGCAGGGACAGGACAGGCAAGGAGCCTGAACCACTTCAGTACCAGTACAATGCAGATAAGCACATATGGCATCTTCACCTCTGAGGATGGCCCAGATAATATAGACAAGATGTAAAGACTCTCTCTTTTTTTTTTTCCAATACTGTATAAATAAAAAATGTACCTTTGTGAACTCCAGGTTTTCCCCTGCTTAGCAGATGGCCAAAGGAAGCAATTCCAGTGAGTACTAAACAAGCAGAATTTTCCTTACAAAACAAGTCACTAAAATCCTTTATACGTGAACAAGCTTTTATTAATGACCTCTTTGAATTTTGCTGGTGAGCCCAGCAATAACACAAGGGTATTGTTAAAAATGTAAATGTAAAGAGATAAGGAAATTTTCAGGCAAATCTATATTTAATTTTGAAGAAAGCTGCTCATTTCTAATGGCCCTGTTTGCATGGATATCTGATGGTAAGGCTAGGGGAGGGTCACAGCAGATAAAACCTAACAGTATCATTGAATGAAAAACAAATATTTATTTTCTCTTTGTCTCTTTGGGACTCATTTGCATAAAAACTGCCGCTTTTCCTGAGACCGTTAGTGAAAAAAACCCCCCTCGTTTTTATGCATTTAATATTAGGAAGGCTCTTTGAGATTATGGTTATATAAAAGCTGATTCCACTCTACATGCTCGTCTCTCCACAAAGAACACCAGGCTGAGATGAACCGTTCGGATACTCGGTTTGTTGTGTACTTCAAATTTGCATTTTATGGCACCTCCGTATTTTTATAACTGTATTATAGATCCTATTGTCACACTTGGTGTCTTTCCTGAATTCCAGCTGCTATTCTACAAAGCTATTTGTCACTTATTTTAACCTTGAGCATGCAAAACTCCTCACAGGATGAAAATTAAGCAAGTGCTTATGTGAAGAGCCATTAAAGGCATCCAGTCAGTCTTTCCTGCATACCTGAAGCTCTTTTGCATTATCTCCAGTACCCTCCTTGCTCTTTGGCTCTGGAAAAATATTTTGTTGTCATTCTTAATGTCACGGAACTCCTCTTTGAAATGAAAAAAAATGTGCATTTGACTGAATAAATTATTATTTTTTTGTTTAAGTCTGGGAAACTAAATGTCATCATAGAATCATTGAATGGGTTGGGTTGGAAGGGACCTTAAAAGTCATCTTGTTCCATCTCCCTGCCATGGGCAGGGACACCTCCCACCAGCCCAGGCTGCTCCAAGCCCTGTCCAACCTGGCCTGGCACACTTCCAGGGCTGGGGCAGCCACAGCTTCTCTGGGCACCCTGTGCCAGGGCCTGCCCACCCGCACAGGGAAGAATTTCTGCTTAACATCTAATCTAAACATACACTCTCAGTTTAAAGTCCCATTTTAACCTTCTGTAAGGACAGGCAATAACTCCCCCAAGCACATTTTTCACCAGGTTTGCTTCCAGCAGAGACGAAAAGGGCTTCCACCTGTTCAGGGCAGACAGAGCCCACCAGAATTGTCCACTTTGTGTCCACTCCCTTATGTGGTAGAATGCAAATACCCCAAGGGTTGTGGAAAAACAGGATGATTATTCCAGAATGCTTTGCATGTCCTCTTATTTCTGTCATTGCTGTATTTGAAACACATTAAAACTATAAAATGTGATCAGTGTTCTGAGGTTCTTTCCTTTTTTATTGACTTCTGGGTGTGAATAAGCATGGAGTAAAAGCCAGTTGTTGTTAAAACCTTAGTCTAAAAAGCTGTACAAGGATATGTGCCTTTTAAACAAGTAGCTGATTTACTTTTAAGTCAGCCAAGTTAAAACAGGGGTAGAACTCAAGTAATGCAGCAGGTGGGATCTCTTGATGGAGTTTTATATGGAGTAGCATTTCACATCAAAATAATTACATCTTTATGCTGATTAATGATTAACCTGGCTCTTTAATATTCCTTTCTGAATGCCAGCTTCAGTCTGGAGACAGACTGCATCTGAAGTCAATAGGAGAAGTCATGTGTACGCCAAGAAACCCAAGTTATCTTTGTCATTAACCTTGAGAAGCATCATTGATTACTGGCAATAAGTAAGATCTAATGCTTTTAGGGAAACAACTGCTTCAAAAACAATTTTCAAAGCGTATTTGAAGATGAGTTAGATGAAGCTACAAAAATATTGATATGATTTGGTACAGCTAGCTCAAAATTGCTTTGTAATGCACCTCAGTTTGCTTTACTGGTATGATAAAGAAGGGAAAAGTCACCATGTTGCCTTGCTTTCCAGAAAAAAAATTAGCATCTCCCTATGATGCAGAAATTAATAGAAGCAGAGAGGCATGTGAGTGCAATGCTGATGTTCTAAAAAGATCATTTTAATCTACAGAGTGATCTCAACTTTTCTGCATTATTCACTTTTGTTCCTTTGTAACTCAAGTGTATTTGCAATTGTGACCTTATGCTTATAAGCTGACAGGGCAAAATGAATACACGTGTTTTCTGTAGCTTGGGAGGTATCCAAAACTAATTCCAGAGAGCTTTCCATCCCACTTTTGGGATTGAAAGGGATTTGCAAGCCTTGAGAATTTTAGCTGCCCATATCATCCTCACTTCTTAAACTGTTAATGTTACTCCTACAGTAGGTAAAATACCAGTAATCTGAGTCTTCTTGAATGAGTCCTTTGGTACTCTTTGGAAAGTACAAAATTGGCTTCTGTGGGGAGTTCTGCGTTATTAAGGACTTGCATGCTTAAACTTCAACCATTGAAAGTGCCTTTCTTTCTATTTTCTCAATATGTATTATACACATTAATGCATATTTAACAAAAGGATCTATTATCTCTGTCAGTTTAAGGATTTCCAAGATTAAATAAATATCTGGCTGTTTTACGTTGCCTTCATCAGGCACATCGAAACAAAGTTGGAAATAAAAGAAGCTTGTTTGGATTCTTTGTCCATCACTTTCCTAAGTGGATGATAACATTTTGCAGGGTATGGTCTGTCCTAGCAAGTTTCAGTAGACTCAAATATTAGGGATGTTCTTTGTCAGGCAAGTGCATTTCAGATCACCACAAAGGTTCTGCTGATGCTCCTTTTATGTGTTATATGTACTAAAGGACTAGAGAGATATTGAGATTATGGCCCTAAAACTGCCTTGGTTGGTGTTTTAAGAGGCTGTGTCAATTTAGTGTCTTGGGAGAGAAAATGCCCAGAGCACATCAAATAAAAAATTAAAATCAAAGTTGAGTCACATGAGATTGAAATAAATGAATAATGAAATAAAGGATGTTGTGCTGAAATAAAATATGATGTCAAATTGTTCTACTCTGCTGCCTGGCAAGCAGAAAATTGCAGAAGTTAAGGCCTAAGTCAACGGTTCTAAATTCAAATATACAAAGATTTTGCCTAAGCAAATGTAGAGGTTACCAGTCTGTGGTAAACTTGTATGAGAATGACTTTAGTCACATGCATGCAGCTCTGACTATTTTATTAAGATGTGACCCTTCTCCTTCTGCAAGCTCATCCCTTACACCATGATTTGCAGCAATTAATTGGTCTCCTCTAAGCTGACTAGCAAATCCATATACTACTGTAATTACTTGAATGTAAAATATTTAGGAAATATCTATCATGCTCTTGGAAGTCTCAGGTCATTGAAAGAAAGCCAATGAAATTGCAAACAGGCTGAAGGGATTGGCTCCCAGGTACCCTTCCTCCCCCCTCAATTCTCTTGGCTCTCAGCATTTGTCTCTAGGGCATGACCAAATAGTGGCCATGTGTCATAAAGACATTTATCATGTAATTACAGCGTTAAGATCAGTTTCTGTTGATGTGAGATGATTACTGTGTATTTCACGCCTTTCAGGTTCCCAGCTGGGATTCAGAGATTTAAGGACATGGGATATATATTTTTTATATTTATGAGATAGCCATTAATTTAATTAATTGGACCATAAGAGTTCAGTCAGTGACCAAATAAGAATCCTGCAAAACAGAGGGAACCACATGTTTTATGGAGTTTCGATATTTTTGACATGTATAACCTGGCAAAGCAAAGGCCTTTGTTTCCTCCTCAAGGAAAGGAACATTTCTGTGGAGGAAGGAAAATGACACATCAAAGTCATTACCTGTGAAACCTGATATTAGAATAGGAATACTGTTCAAATAAGACTATTTAAAGTCTGACTTTAATTGTATTGTTCTTATGTGTTAGCAGCAGCCCAATGCCATTTCTCTCTGGCTTACATCAATACTTGCATTTGAAAATCTGGGCTCAGGCATTGTAACTCATTCCTCGAATTAATGTTGAGATTTTATGTTGTGGTTTTATTTGATTTTGTGTTTTCAAACTGAGATCTGATTTCAATTGTTGTGAGAAGAATCCTGTCACCAAGGTGATCATGAAGTTGGATTTCCAATGTTTTCAATATTCACTATGTTTATATGAGCTTTCAGAAAAATGGATTTCCATTGAAATCCTATTTCTTCTGATATTGGGATCAGCTTTTTTTGGCCATCCTCACAGCTATTTAAATTAGTATATGTTGTTTTTAAAGGCTTCATTAAAGCAGTTTAAGATTTTAGTGAAATAGATTTTAGCTTCCTTTCCCCTATCTCTTAACATGAGATGCAGTGGGAAATCCAGGACAGCAGCTGAGTCCAAATTACAGCCAGAAAAAGCACTTTATGCTAGTCCACTCTTAAGAAAACCAGTTTATCATGATTTCCTCTTAAAGAATTCAGCCCGGCTCCTGTCCAGTGATAGCCTCAAATCGTAAAATTTAGCACAAACTGCTAGAAACATAAATTTTCTATTAAGGGTAGTGCAAGATGGAACTGGATCTCATGGTGCAAAGCTCAGCAGCAAAGGCATGCCTTGTGCAGAAGGTTGATTTGCTGTTCCCTGGCACTGCCACACTTGCATGGGTGCAGTCGGACTGGCAAAAAGCCAGTGTAATGGATCATGAATTAAGTCCAAAGGCTCTTCCTGAGCTGGTGTTGGCTGGCATTGCTCCACAGCATCAATAGACTCCTGTGAATGCCACTAAGACACTTGTCTGTCATACTTCCAGCCCTATGGTCACAGCCATGAATGCCATCCCCTTGAAACTAAAGAGCCATGTCCAGCTGTGATGTACTGATCCATTCCTACACTTTTCTTTCTTTGGGGCATGTATTTGTCTAGTGGAAATTATTGTGGAAGCATTATAGCGAAGGGAGTTATCGAAACGTAAATCAGCAGCTCCATTTGTCTCTTCTGCTGAAAGATAAAAATACAAATCCAGCGGTGGCTGAGGACTGTGAAAGGGTGAGCAAGCAGACAGGTGGGATTTACACTGGGAGGAAAACAATGGCAGGAGTGTGGTGACAGCAGAGGAATTATTTCTGGTTTTATTGGAGGGCACAGCCCTGGCCCTGACTGTCCCAAGATCACTGCACATTGCCAGCCAAGCTGTTCTCATGCTTAATTTACAGCTCACAAGGTTCATGTACCATCTAATGAAAAATCTCAGTGGGAACTTTCAGGAGAAGGTAAAACAGTTATCAGATTATTCACATTCCTGAAGAGGAAGGGAGAGCTCCTTTAGCCCAGAGAACTGAGGATAACTGGCATCAAAAGTTGTCATCAGGGGTTTTATGGTCTCTGGGCTTCTCTGGATTGGAATGTGAAACTTAATGTAACACCAGCCTTCATCTTTTGCATAAATCAGTGTCACATTTGCAGAAGAGCAGCAGTTACAGTGGTTTGAGAAGGTCCTGTGTCAGTGATCAGCCCAGCCCTGATGCTGAGTGTTGCTTGGTGCGTTCAGTCATTAAGGTTACAACTTATGTGTGGGAAAAGCAATAGGAATTGCCATAAGATTGCTCATTTGACTACTCAGAAATTGATTTTGCCCCATAGCTTGGTGTTTTGGTAGTTGAAATGGAGCATTTGTGCTTGTTATCCCTTCATTACTCATGGAATCACAGAAGGGTTGGCTTAAAAGGGACCTTAAAGAGCATCTTGTTCCAAGCCCCCTGCCATGGGCAGGGACACCTTCTACTGGCCCAGGTTGCTCCAAGCCCCATCCAACCTGCCCTTGGACACTTGCAGGGATGGGGCAGCCACAGCTTCTCTGGGCAACTTGTGCCAGGACCTGCCCACCCTCACAGGGAAGAATTTTGTTCTAATATCCAATCTTAACCTACTCTCTCTTAGTTTAAGGCCATTCTTTGTTGTCCCATCATTTCCTACTCTTGCCTGTGTTCAAGCACTCAGAGATACCAGTTCACCCTCTCCTCCCAGCTGGACTCCTCACCCTGTCCAGTGGCATTCCCTCCCTTCCTGAAGTCCTTTCTGTCTGTGACCAGCATGGCCACAACAGTGTGTTGGTTTTCACTGCTCTCAGCTGGAGCTGCTTTGTCTCCATGAGTTCCCACCTGTCTCACCCTCACTGGAGAGGCAGAACAGCTTTGCCCAGTGCTACATCTAAAAAGCTGCATTTCCCTTGAAAACACCAGCAGTTTCTCACAATCCATGACCACAAGTTTCCAGGGGAAGAATAACACTTTCTCCACTTATTCATTATTTTTCAAATATCCTATTTTCCCCACCAAACTCGAATTTCTTACATGTCTTTCAGTTCTTCAGAGCAGTGTCTTTGGAAGAAAGTTATTACTATACCTGAATCTATAGTCCCATGTATTTACATTCACTTCTTTCTCTACAACATGACTGTTAATCATGTTTACTTCATTTTAAATAATGAATAAAATATAAAAAAGATAAAAATTTTAAATGTCTATTTAGTTTGACACAGGCCTAAGAGAAAATAGGATTTTATTATACCAGTAAATATTATTGTTTGCCCTTTCCTTTAGTGCATGCTTGCTTTTCAGGTAAATTTATCTCCATGCATCTTCACACTTTAAAATGGTAATAAAAGATCCTGAAGTCTCTGTGACTTAGCACTGTGTGTAACTAAGAACAATTTTCTTGCAAACCAATTTCTATCCTCTTTTACAAGCTGATATGGAAACATTCCATATAGTTAATATTTAATACCAATATAGTCATGAAAAATTCAGCTGCTAATAAATGGGATTTATTTATTTTCTACCATTTAAATTGCCACTCCTGTCATTTAAAACTGTTGATGGATAGACTATCTTAAGTGGAAACAAATATTCATTTGTTATGGGCTGATTTGTGTTTGTAAAAGCTGTTTGGCTCCAGAGGTGAGCCAAGCTTGTATTGTAACATGAACATCATGGAAAGATCAGTCCCAAGCTCCTTGTTTTGCAGGGACAGAGATCAGTACAGTAAGGTGAGAAAACTATCAGGAGTATCACTTGCAAAGACAAATCCATACCAGTGTATTGGGTTTGTGTGGCCAGATTTTGGCAGTGGGGAGATTACAGGGGTGGCAAAGCTGCCAAAAGCTTCCCCCATGTCTGGTGGAGCCAATGTCAGAAGCTCCAGGACAGACCCACTGCTGCCCAAGGCTGAGCCCATCAGCAATGACAGTAAGGCCTTTGTGACAACATACTTTAAAAAGGAAAACAAAGTTATTATGCAGATATAATCCTGGCCAGGGAAGAGCAGGGTGAGAATATGCGAGAGGAATTCTGCAGACTCCCATGGCAGTGCAGAAGGAAGGGCAGAAGGTGCTCCAGGCATTGGAGCTGAGGTTCCCCTGTGGACCGTGGTGCACAGCCCATGGTGAGGCAGCTGTGTCCTTCTGCCCAGGGAGGTCCATGGGGGAGCCCATGGAGGAGCCGACACTGGAGCAGGGGATGCTTGGTGGAAGGTTGTGACCCAATGAAGCCTACACTGGAGCAGGGTCCTGCTAACTCACGGAGAGGGGAAGGAGCAGCTTTCCTGGTAGGACTTGTGACCCTGTGAGGGGACCCACGTTGGAGCAACCTGTGCTTGAAAGACTACACCCCATGGTAAAATAACCCACACTGCAGTAGTTAATGGAGAGCTGTTCCCCCTGGAATGGATTCACACTGGAGAATTTCATGGAGGACTGTCTCCTGTGGCAGAGGCCCTCTGGGAGCAGGGGAAGGACTCCGACTCCTCTCCCTGAGCAGTGACAGGAACAACCTATGATGAACTGATCATAACCCCATTCCTGTCTCCTTGCACCGTTGAGGGGGAAGGAGATAGAGCTTGGCAAGGAGGGATGCACAGAGGAAGATGTTTTTAAGATTTATTTTATTTCTCATCATTCTCCTCTGACTTTGTTAGTAATAAATTCAATTCATATTCCCCAACTGAGTCTGTTTTGGCCTTCACAGTATTCGGTGAGTGATCTCTCCCGGTCCTTATCTAAACCCATGAACCTTGCTCTATAATTTTTCCCCTGTCCAGTTGTGGAGGGAGTGATAGAGTGGCTTTGGTGGGGCTTTGGTAGAGAGGCATCCAGCCAGAGTCAAATCAGCACAACCAGTAACCCCTTCAGTGGTCCAGAGCAGCTTTTGGCCTTTACTAATCCTTTGTTACCTCATGGCATGGTACAAAATGGATTTGAGCATGTAACACCTGTAAACTTCCTTCCTCGTATGCCAGAGTAAGAAATCCTTATTTATATTCTGTACTTCTTATTAAACCAGAAGGAAAACACTCCAGCTGGATACCCATGTGCTGTGGATTGCCTGAGCTATGGTCTTTCAAGAGCAATTACACTGTTCACTTAGAAGAGAAGTGTTATAATTTCCCTACATTTTCTATAGCACAGAAACTCATGCTTGCCCTTTGAAAGCTTGCATTTGCTTCTGTGTGTCATACCCAGGCAGGTCCTATGCTGGCATTTCTTCCCTCTAAATTTTAAAAGAAAATCTATGTGTAATGGTCATACCATAATTTTTTTTCTTTTCCTCTCCTATTTTTTTAAATAAAAATAACAGAGAAAAGAGGTATCAAAAGCAATTTTTCATTTCCACATGCCTATGTGGTAAACCCAGATGTCAGGCTTTTTGTGGTGATGTGATTCATATCACTCCAGTATAGGGTGTTAGCTCTGCATTTAGTCTTGCCTGGACTGTAACGAAGGACACCGATTACTCTGGTGATTCGAGCTAAAAGCTGCAGGAGAGGCATTAGAATACAGGAAACGTATAGGGGAATGCAATTTCCAAGTGGGTGAAAAATGTGTGAGTGCATGAACATTCAGTTAGGTAATTACAGCTTAGGTTTAGTCCTGAATTTTCTTCAGCCTTACTCTGGGGAGAGCCTAATGGCCATACCTGAGTTTTTAATGGCAACATTTGGGCAAAAAGTATGGCTATTAGGTGAGCAAATGTAGCACTTTATCCTGGAGGAAGGGATATCACCTTCGGTGTCAAAAGTAAAGGAGAATCAATTCAGCTGTGTGAGCTGTGAAAGTTTTCAGTGGGAAACCCTAGAATGCTCTCACTCCATGGGGAGGGGAGGGAAGATGGTGTCTGAGCCTGGCATGTGCTCAGCACAAAAGGCATGCTCAGAGACAGGCAAATCTATTGTTTCCAACCATCCTGGTGAAGATATTCCAGGTTGGCAACAGCAGGAAAAGAGTGTACTTAATTTATGCAAAACCAAGGAATTCAGGTCAAAAGAAGCACAAAGCCAAATGAAGCAGGAGGTGCATTTTCATCACCCATGAAATGTGTTTCAAAACAAGCCAGTTCTTTAGATTAATAATAGGAATTTTAATACTTGTAGCACTCTTTGGTAAAGTGAACACTCCCCTTTCTGCAAAAAAGAACTTCAGCTGATCTATGAGAATTAGCAGGTTCAGGTATCTTTTGTCAAATGGTATGACGGGGACAGTGTCAGTAAATACTGGAGTAAAACCAGTTTTTTTAATCCCAAGGCTCTCCTGGAGAAAGTAGATGAACTACCTCTAGTCTCCCCTATGGAAAGAAAATTTATATTCTAGTTCTTGAACCAACATCTTTCACCTTCTATAGACATTTTTTAATGAATCTGCATTGGGGCCACTGGGGCCACTGAGCATAATGTTGGAGCTGCTCCTCTCTGCATGAGGTCATTCAGACATGCCCTCAGCCACCCAGTTCAGCTCATCTTTCTGAAGCCAGTGAGGTGCTCACCCATCTGTCATTAACATTCTCAGTGAAACCGGGGACTGGGATTCAAATTCAACCAGGCAGAGGGAGAAGCTTCATCTGGGTCTCACAGATCTTAAATACTTGTCCAAAAAAGAATATTAAGCCAGTGAAAAAGTCTAGTTTTACTTCTTCCTTAAAACCTCTCCATATAAAAGAGATACATCAAAATTTCAAGTAAACTGTTTCACTTTAATAGAAACAGAATATATCTTCTTTTATCTTATTTTTAATTAGAAAAAAATAAGAGTAGAATGGAGAGAACAATACCTGCTCTGGCTCTTCTCAGTTCTAGTTCTGCAAATCAGCCCAAACACATCTGCTTTCTGCACTGCCTTAATTGCTTGGGAAGCTTTTTATGGCCAGTTTGGACCCCAAATTGCAATTATTGCTGCATGCTTGAGGCTAACAGGAGGAACAAAGCAAAGAGTAATGGCCAGCACTCTGACCCCCCCCATCTGATGTGCAGGATGAAACCGGAGCTTGTCTCCTTCCAAGCTCCAGCTGGGACAGAAGTAGGACAGGAGCAGGGGGAACCTCACTGTGACATGGCTTTTACATGGCCAGAGGCAGGAGCTTCAAGCTGTGAAGCAGGAGAAGCCACTCTCATAAGATTTGCTGCCCCTTGTGAAGTCCTAAAAGGTTACATTACCCAGATAAGTTCATCCAGATGTGCCTCTGGCTTTAACTTTTATTTTTCTTCAGGGAGCTCTGTTGTAATGACATGTATACACAAGCATCACATCCACAAACTTCCAGGAATATTTATTTCTCTCATTATTTACTGGCGTTACTTTGACTAGGCATTTGATCCCTCAAACAATCATAATCCAAATGTCCTTAAAGTGAACTGCTGTTCTGTACTTAATAGCCTGGTGACTCCTTGGATTAGACTGATCGAGCCGGTGATGAATAGGGTAAGTATAGTTAACAGCCATTCTTAAACAACTTTGAGTGTCATTAATTTTGTTATAGGGCAGATTAATCTGAAATGTCAGGACTTGCTGTACTAGACCTAAAATTGTATTTTCAAACCAATTTTAACAGATTGTATTTCACTCTTGACACAAAATTCATTTACTCGCCTTAGATTGCAGCTTTTATTGTAATTGTATCAAATTAAAGTGGGGAATTAGAACCACAGAAAACTAACTTGCAGTTTAGTTGCATTAAATTTCTTTCTACTTTCCTTTTTAATGCATTTTTCACCTTAAAACAAGTTCAAATACATGGACACTGCCAGAGGTTAAGAAGAGACTATCACTGCCCTGTGTAGGTATGTAAATCATGTAAATCATATGCAAATCCCACCTAGACAGAGGACAATATCTATTCTGTTGGTTATTTTATATATTAAACAGAATACCTGCTTTTCTTTTATAGATTTGATGTTTGTTTTTATTACAGTCACAGATTAGATACTAAAGCCAGTTTATTTAAATCAATTTCAAACATGCAAATAAAGAGCAGCCTGGACAATTAATGATAATAAAAGTAAACAGAAGTGAATTCAGAGCCCAGGAAGGCAGCAAACAGGAAGATTAGCTCTTCTGAAACCTTTGAAATGCTGTTTAAGGATGAGTTACAGGGCTCTTGAAAAGGAGTAATTCCCCCTCACCCCCCAAGTAATACACTGCAGATAATAAATAGCTGAATCACTAATCTGTTCATGGGAAAACTGTACAGCAAAATGTGTTTGGACAGAAACATTTCTGGAATAATTTTGAATTATGAATAAATTCGTAAAAGTACCAGTCAGTTCACAGATAATTCATGAACTGAAATAAGGGCAAAATTTGTCGAATAAATTATTCACTACAAATAGTTCCTAAGCTCTCCAAAGTACTATCACACTTCATTTATCTCTTGCCTTAGGGGTAGATAAAAATACTCAGAAAAAATTATAACTAACCTGAATTTTTCCTTAAAAAATTTAAACTAGAACATCTCCTTCTGCAGTATTTTTAAAGGTAAGAGTCTTGCTCAGCTGCAGCTTTTATCCCCCTTCCACAGAAATCAGATTTTTTGTGAGAGGTCTCTGATTTTTATCTCAAAATTAGAGATAATATGGTCAAAACTGATCACATCTAGCTGTGGGTCCCTGGGTTGCAGCAGCACTTGCCAAAAGACTCTGTTTATTGCAAGATGACAAGAAAAAATAATTACAGAATTTTTTTGTGTGTGCTCAGAATTGTGATTTTCTTCTGGCACGTGATCTGTCTCCAAAGGGAGCTGTACCTGTGAATGCTGAGCTTTCGAAGGTGTTTCCATCCCTGTAGGAGCCTGGGAAACAGCTCAGGAGGCTGATTTGATTGGAGCAAATGGAGGTAAAGCAAGGAACAGTAGATGGAGCTGCAAATTCTGTGTGCCAGATTTGTGAGTGTTCTATGGATTTTCAAGATTTCTATTCAGGAAAGGAATGTCATTGGAATCACGGAATCACAGAATCACAACATGACTTGGATGGGAAGGCACCAAAAGTTCATCATTAGAGGAACATCAGCACGTGTCATTCCCAGTCCAGTATCAATATCAAGCATATAAAAAATGGCTTTCATACTGTGTATTAAGCCAAACCAACACTGTTGTCTGCTATAAAATAAGAAACAGAAAAAATATTTAAGAAAAGTCTGTTGTGGACAAGAAGAAATAGAGGATCTTTCAGATGTAGGCAGGTGTCAGACAACTGAGGCATGTGCTGGGATATCAAAAATTTACAGAAATATGAAATATTTGGATTCTGCCTGACTACTCAGGATGAGTCCTGGCAGTGTGACAAGGCTCCGTTCAGCAATATTTCATTTTAGAAGGCTGGTGCTTTAAGAACTGGTTTGAGCTTGTGGTTTTCTGACTTTACACCAGGCAACTTTAACTCTTCATGTCAAAGGAGGGAAATAAGGCAGTGAAATTCAGACAGCGAGCAGAATGACCAAGCTGTGCTTTCAGGACATGTTTCAAATCCAAAGGAACCTACATCAAAAACAAAAAAACAAAAGAAAAAAGCCCCAAACAACAAAATAAAGAAAAAAAAGCACAACCCACCACGTGCTTCAGAACTTACACATGGGTTACATTATACTGGTTTTCCTCTTAGCTGCCCTGAAAAAGAGTATCCAGGGCAGTGTACAGACATACAGAAAAGTTTTGTCTTGTACATTGAGGTCACATTAAATTATACCAACCCCAATCCACAGCCTTTCAAAATGCCACTGCGTCAATGGCGCTTGAGAGACCCCAGCAGCATTCTCCAGGGGCACAGGTCGCTGGGCATTTAACCGTGTGCCAGGCTCTCCTTGCCTCAGCAAACAAAACCTAAATTAGACAGGTCAAACACTGCAGATCTAATCTCACTGTGAACTGAAAACACAGGAGCTCTCCTGCCACCAGAGCAGAGCGGAGCCTGCGCTGACCCCACCATGAACTGGAGGGGATGGGAGATCTCCAGCAGGTGCAGTCTGGGACGACTCAATGTCGCATTCAAGTTTATTCTTTGTATGGTTCTGAGAATGGCAGGATTGTATTTTGAATCCAATACCCCAGGGCTTTCACTTGCTTTCTCACAATTACCTGGGCAAGAAGAAGGGGGGGAAAAAAAAGGAAAAAAAGGGAGAATTCTTCTGTGGCATAGCAGAAACGGTCAAGGGCAGTTCAGATTAAAGACCATGATTGGCACAGGCTGTGGAGAGGCTAAGCCAACAAAATAAAAAATAGAACCATCCTGTTTAATAGAAACAAATTGCTCTCCACTTCTCCCTGACACAGATAGCGGGGCCATTTGTACCTGCTGCCCTTTGTTGGGAACAACGGCAGGGAAATGTACTCGTCTTGAGCGGAATAAAATTCTTTTTGTTGTGTTTGGCTATCTCAGCCCCCAGAACAAGCACAGCAGTTAAGTAGTTGAGCTTCCTTGTACATTTGTTTGATTAAAGGTCTGTAACACTGGCTCAGGTAGAAACAGCTCAGCTGGGTGGAACTGCAATGAATGAAAGGCTTGTTAGGGAGCAGCCAGCGAGACACGGCCGAGCTGCCTTCGGAATTACCTCTGAATAGGAGCTTGTTGTTTTGCTTGTTCGCTGCGGGATGGAAGGACAAAACTGTACATTTTAAATTACATGTGATGAGATCTGGGCTGCTTTGCATGTGTATATTGGGAAAACTGCTAAAACCAGAGGCAAGCTCTTTTGCAAGTCAACCCATGAAAACAAATCTCCTTCAGATGTCCCTGAGTGCTCCAGTTAACATTGGCATTTCCAAAGGTCGGAGTGGAGTGTGTTAGAGCATATTTATGAACTGACCAAATGGGGGGGTGGGGGGTAATTTTGATCATAAATGGGCTGGAGAGAATCCAACCAACTGTCTAGCTGATAAAAAAATAAGAAATCCATCACTTATTTGTGTCATTTTCTAATGTTATAGGGACTTGGCTATGTATGGAGGATCCCTTACAGTATAATAACAATCCCAACTTTAGCCTCCTGCATTCAGCAGTAGCTGTTCCAGCTGCCTCCACCTCCAACAGTTCCCATCAGGTAAAACTTGCTCAGCTGTCAGCACACAAGCACTTCATCTATTCAGATGCTGTAGTGAGTATGTAAATGGGTGTATATATACACACATGGTATATGTACATATATACATTCATTTTCTGATGCTCTCTACACATTCCTGGGCATCTTCTCTCAGTTTTTCTGCATGAATGAACTGAGATAGATAAACTCCAGCATTTGTGCACATGCAGTTGTACATGGACAGGACCTGAAGCTCAATGCTGATAAAACTGCACAATTGCCCAAAAGCTATCTTGGAAAAGGGTTTAAAATGCTTCTGCTCCTAAAATTTAGTATTATGTTAACAGTGCCATAACCATAATAGTTTGATTTGCTAATTTTAGGTGAGTGCAACTATAACCAATGAAAGTTGACCTCTTGTACCTTTTACCTCCACTGGATGATTTCCTGGGAAATGGTTTTAAAACATGTTCTGCTATGAAAAAAAACGCAAACTCTAAATCTAACACCACATGTGCTTATGTCTCCCTTGCTTTCAGGATGGAGAACATGTTTATTCCACTCTCCATTAGCATTGGTACCTATTTGTTAGGCATGACCTCTAGAGAGCATCAAGTGACCTGAGCCCCATGGAGCTCACCTTGGCCAAAGATTTACCCTGCAGCCTCCTAACCCACAGAAAAAGGCAGTTTAAATGGTGAATAATGAGCACAGAACTCACACCCATCCAAGTAAGGGAATTACAGTGTTTAGCAGCTTTTTTCGTGACCAGAATTTCAGGCAATGTGAGTCTTCATGTGTTTATGGTTGAGGATGTTTGTAGGAATTTGGGGGTTGAGAGTATACTTTATACTGAGTATAAATGCCCACAGCTGAAACCTGCTTTGCAGAAGAAATGGAACTATCCAGTGGCTAAGACATTGCCAGTCAAATATCAAATGTCACAGTGACTAGACAAAATTACTCCTTATAGCATGTTGGTTAGAAATGTAGGTTTAAAAAGACGTTTCTTTCAATATATTCTCTGTAATTTTGTAAGGAAAATAATTAATATGTGATGCATAGCTTTGATATTTGAAATTTAGAAAACTTAAAAACCTTACTCTGTAAAAGTCATATTAGTAAATCCACTCCATGTGCATAAAGTACAGTAAAGATGCTTTCAAATGTCTTGCTCAGTTTAAGATTAATCTAAACCAAGGGGGCTTTTTGTTAAGATTTACAAGATTTAGTTATTATTGGTTTTGAAACAGAGGGAACTTTCACTGAACATTTTACTTGCCATTTTTCTCTTTGTCTTCTCTCTTCTGGGAAATGCCATCTGCAGCATCCACTCTTGGGCAATCCTTTTCTCAGGAGCATTCCCTTCATTTCACTGAAAGGCCATTTTTCCTTGTAACTTTTCCTTAGCAAAGACCTTCCTATAAATTATACCACAAACGCAAAGTATAAAAATACACAGCAGGAAAAGGAGGAGATAGTCATGGTGTGTTTAGTTATTTCTTGCATTTGGAGCAAGGAAAGTGTGGGAGAAAGTAGAGAAATGCCAAAAGAGGTGATGGCACTACAAAACCCTGCTAAAGAAGTAATACTCTCTTAGACTCCCACTGCAAATCAATGCCCATTTTGAGCTGATTTCATGTTTACAGAACCTGATTGAAGGGCCCCTATCCCTGCCACAGCTAATTTCATCGGAATACAATGCTGCCTTAATGAAGCAAGGCATACAGCTGATGGCCATGTGGCTGCACTCAGAAATGGGTAATTTGTTATCAAATCCTTTAATAGTTCGTGCTGAAGTTTCTGTCATTACTTGTTGCTCCTCTCAATCTTTATTCTGACAAACCCTTTAAAAATGCCTGGGTAGGAAGAAGTGCCCATTAATCCTTTCAAGGAAAGGCCGCCGGTCCCAGATTAAGTCAAGCTGGCATCTGAAACTATTCTTCCCTTTATGACACATGGTAAGTGGTCAGTAATCCACATCTTAATCTCCTTGTTGCACAGCTTGGTTTGTCGTAACCGATACTCCTGTGACTGCTGCACACTCCTATTGTGTTACCTTGGGCCTTCAGCTCTTCTTCCTGTTTTGTCCCACTGGAATGTCTGATAAAGGCACCCTTGAAGTTGACCATAGTCTCTTGAGAAAGTGCTTTTCAGAGAAAACCTGATTTCTTTAAAGTTGTATTTAAGTTACTCTTGGATTTTCCCCTGAGCAAAGTGTCAGACAATATTTCTGCTCTCTTCTAATACATGAATTTCATTGCTACTTTAAAAGAATAACTCTTTAAAATCCTCTATTACAATCCACAGTTTTCTCTGAGCTACAATTATACTTTGTCAGTGTTTAAGTATCAAGAAGAAAACTAAGATGCTGCAGGGAATGAAATTTAACTTGACCAATATATTAAAAAACATATAGACACCAGGTATTCTATCCTAGTATGGTTGTGTTTGTTACAAATGAATCTTGAAGTGATATTTTGAACAGTTTTCCTGAGAAAGACCTTGAAATTCAAAAATCTCCCATTCCCTGACAGGGGAAACAGACATTTGCTACAGTTGTTATTTTAGAGAAGAAGAACTGCAAGTAAGGTCATGAATTTCAGTTTCTATGCTGACCTAGCCAAGGTGAGATGGTTCATTGCTACTGAAGTGTTTACTCTTATACCTGTCTTCTCCCCTCGTACAAATGACACTTCCTTGATTGCTTCCCAGAACAGGCCAGTACGGTAGAGGAATATTTCTCTGCAATTTTGGACAAAGAAATATCACAGTGAACTTTGGAAAATCCTCTTGTCTCTGGTGTACAACATTTCTGAAAATTTCCTGTGAAAGTAAGGAAACTCAATGCTTTGGTTAAGATACCCAAATTCTCAAAAACGTTATTTTTCAAGTAGAGTAGATCTGATTGAAACAAAATATTTTGCCTTAGAGTCAAATTGGAATGCATTCTTGCATCTGGCTCAGTAAAGTGGGGCAAGAGTTTGTGTTTAACTGTGCTGAACAGAGACAGAATTATTTATGCGCCTAAAATTCAGCATCTCAAGAACCCTTCTGAATTAGGGCCCCTGAAAGAGAGTATCCCCTTAATCCTGAATTGCCACCCCATGATGAAAAAAAAAAAAAGAAAAGAAGACACACTGTGCACCAGATTTTGGAGCTTGTAAAGGTTTTTATAAAAACTCAGCATCTTGATTTGTATCCAGCTACTTCAAAGTTCACATATTTCTTATTTGAACTTTGCTGGGTGCAGTAATTTTATTTCCACTCAGGCTGGATTGGTTCTGCTTATTCAGATCTCATTAATTACAGGAAACTGGACTCATGCTCACGTATTCCATTCACCCATCCTGCCCTCAGGCCAGTCAATTTATCTGGCATTTAATGAGGAGTTTTAGATTTTGCAAGTTATCAGAAGTGGGCTCTGAAAGTGTTAGCTCGTGAATTCTAAATAAATGGGCTACTCTGGGACTTGTTTCAAAACAGAAGGCACAGCAGCTCCTCGAGAGGTGTTAAATCAGTGAAATGCTGGGCAGGGTCATACCAAAGGTATTTTTGTACTTTGAGAATAATGTCCCTATCAGCTTTAATGTCGTTCAGTTTTGTGAAGACTTTTGCATCCAATTGCCCAGTTTTGCAGTAATTAAATAATATATTTTGTATCCCCAGCTGAAGGAGCTTCATTTAACGGTACTTCCAGCTATAGCATTGAACTCTTGTCCGTGCTGGTTATTTCACAGCTATCAGGATGAGCCAGTCTGGAGCTAAATGAAGGCCATAACAATCTCAAACACACAAGTAAATCTCTTTGAGGTGTATGTGACGTGTCTATTAAGCATATTAGCACCACAGAACACTCTTTGATATAAAATTAATTTCAGTATAAACCCCTGACTTTGACTGGTTACCTGCAGTGGTTGGCTCTGTGTCTCCTCAGGTACATGCCCTTGGAGAACTACTTGTGGAAGTAACTCCCAAATATAGAGGCAACCACGTTTTGTCCCCAGTTCCTCTGTGAACCCTACTGTCATTATTAACAGCTACTTATTCTCTTACTGTAGACAGGTTCCTGCATTCAGGAACTTTTCTCAAGTCTCTGGAGAGGGTGTGGGATTCTCACCATCCATCTCATGGTGCTCTCTCCTGTGTTCTACAGAGAAAAGTGGAAACCATCTCTTTTGTGGAAGGGGGAGTTCTGTATCCTTCCCCTTTGTCTTCTGAAGAGGTTTAACCTGAGGGGAGGTAAAGTGAGTGCCAGAGCATTCTTTATAGTTCTTCACGACACCTTCTAGAGAAATGGTACCACCTTTTCTCTTTAGCAAAACCATTAAAAAAATCAGATGAATGTTGCTGTATTTAAAAATAATTAAAGTCTAAGGCCCAACACTCTGCTGTAATGCCCATGACAACACACAGTAGAAATGGTAGTGCTTTGCCCAGTTCAGCACAGAGCTCAGTCCAGCATTTCACATGATACAGTAACTGAGCAGTTGAGCAGACATTAATAATTTCCTACTGTTGTACATGACTAGTTCCTAGTAAAGCAGCCCCTCTGGACCGAAATCAAGCCTGGAGCCCTGTTGCAAAGTACTCTGTGCCATCTCAGGGTAAAAGACTTCTTTTCAGTACTTGTAAATATATGCACAGAGATGTGTTTTATTTTTGTTCTGGAGGAAGAGCTGCAGGTTTCGGCTCAGCTCTGTGCTCAGAAGAAGATTGCCATCTATAGATAACTGTCCCCAACTGCACATCCCTGGAGCAGCAGGGGAGGAGGAGTGGGGAGATGGTGCTGTGCCCTCCTGAGGTGGGATATCAGTCCGTGTGAAAACAGGCTCTGGCTTCGTATCAGTAGCTGCTAATTCAAAATATACACGGTACAAAAGTGGCAGCTGAAAATGGACACAATTAAAAACCTTTCTCTTGTTGTCTACTTATGCAAAACCACTGACAATAAATGTTGCCACTCCAGGAAGGCTTCAAGTAACCTGCAAACATATTCTGATGTTGCTTTGCATTTATTTGTGTTCTCTTCTTGTCTAGACAATGTGAAAAAGATCCTCAACCAGTCCCTCCCCCTAAAAAAAAAAATCCATGGTTCTTCTCAGTCATGTCCAATTACAGAGCAAAAAGCTGAACATTTAGGGGATCATTTTGTCTTAGACGACATGCAGGTGAAATCCTCAGGCAGAAATAACAGCAGTCCAAAGATTCACGTTGTTCCATGTATACAAGGAAAAGAAAAAAGCAGACAATGTAGTTAAATCTACACACAAGCACTGAGCATCAGTATACACAAGTACACCCAGAAAAAAAAAAAAGACTCTGCCATTTAAGAAACATGTTATAGTTAAAGATTTGCCATTTATTTCTCATCAGTTTGGCTGCCTGCTGGTATAAAGTGAAAGCATTTTCTGCAAGTATTGAGAAGTACAAGATTTTCCCCGGGATACTGGTTGGGAGTGGCAAGTACAGCTTGAAATATAAAGAGAAAAAAAAAGTTAAATAAAAGTACATTTTAAGTGCAGTGTATTCTGAATGACCTGCACTAAAAAATTTTTGACCTTTACTTTCAGCCTACTAGAACTTTTCAGAAAAACCTGGGTTTGACTTCTGGCTATTCTGTCAAATTTCAGAATAAACTATTCCAAACTCACTTTAAGCTGGTCATTTCAATGGAACATGAAGAAACTATTTGTGTGGACAGAGAAATTCGTGCAGCTGGGAGCAAAAACTATTTCTAAAAGAACATTTAAACAGGACAGTTTTAGTTTTAAAAGTGGCTGTTGCAAGAATCAAGTATCCTTTTACTTGCCTTTGATATGCAGCCATACGGCAGCAATATGTGAAATTTGTCAAATGGTCCAGCCTGAATACAAATCAAATTACTTTGGTCTTGTCAATCTACCAAATCTTTCATCTTTTCCCTGGTCGACTTTTCTTGCTACATTTCCTTTATCTCTGCTTGCAGTTTTAAGAAGTGAATGGCAAAGAGTCATCTCCAGTTCATCTGAAGATAAAACCCATTAAGCTGTTGCATTCACATTTAATTAATGTTTTCCAACTCTCATTTCCTATTTGCCTCCTGAAAATCTTGCCTAAAGTGCTATATGCCAAATAAAATAACTCAGGTAAGGGATATCTGATCCAAATGTTTCACAGGAGATGACTGGATAACTCGAAGGAGTTGATCATTTTTATTATTTGTGGACAGCCTTTCTAGCCGAGTTCATTCTCTGCAGACATACTCCTATCCCTCAGGGATGGATGCTGCAAACTGAGCCTTGCCTTTTATTTTTCAAGCGTTGCCCAGTACTGCTACAATTGCACTTTTATCTTTATTAATTCAGACGGTGGGTACTTACCCCGATAAATCAAGTACTAAAACGAAACAAAAGCACCTATTTCTCTGGATCACCAGCAGTTCCTAAAGCTCTGCAAAACATTAATCCAAGCAAGACATATCCCAAAGCTCCTAGGCTGGGAAAGAGGGGGATTTTTATTTTACAAGCAGGAAAAGCAAGGTGAGATTGTCCCAGGCACGAGGTGCTGGGGTTGTGTCTCCCAGCCTGGCACGCTGCTGATCCAGATCTCCAGTGCCAGCAGCATCCTGGATCTGGGGTGTGCAATCCTCTTTCTGCCAAGCAGAGCAGAGAATATCTGTGTAATTACTGGGCTGTGTTTGCTGCCCTGCTGCTGCTGGCACCAAGGGACAAGGGAAAGCATTGAATTGGCTGGGCAAGGTGATGGCCATGTGGGGGAACAGACACTGGGCATGGAGAGCACAGAGCTGGGATTAAAAGCTGGGAAGGGGCAGACAGGGCAGCAGCCAGCAGTGGCAATCTCAGTCTGGGATCTAGGTATGAGCTAGATGAAAGAGCAACAACAGGTCTGAATTTTATATCGTAGGATTTGCCATGATGCAGCTCAAGCCCAGCGGTTTTGCAGGTTGTGTCTTCGGAGCAGGGTCTTCAATGGAATCTCTGGGGTCAGTGACAGGCAGAAACCAGGGAGAAAATGGAAACTGCTGGTGAGGACAGCAAGGGGAGTATGGCAGAATGGGTAGATGACTCAGGAAAACAACATAAGGACAAAATATACATGTATACCCTTACAAATACACACACACACACAAAGGGAGCATGTTTGCAATGCTGAATATTTACCCTTTAAGCTCTAATTGTCACGGTGTTCAACTATTTTTACTGTTTTATTTCTATATTTGAGCCAATCACGCAATAATTAAGACACTGCTGGGAAATAGTCTGAAATCCATCCAATTGTAAAATAACCTTTCAAACATCCCAGGTTCCTTCTCTTTAGATTTAAGAATCTTAATTCTTTTGCAAGGAGAAAACGATAAAGATTTGAATATACCTTGTAAAAGTAGTAACCTGCAAGGATTTTGTTCTCCTTCAAAAAATTTTCTCCAGTGATCATTGCTGTTTACATCCTTGATAACACATATCAGATTTTAATGTGAATTCTTGCTACAGAGATTTTTCACAGCATTAACTTTACAAATTATCCTCTGTGCAGTAGAATCACATTGTGTTACCACTTGCCACATTTTATTCAAATCCTTCATTAACCAAGAAACACTGGCTTTTAAAAATCCAGGTAAACTCTGTCTAAATGGTCTAGTACTGTTTATATATTGTAATTTAAACAAACAGAAAAATGAATTTTTATTAAACCAGTAGATCAATAAAATTCTTTTCAGGGCACAGGATTTTGACTTAGGGGGTAAATGCACTCACTCCACAGTGGTGCCCTTTTCACCATGTAGAGAGGATCATCCCAGATTAAGCCCAGTTTTCTGACCTTGCAGAACTGACAACTTGATTTAAGAGTCATTAGAGAAAAATACTCCTAACTTGCTTCTGACTTTTGCAATTAAATATTCATTTCTTGGTGGATTTGCCCTGTTACACTGCAGCACATCTTCCACAGGCTGAGCTGAACAAATTGAAATGATGTGCGTGAAATCCCATTATAACCAGTGTTGAGACCTGACCTAACAACTGGGAATTGTGCTGCTGTGGGGCTGCTTAGCCCCAGTACTGCTCGCCCAAGGAAGCAGCATCCCTTTCTAGGAGGCATGGACCTCTCTCTTGTCATCAAAATCCTGTTTGGCAAAGGGATGGACCAACCATTATGTGTAGTTAATTAACAATGATAGGTCCTCTGTCTAAGTTAACACAGCGTGGTGTCCACCACTGCTGGAGGAATGTCCAGTGGTGCTCCTTCCACACTGTACAAGACCCACAGCTCCATTCCTGCCATTCCTCGGGCCTCCTGCTTCCCCAGACAGCTGGGAATCCGTGCTGGGATCGCCCAGCAGGGGCATGCACCAAAATTCCTGCCTCCTGTCGAACAACCAACTCCTGTCAGGTCTTTGGAATAAACAGGGAATTATTGAGAGCTCCACGCGGTGCCGCGAGGTCATTTCAGACGAAGGGATCAGTCAGGATTTCATAAAGTATTTATTTAGCTGACAAAGGAATTCCCAACCTCCCTTTCATGTACGTTTGAGCTGATGCTAAGTTTCCGAGACAAGGCTCCGATTGTGGCTGTCACCAAACAATGACATATTTCTTTTCTTCTCTTAAATTCTCTGTATCATTCTATATAAGAGGGCAATTTGTCTGTCATGCAGCTAAAACAGGGCCCACTCACTGCCCTCATTAAACTGACAGCACAGTTATTAGCAGTAAACGAAGCCAACAGGCAATGAATTTAGCCACTGTTTTATGGCGAGCACCAGTGAGATTTTTTCAGTAATTAATTTGATAAATATATTAATTATGAATTGAGTTGACAGTACAATCAGATTGTCAGCCTTCCAGACAGGCTCTTGTGATAAGTAGCTTTGTGATGAAGTGGTCGGATTTCAGTACCTGTCATCCTCCGGTGTCAGTCTCTTATCACTGTCCCAGCCATTCACTCTGTAATTTCCTGTGTGTTGTAATTAAATGGTGGCTTTCTGATTGGAAGTGACTCCTCAAACTTAATCTCTCATTCTCTCAGAATATATTGTTTAAAAGGAAAAAAAAAGACTCTTTGTTTCAGCGGCTTTTAATGTTAAAAAAGGAGCTTTTTATTTCACATTTGGTTATTGTCCCAGTGAATGTTTGGGAATGGTGGTGTTGCATCAGATGGAAGAAAACATTCAAGCTCTGCCACTGGCATGATGAGTGGTGGCATGAGGACATGGAGCCCTGTCCTTCCTCCCATGCACCTCTAAGCAGGGAGCAGCCCAGTAGTCTGGAGGACTTTGGGAAGGGTCACTGCCCATACCTCTTGCCAGCTTTTTTTTTTTCCCTCTATGAAATTAATTAGGAACAGTGCCTGAGGTCATTTGGCTCAGGAGATACATGTCAAGATAAGATATTTCAAAACCTCTTCCTTAATAATTTAATATCAGCTTGGAATTTGGAAGCATGATAGAGAATTGTTTAGAATTGCAAATTTAAGCAAGTTAGGAAGAACTCATGGAAAAGAAACAGCTATCAAGAGCTGTTATGAGCTCTTCTGCTCCTGTCTAAGCCTATTAGGAAAAAAAAACAAACCTGAGGACAATATTTACCAAATGCAGCAGATGATCCTCTGCTTCCAGTAGCCTCATGTTAGAGGGAAAGAGTGGCCAGGGGACTGGGGACTGTACCTAGTCCTGAAGGTTTGGGTCCTTTTGAATCCTGGTGTCAAATTTTTGTTTAACCTTGAGCAACTCAAGATGGCCCAAAACAGCAAAAGCTTCAGTATGTGCTTAATTTTAAGCACATGGACACAAGTTGCCCCACAGAAGTCTTACTGTGTATGTGTTTAATTTTAATGTTAATATACTGGGCTCTACAGTATGACCAGCAGGTCAAGGGACATGATTCTCCCCCTCTGCACTGCTCTGATGAGATCCCACCTGGAACTGTATCCAGCTTTGGGCCTCCAGTATAAGAAGGACATGGACCTGCTGGAGCAAGTCAAGAGAAGGCCATGAAGATGATCCAAGGGTGGGAACAACTCTGCTGTGGATCCAGGCTGGGAGAGCTGGGGGTGTTCACCTGGAGAAGAGAAGGCTCCAGGGAGACCTGAGAGCCCCTTCCAGTGCCTAAAGGGGCTCAGGGAGAGCTGGAGAGGGACTTTGGGCAAAGATATGGAGAGACAGGACAAAGGGGGAATGGCTTCAAACTGACAGAGGGCAGGGATAGATGGGATATTGGGAAAAAATTGTCCCCTGGGAGGCTGGTGAGGCCCTGGCACAGGTGCCCAGAGAAGCTGTGGCTGCCCCATCCCTGGGAGTGTTCAAGGCCAGGCTGGACAGGGCTTGGAGTAATCTGGGATAGTGGAAGGTAACCCTGCCCATAACAAGGAGTGGGAACTAGATGGTCTTTGACGTCCCTTCTGACCCAAACTATTCTGTGATTCCCTCAATTTTATATGTATGTGATTTATTTTTAAATACATACATAAGTAATATTTCTCTGGGACAACTTATGTCCACATGCACATGCTGCCCAGGTTTTACAGTCTTGCCCCAAATTTTTTATCAGTATCCCATTTTTCATAGCACAGGCCAAAGCATCACGTGTAGGCTCTGACCATTGGACCAATATCTGCAAACCAGTGCCATGAAGTGTGGTGGTCTCTGCTGGAGATGGTCACTGTGTCCCAGCTGCACCTTTTGATTCCCAGCTCCTCCTGAGTGCTGCTCCCTGAAGAAGTTCAAATCCTTTGCTAATATTAGACTAAGGGGCTCGAGGCTGTGTTATAAAAGGGAAAGTAAATCACAATCACATTCTGGCAGTCAAAGTGAAGCCCAAAAAAGGTCATCCAGAGCTGAAACAGGGACCTACTGCATGACTGCCAGGATTTGCATTCCGTCTTACAGCCTGAAGCCCTGCAATGAAGCACTCAGAACAGTCTTTTTGAACTTCTCAACAGGGACAGTCTTTATGGATTATTTAAACATAAAAATATACACTGCTTTCTGGGAAAGAGCCATTTGAGTCTTTAGGGGCTCATACTATCTGTGGTGTTGTAGGAAGGTCTATAATTGAGCATGCTAATACTGAAATGCTATTGTTTGAGATAAATTTCACAAGGCATGAGCCCATAATGCAAATTATGCCTTAAAAAGATCAATTTAGAGACTCTATTCTATCATTTTACTGATTTGTAGACACATCCAAACTACAATCCAAAGCAAGCAGCTACTGCATAGTGGTGAAGAAATTACTATTTACTATTAAAGATTCTGTAAGTATTCCAAAGTATTTTATTTTGGCAAAATCTCATAATCACGTGGAAAACATATTTTAAACAAACTAGTTTCTTTATAAGGCTTCAGTGCCTAAATTTGAATACCTTAAGTGAGATTATTACTTACTAAAACCACTAAAAATCTTAGTCAATGTTAATTAAAGTGGTTTTAATTGTCTTTTAAAATGAGTATGGGTCTATATTCTGTTACTTTGAGTAAAACAGTTAATGTTTCTGCCTATATGCAAATCTTCCGTAATGGAATTGCAGTTTCTCAGTAAGCTTTGAGGTTTTTTGTTACTGAATGTGTTTGGAGCTTGTGGCCAATGCTCTTGATTTCTCACACAGCATAAGGCAGTACATCCAATAAAAAATGTATGTGATGGCTCAAAAATGGTAAGAAAAAAATAATGGCATCTGACAGGCTTGTAAGGGTGATTAGGTATCTCTCTCCGCAGGCTGGATAATGTTCTTTTAACAGCTTTTTCTATGTATTAAATAATGTTCTGTTGTTATATATTCTTACTTCCTCACTTTTGGGGCTGTCACTGATACAAGTTATTCCTGAGAAAAGCTACTGAGGAATTGCATCCTGATAGCTGAATTCAGATTTTTTTTCTTTATTTATGGTATGTTTTTTTCTCTTAAACATAAGCTTTAACTGCAGAACAAGATTTGCTTTCTGGTAAATGAAAAAGTGACTTATCTGTCGAATAAGACCTGGGCTTGCCCGCGAGGAAATACATCTTTATCATGTCTGAAAAATTCTAAACCAAACTGATTATGTGTCACTTGATAAAGTGCTGGAGAAGAATTATAGGTGTCTTCCTGTTCTCACTAAAACCAACCTGAGCTCTGTAGCAGCAGCAGCAGCAGCTCCCAAAGAATCCTCTGTGCTTCCAAGAGGGGAGACCTCGTTGTAAGCTGCTGAATGCACTGTGGCATTGCCAACAATGCAAGTTGCAGGGAGATTGTAATTATTCAGTAAGGAAAATGCTCAGTATTTCCTGAGCGAGTCTTTAATCCTAGTTTGAAGTCATTGCTACCATTGTAAGGTCCAAGTGGAAACTGTGGCGCTTTTGTGCATCTGTCAGACGCCGCTGCTTATTACAGAATCAGGAATGATAAATATGCGGAGGGCTTTGATGTGAGTATCAGCTTGAACTCCTCCAGTGCTCAGGTAGAAAGCAGCTGAAGCTATTGTTTTCATCTTGCATGAAAGGTTGAACAGATGCTTGAAAATAAATAGGACCTGGTAAAATGATAAAAATCCTGGGATAAAAAGCATGGCCTCTGTTCTCAGTGCTCACTGTGCACCCAGACCAGACTTGCACTGTCCCTGCAGCTGAGTTGGGACTCCAGGGACTGCACAGAACTGCCCCTCGGAATAGCAGTATGCAGCCACAACAGCAATGAAATCCACATTGGCTGCCCAAATTGACTACTAATCTTCATCTTCAGGCTGAGAACAGAAAGACTTTACAACATTATCTCCATCAGCCTGGAGAAGAGGAGACTGAGGGGAGACCTCGTTGTAATTAAAATGTTCTTGTGAGGGGTAGAGGAGGTGAAGGCACTGATCTCTGCTCTGTGGGACCAGGGACAGGACCCGGGGAATGGTCTGGAGTTGTGTCAGGGCAGGGTTAGGTTGAGTCTCAGGAAAAAGTTCTCCTCCCAGAGGGTGGTGGGCACTGAACAGGCTGCCCAGGGCAGTGGGCACGGCCTCAAGGCTGCCAGAGCTCCAGGAGTGTTTGGATGATCCTCTGTGTCACAGGGTGGGACTCCTGGGGATGATCCTGTGAAGGGCTGAGCATGGGACTCCATGATCCTTGTGGGTCAGACTCCATGATCCTTGTGGGTCAGACTCCATGATCCTTGTGGGTCCCTTCCAACTCAGCATATTCTGTGGTTCTGTAATCTGCATGGATGAGGGTACAGGTCTTCCCTCTGCAGAGAAGGATTACAGCCCAGAGAGGGAGTTCAGCTCCTAGATGAGACACAGATCTGTTTGAGGGAATAATTTAGGATTCAAAAGAGTCTTGAGGCATCCAAGGAAAAGTTAGATGCTTCTGTATTGGACTGCTAAGCAGGGCTGTGGAGAGCCACCCCAGCCTGCTCTGAGTTAGGCAGAACAAATGTCAGAGAAATATAACCATGCCAGTGTGTAATCCCCTCGGGAGAGTAGCAGGACTTATACATGTTCTGATTCTCAAATATTTCATCCATCTCTAAGACTGTCTACACCTTTTCCCCCCCCCATTTTCGACATCTCCATTTGTGCTCACTGTTAAGTAGTGGAGCAGCTGGCACCTTCCAGAAGTCCTTGTAATGAGGCAGGAGCAGCAGTTTCCCATCTTCATCCTGCTGAATGGGCCACTTACCATTGCCATTCCTTATTAATTAAAGGCATTAACTGCAAATCTGTGAGATTTTGCCTCTTGGCTAGAGCAAAATGTACAGTTTGGATGTCTTTAATGATGCTTTGAATGAGAAATGCAAGGTGTGAAGAGGAACTAATGCAGGTGCTGAAGCAGCACTGTAGAAACAACCTCTCCTCCTGTCTCCTCTGTGCTTGTGTGTCTTAAAGCAGATTGTCACTTTCCTGAAGTATGATACTGTTCTCTGACTTAATCAACATGAAATTCCTGTATGTTAACTTAAAAGTTTTCTTAATATATTCTTCCCAGTGTGTGAGTAACAGGTCAATAGCAGTTCTGACCACAAGAAATGGATCAAGACAATCTCTCTAACATGTTATACCACCTAATTTTGACATTTTAGGTCCCAAAATTGCTCTCATCTGCCTTATTTATGGAAGGGCTGTAGTGTCCTAACAGGAGACTCACTGACTGGCACATGCTTTGGAAGACCACCAAGCCCTAAAGATCATTATCGGCTTATAGTCATGTGACACCAACCCTTGACGATTTTTCTAGTTTAATTATTGACATGATGAGAATATATTATCTAAGTCCAGCTCTTTCACATACCATTTATTTTTGTCTGTCAAAAGTACTGCACAGAGTGAAGAAACTTCAATGACACCTTACTCTGTGTTTCAAACACGCATCCAGAAGTGAATGGTTTCCCATCGCCCCATTCACCCTCTCACAGGTCTGTCCTTCCATCCATATCCACTGTAATGTCCTCACTTCCTCTAGAATTTAGTTTCCAAACAACTCTTGCAGTCTATGGGACTTTATATCCCCAGCCAACTCACCCATATCTACTTGTCACGGGAGGTTTTTCCTGGGGAGAGCAGAGGAAGTGCAGATGGAAAGCCATCCATCCCCCCCTTCCTGGAGGTTGCCACAAGCACGTCCACAGAAATCCTGAGAGTTCTTAGCAGAGGGCTTTGGGGTGAAATTACATGCAGAGGGACCAAAAGGAGAAAAAAAATAATAGAGAGGAGAAATATAAAATGAAAAGCTCTTCTCATTCTTTATTACTGGCCATAAGCAAATTAATATAATTGTCTCATGAAAATGAATGTACTTTAGTTCTTACCATTTTCTAATGAGGCTTTATTTCCTGAGGAGATTAGCTGAATATTCCAGTCCACTCTGGAAGAAATAGGACGAATAAGAGGCAAAGAATAGGAAACTCAGGGAGAAAAAAGTAAGTCAGAACATCAGTAAAGAAAAAAAATATATCACCCTGAGGTACTGGTCCACAAAAATGCTTTACAATGGCTGAACACAAAATCAATTCAAAAATACAGTAGATCACAGTCCATAAATAACATGTCCAATCAGAGAAGTGTGAGGGGAAAATGACAAAAGGAAAGAACAGCCTCTGAAGGGGAAGGGGAAGTGGGGATGAGGAAAGCTCACTTGGCTCAGGACATTGTGAGGTGGCAAAAAATTCAGAGGGCATCAGGAGCAGCATCATGTGTGCATGATCTGTGAAAGCTCTTGGTGGGGAGGGACCACTGGACCACCAGCATGTCCACTCCAACCCAGTCCAGTTGCTCCCACATAGCTGGGAACAGCTGTGGCAAAGTGTCATTGTTCGCTTATGAGTGGCCCTTTACATTCCTCCTACATTCAAGGCAGCTGTTTTTAAACTGACAGAGAGTAAGTTTAGATCAGTTATTAAGAATAAATTGTTTCTGGTAAGGATGGTGAGGCCCTGGCATAGGTTGGGCAGAGAAGCTGTGCCTGCCCCATCCCTGGAAGTGTCCAAGGCCAGGTTGCTTGGAGCACCCTGGGTTAGTGGAAGGTGTCTCTGCCCATGACAGGAGGGTGGAATGAGATATCTTTAATGTCCTTTCCAACCCAAACCATTGAAGATTCTATGAATTTTCTGACAGACAGGTAAGACCTGAGGTGTGAATGAATAATGAGGTTTAATATATACTTTTATGTCACTCCTTTAAAGAAGGTCTTGTCCAGGAACCATCTGATTCCTTTCTCTCTTAGTTAATGAAACATATTAAACATATTTCATACATAATTTTATAAATGTAATATTACATGCACAATGTATGTAATCTTTCTTTAATCATGGTAAACTAAAATACAGTTACCAGGAATTATCAAGGGTTGTATTTTAAAGGCTGTAACAAATAAAACTCACTAAAGTAATGGTTTACTGACTCTGTGAGAAACAGAAAGGTATTATTGTACATGTGGGCAGAAGAGAGTGTTTGCCTGAAGAAAAAAGGCTTTTCCTGGATGCTGCTGGGTGCTCACAGCAAACTGCAATCACCCTATGTGAAGAGTGTTGTGGTTTCAGGTTCGGCTCCACACGCTTTACATCTGCTACATGCAACCACCTAAACAAACCCGACCTTTTACCTTCACTGAGTAGCTGTAAAGCCTCTCAGTGGCCAGGTGTGTACAAGAAATACCCAAGTCAACTGGCTTCTACAAGGTCAGACTGAGATATATACAGATATATAGCTACATACACATATAGTTTTTTAAGATAATAAGAAATTCTAAGTAATGCCATTACTGGAAATTTGGCCTTGTGGAGATAGATGTCAAGATTTAGTTGCTTAGAGGTAAAGGTCCTTAGTCAGGGGAAAGCTCAGTGAAGTATTGAAGCAGTTTTATTCACAGCATTTGTGTAACTTTTGGCATGAGTAGTTCAGCCATTTGACGTGAGTGTAGCTTCAAGGTCTGTACTTCGTACTCTTCCCTCATACAAAGTCATGGGGAAAATATGGTCATATTTTGGAAACACTGCCTATCATGCAATAAAACAGCTACAGCATCCCTTGTGCAAATAGAATCCTGAGTTTGGTAGAGGTGAGTTTTATTCCTGTTTGTAACATCCAGTCTTGTGCTGACCATGGTTAGTGATTTCATTATCCAGGACTAATTTTTCTCCAGCTATGAAGTGGCCATAAAAATATTTAATTCTTAGCACTCTGACATCTGAGGATCAACAGAAATTACTTTTATCTATCAACGTATAGCAACGTATTGTCACTAGCAACATATTCTCTGTTTTTACTACTAACTTGCTAACCAGTCAGAAGTTTTTTAATCATACAAGCTACTTGCATAAAATGAGACACGTGGAGGAAGTGGTATTTTGGCCATCTCAGATGTTGTCCTGCCACACATTTCAGCCCCTGCCTCCCTTTGTCCTTGGGGGAATGTTTGTACTGCAGGAAATGTGAGAGCCAGCTTAGGTCAAAAAAGAGTTGCTTCACTACCACCAGGAATCTGCCTGGAATAAAGACAGTAATCACCTCTTGTTTCTTGTGTTCTTATTGCCAGCTTTAAGGTGGGTGAGAACCAGAGGGGATCAGCTGTCTTGGTGGGTGACAATTCTCCTGAATTTCCCAGGTTTGAATAAGCGGCTGCACTGAACTAAAATTCTGAACCTTCCAAGGTTCATCCATCACTTTTACTAAATTACCTCTTCATTCTCTTTTCTGCTAAGAATCTAATTTTTATAGCACTGTAGAGAATTTTTATAGCACTGTACTTTATCTTGTCACAGTATTTTTTGTCATTATTTTCATCTCAGTGAACTCTGGAATGATACTAAATAGACCGGGAGAGCTTGGCTGTAAGATAAGAGGGAGGTGTACATTTGCAAATGGTAACAGCTTGCCCTCTTAGCCTTTTGCCTGGGAAGTCAAGGCTTGTACAGGATTTGTACCTTCTTGGGCAACACACAGAAATTGCCTATATTTAGTTTTGGGTTTTTCCTCCAGAAAATGGGTCAGATCAGATGCATCCTTTTTTTTTTTTTCTCTCAGGGTAGCACCTATAGTTTCTCGAGGCTGATTTCTTTGTGATATGGAGAAAGCTTTAGGAACTAAGTGGGTTTATTCCCCATGAAAGTCTAAAGAAGAAATGCTTATAAGTTGTGTGTTGGTATTTTCATGTCTGGGGTCAGGGTCATATTTTTTAGGACCACAGAAAACCTCAGTCCCAAACTACATTTTATTTAAAACAGAGCTAAGTGATAGGAAAAAGGGATGAAGTGAGTTGTGTAAAGTCACATATCATAGAATCACAGAATAATTAAGGTTGGAAAAACCCTCCAAAATCATGGAATCCAACTATTAATCCAGCACTGGCAGGTCCACCACCAAACCACGACCCTGTTGGACACCTTTGCACTGCCTGGGTCTCTAAGGAGCTTCCTCAGGGTCTGTGTTTGGAAGAAAGATTTAGCTCTTCATGGCTGCATAGCTGATATTTAGGAAAGTCTAGTTACCCAGCCCTGCCAAGTCCTTGATTGCCTTGCCCATCACCTTAGAAAAAGTGTTTTACAGAATGGGGGAGGAGAGCAAGAGGCAGCAGAAAAAAAAATTCTCATTTTTCTCTTGTCCAGTTTTCTCTGCCCTCTCTCATCCTAACCTGATGCTAGGCCTGGCAAAATGATGGTTTTCTAAAATGAGACCAAATAAATGTGTGTAGAGGTCAGGGGTGGCAAATTTAGCTAAAGATTTTAGTTTTGCTAAATGTTCACCCAGCCTAACTCATATATTTCATTCACCTGAATATACAATCCTGTGCAGAAAGCCTAGAGGCAGAAAAGTCATTTAGACTTCCACATCCATAAAAATTTGCTCAATTAATACACTCTTTCATGAGACTGCTGGATCTTCACCCCCTATTACAGATCCTTTATCCTTCCTCTGGCAGCAGGGGATGAATGTAAAACTGCCTCGATGGTGCAGCCAAGGCAAGGAGGGGAGGCAGAGCAATCTGTGCTCATGTTGGGCACCAGATTCCCACCAAAGCCACTCCATCACTGCCCTCCTCAGCTGATCAGGGGAGAGAAAACATAAAGAAAGGCTCATGGGTTGAAATAAGGACAGGAGAGATCACTCACCAATTGCTGTAATGAGCAAAACGCTCCCCAAGACTCCACAAGGTGAAATTAATTTAATTTATTACCAATCATATCAGAATAAGGTAATGAGAAATAAAACCAGCTCTTAAAAAGACCTTCCCCCACCTTTAGCTTCATCTTGGGCTCACCTTCACTGCTGATTTCTCTCCCCCCTCACCCTCAGTGTGCCAGGGCAATGAGGGCTGTGGGCAGTTCATCACTCGCTGGTTTTGCTTGAGGCTGGAGCTGCAGTAACTGCCTCGTGTCACTGTCTGGGCTGCAGCATCACCAAAACCCCACAGACAAATCCCAGCATCAACAGCAACAGGATTAACCAGTCAGAAGACCACTCAATCAGTGTAGGACTTTCTCTCTCTTAGTATTTTGGGAATGGGTCAAATGGAGATAAACCTTTGCCTGTCCAGGACAGGAATCCTGGAGGGCAGGAGGACAAATACAGAAAGAAAAATGAGAAGGAGGACTCTGTGCCTGTGCAACTTTCACTCTGCAGCATTTAGAAAAGGCCTGAGTTTTTCCCCCTAAGTTTTGCAGGTTTTGGTTGCCCGGGCACAGCTAGAACCCAGTCTAAGGCTCAAGCCTAGAAAGGTTTGTCCTAAGACCATCACTCTGCTGCCCACTCTGCCTTGCCACAAATGCTCTTGAGTGAGGAAGCTTAAACAAGAGTGAAGTCAAACTGGAAAAGACCATGAGGATTAATTAGAGTGTTGTCACAGATGAAGTAAAAGGACTAAGAAATGCCGAAATATTTCAAAATATTCATGCAAGCGATCAGTTCAGCCCAGAAATAACAGCCCCCTTCTATGCAGTCCTAGCTGTAGGATCAAAGCATCAAAGAACTGTGACCTGTGGTGACCATCACCAGCAAGGCTGACAGTAACAGTGCAGCTGTAGCATTAGTAGACCTCATTTTCAGACTCATTTCCGAGGTCTGCATTCCCAACAGGAAAGCTGCACAGTCTACCAGTTTAATTCTCTGTATCTGCTTTTTACAAATCATCAGCACTGGGACAGGTTTGACCCAGTCTTCTTAGGGATCAAAATAACCTCTCGCAGTGCTGGGAGAAATGTATAAACCATGCCCTTTTTATGGTTGTGCTGGTCCTCCTCACACTGTTAAGCATTGTCATCCAAAACAGGGGAAACATTGAATTTTGGACCTTGTTTATTCTTATTTTTTTCAGACAAATAACTTTTAAAACTTTACCCAGATGGGTACTTTCATGGATTGCTTTAATTGAAGTCCTCAGGGCTACCGTGTTCCTCCAAAGTCACATTTGTTATTTATTTTACTGGTCTTGGGTTGAAAAGCCTCCTGTCACTAACTTGTTACATCCCTGCTGCACGCGTGTCCGTGCTGGTGTCCGTAATTGTCCCGTTTCTCAAATGTACTCCATCTATTTAAACCCTCCAGTCTCTGTTTCTTGTCTTACCTGCTGTACACAGAGAGTGGAGACAGGGAGGGTGGAGGTGATGACAGTGGGGTTTTTTATCTGTAAATCTCTGGGGGGATAAGGTTGCATGGTTTGCAATTAGACAAGCAGGTACTGTGGCAGAGGACATCATTTCCTTCAGCAGGTTATCATTTCGAAGAAATCAGGAACCTTTTAATATGCAGTATATCTTGCAGAATCTATCATGCCTTTCTCTTAGCCAGCTTAAAAGACTGAGCTTAATGGACTTTAACTCTTCTGACAAAAACAAGGGTTTAAGCTGGGCTTTTTATCCCTTTTTCCATATTCATCTTGCAGCTGTGCTGTAAACACCTTGTCAAAGGTAGAGTGGGCTCTAAAGCAGCTCCTGCTGTCACAGCTCAGACTGGGCTGAGAAAGGTTGCAGTGATGGGTTCTCACAGCAGCTAAACCAGGTCCAGTGTGGCATCAAAACCAGTGTGAGCAGCAGGTCGAGGGGAGTGATTTTGCCCCTCTGCTCTACCTTGAATATTGATTGCATCCATCTCTGGAATCCCTGGCATAGGCAGGACCTTGACCTGTTGGAGCAAGTCCAGAGGAGGCCGTTCAGTTGATTAGGGGGATGGAGCCCCTCTGTCATGAGGAAAGGCTGAGAGAATTGGAGGTGTTCAGCCTGGAAAAGAGAAGGCTTGGGGTGAGTTAGTTGCAGCCTTCCAGTACCTGAAGGAGTCATCAAGAAAGGCAGAGAGATTATTTACAAGGGCCTGGAGTGACAGGACAAGGGGAATGGATTCAGACTGACAGAGGGCAGGGTTAGGTGGGATATTGGGAAAAAATCCTTCCCTGTGAGGGTGGGCAGGCCAGAGAGCCCAGAGAAGCTGTGGCTGCCCTATCCCTGGAAGTGTCCAAGGACAAGCTGAATGGAGCTCCAAGCAACCTGGTGTGGTGAAAGGTGGGGGCTTGGGACAAGATGATATTTAATGTCCCACCCCAAAACATTTGATGATTGTGTGTTTTCTGCCAGACAGGTCAGGCACGAGGCTTGAATGGACAATAATTTTTGATATATACTTTTGTGTCACTCATCCAAATCATTCCATGATTCTGTGCATCAGGGCCAAGCCTCCAGTTTTGGCAGCATTACCTGTGTTTCAGCCGTCTGATGTGCTCCAGTGCTGGATGACTGAACTTTATGTTCTGTTAGAGAAGAAACACAGTTATATTTATGACAGGACCTATGTGACAGACACTGCTGAAATACCCAGGGTTTTTTTCTTTGTGATTGTGTAAAAAGAGAATCTGTAGCTCTGTGTTGCTAAAACATGTGGCAAGAAGTTCAGGACTTGCAAAGATGTTTTGAAAAGACAGTGCTTGTGAAATCCTCAGTATTTTTATTCCAGAACTCCAGGGTGGAGCCATGGAGTAGGGCATGGACCACTGCTTGGACCACTGCGCTTTTTGGTTTTTTTCTTATCATACTCCTGAGTGTACAATTATTTTACCCAATTGTATTTCTCATATTTCTATTGCTCTCATTGCAATGGAAAAACAATATTCAAGAGCTGCTTGTTACAACCCAGTGATGAGAAGAAACCTACTCAGTGTGAAAAGGTTATTTCCATGCTCTCTGTGCAAGCATTTTGTGCACCACTGATCAGGAAGCTTTCTGATAATAATTAGGGTTGGACCAGATGACCTTTAAAGGTCCTTCCAAACCATTCTATGATTCTGTGAACCAAAACTATGTGCTATCAGAAGCTTTTCCCCCCACAGAAATAGACATTTTATTTTCTAAGGCTTTTTCTTTTTTCATAAAGAAATTCCAGCATAGCAATTCTTCACTTTATTCAAACTCTTCAGAGTAAATTGGAATTAAGACTTGGTGTTTAGATACAATTTTCCTTTTTGATCAACAAGCCCAAGAGACTGATTTTTTAGAAATTTTTTTTTAGCTACAGGAGATGAGCAATTAATTTTTAATGCCTTGCCCCAAGACAGAGAAGCAACAGGATGGCTTCTCCAAGCTGTTATTTGGTGAGGTCATGTCCTTTGCTCAACAAAAAAATCCCTGGCATAGCCAAGCTTTTTCCAGCACTGAGGAGTTCAGTCATGCAGACCTCTAACTATGCAATGCCAGCAGAAAAGTTTTATCTTAATTTCCTGGTGCCAGCTCGACGATATGACAAGAGTTATAAAGGATCATTTATCTTGTCACAGAGAAGGGACCATCAGCATCAGACTCCAGAGACTGATCTTCAAGGGCTGTTGGAAAAATTATGTGCCTTAAAGAGCCTGATCCCAAACCAGCAGTCACAGAGCAATACCCATATATTAGTTATCTGGGCTGCACTGGATGGAAAACTGGAATGATAACCAGATAACTTTGAAATTCTGCTGTCTCCTGTCATCAAGTTGTAACTTTCCTTTGGAGTCACTGTTGTCCTATTACTGAGTATGTTTTAAGGAAAGGCAGTTGAAAAGAAAAAAGTCTAAAGAGAAAACATTTATTTAAAAATTGTATTTTCAACACATCCCTCTTCTGAAGATGTATTGCTTTAAAATACTTGCAATGCTCTTTAGTAGCAAAAAGGGGTATTTTCTGTGGATTCTCCCCTTCAACTGGCCAATCTGTTTTTCAGAGATGGCATGAAGAACCAGAATAGTGCCTCTTGCTCTCTGCCCTGTTCATCAGGCTCAAACTATAGAACGAAAACGCGGGGAAAAGATATTTTTTATTATTATGGCCAAATGGCAGAAATGTAGAATTTAGTGACATGGACTGGCTAAAGGGCTCTAAATTAGCATTTTTTACTTACAGGAGAGATTTTAGGTGTTTCTGTGGACACACTTGTTCAGTAAGAAAATAGCAATTTTGTTGCTAGAAAATATTAGGGAAGGAACACAAAAATAATCCAATATGCTTAATCTCTGATACTTTTGTACTCAATTTAAAGCCTTGAATCTACCCTTGTGTGTCCTTTTTGCCTTTCTGGGACAACCCAAATTGTCTCTCAGTGATGTTTCTGCAGCGTGTGGCATCTCTCCTGTCCCATGCCCTGCTTTCCAGCCCTGCTGGAGGTGTCTGCAGCAACCTTGGCAACATTATTTATCATGTGTGCAGTTCTTGGTGTTTAATAGGATTTATTGATTGTCTGGATTAAAACTTCTCCGTGTTCTCTCATTCCATAGGATGCTCTAAGACAAGTTCCTGGAAATAATTAAATTCTTTTCTAATTATCTCCCTTCATGGAGAATTTCTCTTAACATCACCCGGGGGTAAATATTTCTCTCATATTCACTTTCATATAATTTTCTTGTGCCTCTGTGTTGGGATAAGTGCCCTTTAGGTGTTAAGTCTCTATTTTATCCACTTTAAGTTGCTTTTATGATTCATTTTGTTTCTCAGGTGTGTGTTTAGTTGGGACATCTCTTAAACCTCCCATGTGACAAAAAAAAAAAAAGGATGGCTGCAGTGGCACAAGGCAAACACTTAAACTACACAGTGATAATGCTAACAGGAGATAGGAAGTTATTGGGAAGAATATTTTTACCCCTTTAATTCTACGCAAAACTTCTGTGATCAAGATTAGAAGCTAAATAAAATAAAGCCAGCAAAAATGGCATGAGGGCCTCAACTTGGCCATGGCACACAAATTCCCAGAGCAAATGAAAAGGGGAACTTAGGGCCTTGAACTTTTGGCTGCAGGATTATTTTCAGACCAAGTGAACCGTTCCCAACTGTTTCCGAAATCAAGGCCACAAAAGTAGGAACTGCTTGTACATGGCCAGGACAGAACAATTGATTCAAATTGTCAGGGCTTAACTCAGGTTTCAGGATTGCTTTGATATTTTTTTCATTCTTGGTAATTTAATTCTTTTGCAGTTCTCTCTCATTGGATTGAGAGAATTGTATTCCCCTACCTCTCTTTTTACCCCCCTCCTCCACCTTTTTTTACACGGGAGATATAATTTATACCAGTTTCAGTGAATTTGCCACAATAAAGAATCCATTTCTTTCAAGGTATTTTTTTTAAATCTTCTCAGAGAGTGAAAGTAGCATTTGCTGAAATTAAGGTGCATTTTGCCAGAAACGTGATGCTAATCCTCTTAGTTTTAATGGTTTAGAAATGGTTTGTATAAGAAGGTAAACAGAGTAGTTGATTAATAGGAAGGAAGTCAATTGGCCGTGTTGCAAGTGTTATACGCTCTACTGTACAATAGTTCTTTATTCTGCAGAATGAAGCACAGACTGGTCTCCTTTTTAGAGTTCTTAGTTGAAAACTGATACATCTTCTTATACTGTACAATTCAGAAGAGTTTGATTCCAGCACCAGAAAAAGCAAGCAGTGCACTTTTGAAATAGAAGTCAAACAAATATCACTGATAAGACATTGACGAGACACCAGTTATCTTCCCTTTTTATTGAAAATAGGCAGATATAATGAGGTGCTTCACATTTTAAAGTCTTAAATCTTAGAGAGCTCCAGGCCTAGATGGTTTTGATTTGGGCTTATTAAACTTGCAGTGAGGAGAGGGAGGGAAGGAGGAGAGATGGAGTGACTTCCTCAGCCCTGTTATTTAACCTTTCATTGGCCAAGGAGATTTTTGTGTGCAATTTATTAAAAGTGTTGTTCATTCCCGAACTGCTTCCCAGTGTTTTGTGTCTGAGATGGGGTGCCAAGACCTTCTGAAGCCAGGCAGGTACCCCAGCAGGCTCCCTCTCCATCAATAATTCACCTGTAGGTCTCCCAGAGCTCGGGTCTCTTTGCATGTAAGGTGAGAGGAGCAGCAGTCCTCTGAATTCTTTTGTGTGGCACAATAGCGAAACTCTCCCTGTCACAAGCCATGAGGCCCAACACTCACATCAGTTGTAGTCCATCAATTAACACTTAGGATTAAGTGCTGCAACAAAAGTGTGAAGTGGTTGAAGGTCTGAGCAACAGAGGCAACAGGTAACCCAAGAGCTTTGAAGGGAGACGTGGTGGCTGCAGCTACAAAGGATGGCTGGGACCGAATTTCAGGGTTTAAATAGGGAAGAAGATGAAATAAATTTGAGAAGTAATAGAGGAAGAAGTTGAAGCAATACAGGAAGAAGTTGGAGCTCCTAGGGCTGCAGGGAAGGAGCTTGCAGGGCTTTCCCAGGGCTCAGAGGAGCACAGTGTCAGCAGTAGCAGAGCTACCTCCAACCTCTCCTGAAGAGATCCCTCACTAGTAACTGTAGTGAGATATCACAGGATAAATTAAAATCAACAAAGGGCTGTCCGAGGGCAACCATGAGCAAGCTAGTCTAGTGGGAGGTATTTCTGCCCATGGTAGGGGGGGTGGGACTAGATGGGCTTTATGGTCCCTTCCAACCCAAACCATTCTGTGGTTCTATGTTCTCTCTTGCACCTTTGTACTGACTGGAAATTTTCCTTCTCTAAAGGTAGCTCTGAAGACACTGGCTAGCTGAAGCAATCAATCAAAATTACCTGATTTGAAAAGGTGACCTAAATAAAAGCTTGTAGAAACAAGTACTCTCTCTCTTTTTGAGGTCTAATGACAGATAAAAATGAGTGAAGAAACAACAACATTAAGAATAAACCCTCAGAATTAATACAATAATTCTGGGGTTTGTGCCAGGATCAGGCATAACCCACCAATGTCTTTACACGTGCAGTGTTCTTCAAGCAGGTAAACCTAAACCCTGGCAAGTTGTGATTGGAAATGAGACAAGAAGCAGACATGGTGTTATGTTTAGGGTGGGACAAGGGCATGAGGAAACCCAGAATAAAGTGCAGCCCCTTTGCATAAGTAGCTCTGAGTGGTGGAAGGCTCTCCAGAAGCACTTTGACCCCCTTGGTTTCTGTGATGTCTGACTGCTCCCTCCCACAAGTATCTTTCCTTTTGGCTTTGAGTAAAGAACAGTTTTTGCAAAGCATTAATCTATGACTCCATCTCATCTTGGAAATCACAGCTCTCATTTAGTGAACCCCATGCACAGTATAAATAATTAACTCTCCTTCATATTAAGCCACAAGTAACAGAATTATCTCACAGCCTTTGAGAGCTCTATTTGCCTCCCAATAAATAATTTGTTATTGACTCAGCATTAGGACCTAATAGCTTTACAAATTTATTGTATGGGAGAACACTCCTAGAAATAGTAGGAAAACTACTATTCTGGTAAAATAACAGAATTTCTACAGGAATACAGCTAAAGCCAACACTGTCAGTGCAGAATATGTGCTAACAAACACATCTGTACCCTGAAATCCAACTATTGCCTCTTCCAACACCTTTGAATTTTCCTTCCAAGCTGGCTACACTTCCACCTCAGTTGCAGTAGTGTCACTCAAGAACAATTTCATTAGATTAAATGGTCTGGTAGTCAATGCAATTGTAATCAATAGCTGTAACTCCAAGAAAACAGCTGGATTCACTTTCAGTCTTCGCTGTCCTGTTATTTGATTGACTTCAGAAGTGCTGCAAAGCCAAAGAATTTCTGTAAACTGTAAAGGATCTCCACACCTTACATTTCCACAAAGCTGTCAAGCCTTATCTTTCAAAGCAAAGAGAAGGCTTTTTTAGCCTGGGATAGAGTTTGATGTCTCAGGCTATGACTGATAGCAGGCAGAGAGAAAGGGACAAAGACCATCCTAACAGTGTGGGCACACTCTGCTTAGCTGTAATTTCCTTGCTTGCATCACCACAGCAGCCTCCTGACATGAAGGGAAGCCCTCAAGCTGCACTTCTGAAAGGTTTGAGAGACCTGATGCAGTAAAGCACTTTCTCTGCACATTTGGGAAAAAAAATAATAAAAAAAATCATGGCACCCAAAAACTCCCAGACATCAACTCTTTTTTTTTTCCCACAGGGCATGATGCTGCTTCTCCTCCTCCCTGCTGTTCCTCCAGCCCAAACCAAGGATTGGAGGTACTGCAGACAGTTTCTTGGATGCCATCTGCAATGCTTCTCTGCCATTCCTGAATATTTGAGGCTCTAAGTCCATATTAATGAAATAGAATTATAGAACATTAAGACTGTAAAAGACCTGTAAGATAATCAAGTCTAACCCCGAACCCAGCACCACTTCCATGTTCACCACTAAACCCTGTGTCCAAGTGCCATATCCACAAGTTTTTAGAACACTCCCAGGGATGATGGCTCCACCACTTCCCCGAGAGCCCATTTCAGTGCTTGATAACCCTTTTTGTGAAGAAACTTTAACTAATATCTAATGTAAATCTCCCCTGGCACTACTTGAGGACTTTTCCTCCATATTCCCATTTCCTTGTCATGTTGCAGACCCACTGTATTCATTACACCAGTTTCTGTTCCACCTTTTCTTTCTGCTCTTTAGAGGTCTTAAATACAATGTGCAACTTCTTCTGTCTCAACATATGCAGGTGTTTGCCCTGCACTTGACATCTTTCAGCTGTGCTGGGTCCTGAATGACTAAGCAGTGATCCATATAAACGTCATGTCACCTGGAGTCTGTTGGGATACCTTTTACACAGGAGATGAAAAAGATAATCCTTTCCCTCCTTTCTTTCACCCCAAAGATAAATAACTCTATCTGTACCGTGTGGAAAATTAAAAAGCTTTTATTTAGCACAGCTATTTCAGAGCAAGCATCTTTGTGAAATACAGAGGCACTTTGGAAAGGCGGAGGCACATGTTCAGATGAGCACAGATATTCTCAGCACCACTTTTTGTATTTATTACAGCTCTTCCATTGCAGTCTCACAGCTGATATGTTTATATTTTTCATGATGTCTCCAGCAGGTGACAGGGTATATGCTGCAGTTTTCCTTAGATATTTGGGAATGTAAGACAAAGGCTTCTTTAGCATGTATGTATCTTGTCATTCTTTTTTCCAGATGAAAGTGGCAGTAGATGAAGTTCCCTTCATGCTTTCCAAAGCTTGTGCAGGTGTTTCTCAGAGTGTAACCAAGCTGAGATCTGAATGTCATGCAATCACAAAGATGGAGCCCATGCAGAACAGAAAGAAAAGATCTGCACACCTAAGAATTTTTGACAATGCTCGTGGTCCCAATTCCACCTACTCCTTACCTGCTCCTGAATAATGGAGCATGAATTTGACCATACCACTTCTACCTTTTCCATGGTGATCTGCAGTTTTGGAACCTGTCTGGGTAACAGTTTTTAGGTGTTCAGATGTGAAGAACTACCCAAATTTCCACTTCCTGGCTGCTGCTGATACTGAGGCTGAAATACAGATTATCCCATACATCTCCCTCTGCCACTAACTGAGCTCCAGCTCTGAAACTTGAATTATTTCAATACAACTATTGTAAAGCCTCTCTTTACCCTTCAACACTTATCAAAGGTATATTTCCTTGGATTAAGTTGATTTGTGTGTGATTTAGAGATAGTGTCACACAGTTTGCAATATAGGCTGAGCATGACACAGTAAGAGCTGTAGTCCAGCCCTTTGCAACCATTTCTGTCTCAGATCGCTGTGGGTTTGTAGATATTATTTCTGTTTTCTGCTAATACAGATCTAGAGAAATTAATAGCATCTGCTTTTGATTTACACATAGATAAAGACAATCAATTAATGTATAACAGCCTTCAGACTTTCACATTTTATCTTTCAAGACTCTAGAGCATTTTCTTGCAAAGTTCTTGCTTTTAGACCTTGAAAGACAAATTGCATTTTGCTTACTGCTATTATCAGTGAAGAGTGGAAACTGCAAGTGGGGTTGTTTTGTACAGGATGAAGACAGGATGACTGAAATTTTAATCCTAATCTGCTCCAAGATTTCACGTAGGTCTTCAAATAATGATTTTCACTTCTATCAGTTTCTATGGAAAACAGAGACAAATAAAATAATTCCATCTATTAGTTGTTTCTTTGGAAATAGAGTTCATCCTACACTAGAAATAAGATTTCAAAAGTAAAAGACAATTCCATCTTAAGTACCAAACTCGAGAAAGCTACTAACTAAAATTTCTGAACTGGCAGAAGTGATGTGCACAACTGTAGTGAAGGTGCTCCAAATCCCTTCATCTCATACCAAATCACTTAACAGCCTGGTCCAAGCCTGACTGCTCTAAAGGTGGCTACCTGACCTCTTTATGGGATTGGAAGGACCATGTGTCTCTGCTTTGTTTTTATTGGCACTTTTCATTATGTATTTTAGTTTTTATAAAAGATTCCAGGCTAATAAGTAATGTCACTCAGGGAATGTGGCTGGGTCAGTGGACAAAGTGACAGACAGAAGACTTGGGTCCCACTTTCTCCATTGCATGACTTAGGCCACTTTCTGCTCCTGCCTTGCCCATCAGTTCTGTCCAGACCAAGAGGCACTGGCACAGCAGGAGCAGATACTTTAGCACAGTCTGCATTGTACCAGCTGTAAGCTTCTATTTTGCCTCGTGGCTGGTCCCCAGGTCACAGAAATCAGTGGGATGATGCAACAAATCTGTGGTGTTGGCAGACAGAGCCATGCACATCCCTTACCTGGCAGAGGAGGTTCAATGCCAGGGTGGCACGAGCTCCTGCCCCACGTGCTGATGTTGTGTCTGGGATCTCTTGTAGCTCCAACCCAGCAGGCCTGTCACTGACTCTATCAATTAAAGCCTACGCTGCTGGAGAATTCTGTTGAGTGCTGGGAGAGGCTTGTTCTCACTGGGGTGTAACACGAGTAATTATAATAATGACTCGCCCATTCCTCACCACCGAAGCTTCTCTTAGCAACAGGCTTGAGCACCACCAGAAATGTGATCAAGGTTGAAAGAACATTCTCTTTGATGCAAAGGAGTTTTTGTTGCTGTTTTGGTTAGGGAGGGCAAGCAGGGGAGCCTGTCAATGCAATCAGCTAATGACAAACAGGGGATAAAGCTCCACGGGGATTAGCAAAGCCTGAATGCAAGTCAAGTGGTCTGATTCTGTAATTTCAACCAAGTAGCAAAGCAACCTACAGGCTTTTTAGTGTTTTGGTGGCCACAAAAAAAGCTTTGCTGTCATCTCTGAAACACTTTCTCAATAAGAAATTTCCTGGAACACCGAGGTCTTATTTCTTGTGGGAGGTTAAGTCATTGCATTATCTCCTCAGGTGAAAATTCATTATGTTCATCTTCTGTGTGTGCTGAACGGCCTCTTCCTGTACAACAGGCTGCCCATCTCTCCCTTAGGCAGTAACAGCATCAAGTGGTGTTCAGTGCTACTTATCTTGCTCACCTGCCAATTAGCTATAAACTGTAAGAAGCATTGTACCCCAAAAGAAAAAAAAGCAGCAAGCTGGATCAGTTTCAAGTTTAATTAGTCCAAAAGAATTCAATATATTATTGCCTCAAACAAAAGAAAAAAAAAATCTGAACCTTTAATCCTCTTTGAAGATGCTTCTTACTGATATATCCCATCACATATTTTTAACACTGGTGACAGTACTTAGAGAAATCATATCCTATGTTTGGTTAAGCCAGGAAATGCATTTGATTCTCCTACTACAACTTTCACAGCAGATTAGTAAATGCAACCTCTTTACCCCTTGTAAACCAACCCATGGATGGCACTCGGTGAAAGGCTATGTAATAAATGATATGGCTGTAAATTTATTTAATGTGTTTGCATCTCTATTGTATAATACATTTACCTTGTGTGTATGAATTAATTAACCAAGCAGTGCCTTTTTTGTAGAGAGGTTAAGGTCCTTACAGGGTGTTCATGCTGCTGTTTGTGTGTCATGGCTCTGAGATTAACCTGACCCCTGGGGAGGGAGCACAGGTGAGATTCACCCCCATCCTCAGAGTGTGGCCCACGGGGACAGGGGAGATTCAGGGACTGAGGACAATCCTGCCTCAGGGAGTTGGCTCAGGTGGGGATGGGGAGCACTGTGGGCTGGTGGAGCAATGCCCTTAAATTAGTGGGCTCTAAGAGGTGGTGCTTGACCCAGGAGAAACAAATGCTGCATGGTGGAAAGAAGAGGAATGGGTGTTTGTTTTGGAACTTGAATGCAGCCAGGAGCTGCACATTTCCAAGGGTGTTTTTCTTACTCACAAGTGTTTAGAGTGACTTTGTGCTGTGACGAGGCTGCTTGAGTGTGAGCCCCCTCTGGCTTTGTGAGGCTCAGGTAGCCAAGCTGGTGGGCTTGTGGGGTGTGTGTGGAACCAGTTTGGGATCACATGGATGGCCTTCAGCAGGGAAAGGCTTCACACGTGGAAATGCACCTCTATCATCCTGAAGTCGTGCTCTCCCAAAATGCAGGATACCCTGGTTTAGATGGGGATGGGTCTGGGTGCTGGAGGGCACACACAGACGTGACCTTACCTGAGCGCAACAAGCCAAGGCTGAGGGGATCAAAGGCTTTTACCCCCCTCTCCACAACTATACACTATTATTAGAAATGATGACATAAAATCTAGTTTTCAACCAACCAACCACGAAGGGATTTTTCTCTAGCAAGGTTGCTTGGCAGATTTCAAAAGAACCCTCCAAGTATCTTCAAAGTTTGGATACATTATTTGTTTTTCACACAGGTTTATTTTGCTTTCTGTATTAATCAGTTCAGATACTAATCTGAAAGCTACAAAGTCTGGAGTTTGTTACAAATTATCAAAAAACTGGCGAAATACCTCTACACTTTCCCCATAATTGAAAAAGTGCTGACTGTTTTATTTTAAAGCTGAGCCGATTCTTTATGATCATCATATTTACAAAACAAGACTGTTTTCAACACAAATTACTTCAGAAGTAAAGGTCCTTACTGAATGACATCATTTCATGTTTTCTTAATTTATACTCCAGTTTTCTAAATGCTGAGCTCTTGAAACTTACATTTCTCAGGTGTTTTGTTCCCCAAAATATTGAGCAACTAAAAAAAAAAAAAAAGTGTCATTTTAAGTTTTAAAATGTGACATTTGAAAATGAAATATGCACTATTATGCAGTCCATTTGTTTTGTGTTTTACTATGCAGTGGCACACATAACGTTGCATCATTTTGGACAAGGACACACTTACAGTAGAGTTCTCTATTTTACCTCTTCCTGAGTGTTCAGTTCTTGATTTCTGAGTATTACAAACACATTCAGAGCTGCACTTAAGTGCTAAAACTGCTCAGCGTTCTTGATTTAACCCTTCGCAGTGAGGTGGTGGGGGAATGAAAACCAGCCAGATAATAAACCTCCACTTTTGCACTGTTTGAGTCTAAATGTACAATGTCAAGAAGATCTAATATTAACTTTCAGTGCCCAGTTCACTCGTGTAGCTTTGCACGGACCAAAGATTGGAGCTGCAGACAACAGTCTCCTTCCAGAGGACTTTTGCCCCTGGCTGATGACAGCAGCCTGTTCGAACGCAGACGGTCACTCGCTGATGACGACGCAGAAATTGGGATCTGAGGTAAAAGCAAAGAGCTGAAAACTGACTATTGGAACGCTTTTCCATGGTTTAAGGCAGCCCTCTAGAGACAGCAGCGAGCACTGCTGGGGGATGCGACTGCACCGGGAGGCACCTCCTGTGTGGGGCTGCGAGGGAGGGCTCAGCTCGGGGAGAGTAAATCCATTCTTTTTCAGCACTCTTTTTGTTTGTTTGTAGGGGTTTGTGTTGGAGTGTTTTGTTTGTTTTGTTTGAGTTGGGGTTTTTTCCTTTGTTTTCGGTTTCGGTTTTTGTGCTCTGTTGTGTGTGTGTGTTTTTTTTTTTGTCAGTATGTGGTTATTTTGTTTTCTTTTAATACAAAACTTCTCCACGTAGCTAAAAGAAGAATTACAGCAAATGTAGTGATAGGAAAAAGGCAAATGGCTGAAAAATGACAGAGGGTAAACTTAAACTGGATATTGGGAAGAAATTCTTCCCTGTGAGGATGATACAGCCTCCGTCTGCCCAGAGAAGCTGTGGCTGCCCCAACTCTGGAAGAGTCCAAGGCCAGGTTGGACGGGGCAACCTGGGTTAGTGGAAGGTGTCCCTTCCCATGGTAGGAGTTGGATGAGCTGACCTTTAAGGTCTCTTCCAATCCAAACCATTCTGTGATTCCATGAAATCATTATTTCAGAATTATTGCCTTTTATAGAACTTCCAACACTTTGAATATCCTGATAGACACATAGTAGCAGAAGAGGAGTTTCAGCACAGCAGTGCTTTGTTCAGGGGGAAGGGAATTACTCCTCTGAGAGCAGAATAACTGGGATAATGCTGGGCAGCCACAGCTCTGTCAATGAACTCTCAGAGCACATGGAAACACACGGGAATGCCAAATTATTTCATTGAAGTGTGGGTTGGACATTTAAAACACACACCAGCTTAATTCTGCACCTGTGTTAGAATTTGCATGTGAAGAGATTCCTGTGGGATAGTGGCATCTGATGAGCTCTCAGGGCTGGAATGTATTCCAGCAATGGACACATCCCCATCACACCAGCTGTACCTTGCCCGTCTTTTCCCAAACCCCAAGAGCTGCTTTACTCAAGAGCTTCACAAACCATCTGGTCAGCCCTCAAAAACCGAGAGCTTCTGGCAAGGAAGGGAAGTTTGAGACAGAGGGTCTCTGTGGGATCTCTCTCCTGAGCTCCCATCTGCTGCAGCTGCTACGTGAGATTCCCCCATCTGGCTCTGCCAACTTCAGATGGGCTCCCTGCCCCGTGGGCTGGAGATCTGTGACCCTGCAAAGGCAGGACTGCTTTGAGAAAACATGCAAATGTCGTATCTGGAACTTAGGTGTAGTTATTAATTTCAGCAGTTTTCAAGCAAAATGTCATTTATGGTGCATAAGAATCTGCCCATTCTGCTTTCTCTCCTCTGCCCCAAAGGAGAAGAATCCACCAATTTTTGATTTCACACTAAAATGCATGGTCACTTAATTTTGTATGATTGCATGTTCTCTTCAAGGTGTGTTTTGAAGGAAAATGCCTCCTTGTAGATTATTGAACAAAAATAGCACAGCATCAAAACCACATGGTGACTCCCATATAATACCTCTTGCTTAAAGCAGGTATTTGATAAACCAACCAGTTTACTGGGAAAATCACATCAATCTTCGTTTTGGTGTGAACTGATGCTGAGTATTCACCCCACAGAGCCTTCTTTTTTCTTTTTCGGGGATGGAAAAAATTGATTCTCTAATAGATGATAGAGTTTGTGTGTTATTTCTTCCTGTAATTTTCTTTATTTTCTTCTTGGCTAGCAGTCACAAAGCATTAAACTTCCAAAAGAAAGTTTGACATACTGCTGGATATCAGATCATTGGATCCAGTGCACTGTGATGGACATTATTTGGCATTTTCCTGTGAACTTAGTGAGTGTTCAGGCAGAGCTTGTAACTGGACAGTTGTTGTTTCACAACCTTCAGGATTAGCATCTTCCTTTATGTTTGACCAATGAAAATCTCTTTGGTCACACTTAGTTTGGGGACACAAACCCCATCCCTCAGGCATCCTGACCATGAAATATGACAGCAGCAACCACGGAATGACTGAAGTGAATTATCCTGAAAAGTTTCAGCTGGCTGGAGAAGTTCTTGGTGTGGTGAGTGACTGCAGTGGTGCTCTAGGAATGAGTCTGTCAGTTTGGTGTCCGGGCTGTGCTCATGGTGGTCCTGATAAGGTGACATTTGATAGAATTTCATGTTTGTTGTGACCATAAGAAATCTCTCCAAGCACACAGGAGGCAGAGATGGGCCCAGTGCAAAACCTTTAATATGACTCACCCCATAACCACTTTTGTTTTGTGGACTCAGATCTGTTTGAAAATTAGGAAACCAACATAAAACCATCTGCTTGACTTGCAATTTTCTGTGTGCCTTTCAGAATCAATGCACATCCCTTGGAGCATGCAGATGTTGTGCCCTGTGCACCCAGAGGGAGGGATATCTCAAAGAGAGGTTTTATAAACAGGCTACATTTTTTTAATTTAAAAAACCCCTCTATAATTTCTAAATGCATATTTATCTGTTACAGAGGTGTTTAATCTGGTCTACATCTGACAGAAACAATTGTAGTCACTGAACTGAATAGAAATTCAAAAAGTGTTTATTCTGCACCTGGAATAGCAGAACAATCCATGATTTCTGACCTCTCTAAGGGGCTAAGGAGCATCTGTGAAAAACCCAAGAGGCAAGTTTAAACCAAGTAAAAAGGGATACTTTGTCATGTGTGTTGTCACACTGGGACCAGGCTCCCAAGGTATTTGGACAGCTTCATGTCACGAAAAAACCCATTCGATCACTTAAATATATAATCTCTGTATCTGAAGTCTCTAAGTCAACAGGTAAGTGGTGACTGAAACCTTTGGCTATGAGATGTCTTGGTCTTCCTTAAGCATCTCCTGTGAGTCTCTCCTGTGACAGGGGTAATAATAACAATAAACTTTGTTGTGATGAAGTGCATCTGTGCATTTGTTCACATTCCATGAGGAAGGCCAGAAATATTCAATATCACATGGAAAGTGGTCCTGCCATCCCAAGAGCTCATACTGAGCAAGTTCAGCAAGAGGTACAAGCCCCAGTGGTGTTCATGGCATGATTTTTGGCAAGCACTTGTACATTTGTTCATGCACCTTGAGCAATTGTAACTGTAGATCCTAAACATACAGGTTATATATATTTAAAATCAATGATTTCACTGAGGTTAGGATGCCTTTTGGTGACAGCTTTATACCTTATAAGAGTATTAACAGAACAGCTGAACAAACCTCCTTAGCAAAGTATCTTTCTGTTGCCAGACTTTGATATTTTCTTACCTGGCTCCTGATTTTTGACACCTAAAATACAAGTTATCTGTGAAAATTACAGTTATTGCAGCATCTCTCTTCCATGGGCAGGGAGACTGAGCAACTGGCAACCTGAAATAACAACCTGGTGTAATTTGGTTGTGCTTTTTTTGATGCACTTGTTTTCACCTCCCCTAACCCTGTGCTAGTATGATAAGCATAATCATTTTCTCCCTTGGACTATATTTGGGCCATATACTGGAATTTGATCCACCAGTCACCATTTGCTAAGGATAAGATATGGCTTTAATGCTGCACAATGACACAAGAATCCCATCAATTTTTCCCTGTTTCATTTCTTCCAATAACCCAACCAATTGGCTTGAGCAAGCAATTCAGGGGAAAAAAATGTAATAGAGGTCCCTCTTTTGAGAAAGGTACTTCTGTCCAATTGCTTTCATCTTGAGAATACAGCTATGAGGTCTGTTTCAAGGGATGTCCTTCAGCAGGCAGCATGAATTGCAAAATCAGTCACACAAATGGCCTACCATATATAAAAATAACCAATATATCAACAGGGCTGAAGCCAAGCAGCAGTTAAAATAACTACTAGATCAGTAATACTAAACTTACAATGGACAGATGCATCTGAAAAGGGAAAGTGCAGGGCATTTTTGGTTGGATTTATAGTATGACTTCATTTTTTTATTCAAGACACAAAACATTCTGAAAAGTAAATGCTAAAATTGAAGAGATTGTCATAATGAAATGAAACAGAGTGCAAGTGTAAAATTAATAGGGGAATATTCCTGTCTCTAATGAGACAGGGTGCAGTGGCTAAGACAAAAAAATAGGATAGTCTTCGTGGTGGAAGAACTTTCTTAGACAGGTGCTGCAATCCCTGCTCATGCTCTGCGGGGTTTTCTGTCTTCATTGCTGCTGCTTTGGGGATGAGTGTTTCCCTCTTAGTGCAGGCATGAGACAGCAACTCCCTTTTAGGCTGAGCTGGATTTATTCATAGCGATGTTTCTGAAGTTTGTAAAGTGTTTGTTTTGAGAGTTCAAACGGGAGGATGGAGGGGTCTAAGTCAGGGAGGTAACAAAGTAACCTGTACAACTAAAAGAAGGGCTGTGAACTTTCAGCTTTTCCCGAAATCCCATGGCAAATCTTTCTATATCAGCGTGTTCTTTCCTGTCTACAGGGAGAAAATTTTGTTTTCTTCCAGCACAAACACCTGGTTCAAGATTCATCCAAGTTCACAGGTAAGAGAATAAGGATAATCTCCATGATAACTGAGGTTTGAGAGTCCAAAGCTCGTTTCTCTGCTTCCTGCTGGATTTCCTGCATCATGTCTCAATAACTCTGGTGAAGAAGTGAAGCTTTTACTGAATGCAGCTCATTATGCTGTGAGGGTCCTGTGGTGATAATGACCTGCTGGAAGGATGAACAGAACACACCTCATGGACAGCTGAGCCAATGTCCTGGATGCTGCCATGTGCTGGAGCATCTCAGTCCTGCTGCCTCTGAAAGCAAAGAAAGAATTGGATAAGATCACAGAATCACAGAATGGTTTAGGTTGGAAGGACCTTAAAGATAATTTTATTCCAACCCCCTGCCATTGGCAGGGACACCTTCCACTAGACCAGGTTGCTCCAAGCCCCACCCAGCCTGACCTTGGACACTTCCAGGATGAAGGTCAATAATGTGAATCTCTGGTATGTACGATATAAGATGAGAATGACTTTGTCTGTAGACGAGGAATGGGATTTAATGACAGTGTTGCTACCAAAACACACATTTGTTCTGCCTTAAAAGACAGATTGAAATCTCACTCTGCTTAAAGTCATTGACAAAATTCATGCTGACTCCAGTGAGGCCAGGGTTTCACACAAACAGAATAAATTATTCAAAAAATGCGAACATATTGTCTCAGCTAAAGACAATTATTTTATAAATTATTGCTACCTGGATAGAAGTTACAGAGGGAATAGATATTCCTTTAGGTAAATAGCTGTGCAAGTGAATACCATTGTGGCTACAAAAACATTCAAGGAAGTTTAGACTTCATGTGTCTCCAAAGCCCAAAGTGTTTGAGCTGCGCTCAAAGTTCAGTACAAATAGATATTGAATCAATAGATACATCAGATTTCATTCCAATGATTTAAACTGAATGTGGAAGCTCCTTTCTGAACTACTAATGACACCTTGCATAGCCTTGGGTTGATTCACTGCTTTGGAAGACCAGAAGATGAATTTCCTGTAGCCCTAATACTCCTTTGAGCATGTTTTCTGCTGTGCTGGCAGCTGCCAGGCTTAGGGCAGAGCTGCTGATCCATTTTATCAGGTGGTTTTCAAGGGGTGAAAGCAGGTGCCCCAGGATTCACAGAGGGTGCCTGGAGACCCCCCAGGAATCTGTAAGAGCAGGAATATGCTTTCAGGGTTTTGACAGCCTTAATTGTGTGAAACATGTCAGCAGTGTTTACTTGGCAATTAGTCATGTTTACCTAGCAATTGGTAATGCTTAATTACTTATGGTAGTAAGGAGAGTGTCCTTTTAGACTCTTGAAAACAGGCTTTGAAGATCCTGTGCTGCACTGCTGGACATGGAATCATGGAATTATAGTCGTTTAGGTTGGAAAAGACCAAGAAAAAAAAAAATCACTGAGTCCAACTGTTCCCAGCACTGTCAGGGCCACAACTAAACCATGTCCCCAAGTGCCACACCTACGGGTTTGGTAAATCCCTTCAGGGATGGTGCCTCCCTGGGCAGCCTGTTCCAGTGCTGGACAACCCCTTTGGTGAAGAATTTTTCCTACTATCCAATCTGAACCTTTCCTGCTACATTTTGAGGCCATTTGCTTTTGTTCTGTCCCTGTTCCCTGGAGCAGAGCCTGATCCCTTCTCCTGTCAGGGAGTTGCAGAGAGTGAGAAGGTCCCTCCTGAGCCTCCTTTCTCCAGGCTGAGCCCTCCCAGCTCCCTCAGCTGCTCTTGCTGCTCCAAACCTTTCCCCAGCTCTGTTCCCTCTGGACCTCCTCCAGCCCCTCAATGTCCTTCTTGTCCTGAGAGTCCCAAAATTGTCCCCAGATCTGAGGTGTGACCTCAGCAGTGGCAGCAAAGGGGGACAGTCCCTGCCCTGGTCCTGCTGCCACTCTGTCCTGCATGCACACACATGCACAGCTCCTCGGGGGTGGCTGATGACTTGTCAGAGATACAGGATGGGTGTTTGCTGAAGGACTTATCAGGGAACCCCTCGGGACCTGCTTTCATTGCTGGGCTCTGTCAGAATTTACCTGTCCAACCTCTGGCCAGCCTCAAAGAGATGTTTGCAAAAAGTTCCCAAGCTGACGAGGACTTTTAAAAGCGTTGCTTTACATTTCACCTGTTTGCCAGTTCCAGGCCTCTCCAGCATCTCTCCCTTCCCACATTTGCCACCACGTGGCTCTGCTGGGCCCGACAAGCCCCCTCCGTGCCCCATGTCCCCTGTCCCATATCCCGTGTCCTGTGCCCCGTGTCCTGTGTCCCGTGTCCCGTGTCCCGCGTCCCGTGTCCCGTGTCCCCTGTCCCGTGTCCCGTGTCCCGTGTCCTGTGTCCAGTGTCCTGTGTCCTGTGTCCCGTGTCCCGTGTCCCATATCTCGTGTCCTATGTCCCATGTCCCGTGTCCGGTGTCCCGTGCCCCCTGTCCCTTGTCAAGTGTTCTCCCCGCTGCCGCCACGCGAGGGCGCCCACGACCCGCGGACCGGCCGCCCTCCCCCCGCTCCGCATCCCGGCTCTGCATCCCGGGAAAAACGAGATGAAATCATCTCCCAGACCCAGCAGCCGGCAAGACACAAGGTCACTCGTGTTTTTTCACACCTGGGAACTACCGTTGGGGCTGCTCATGGAACAGCTTCGTTTTGGGGGGCAGTGACATGAGGGAGGATGCTCTAAAATGCAATGACTCTAAAACGTGATCTAATGATGCTGCCGTTCTCCCCTCATAACACTTTGCTTAAGTCTTGACACTGGCCAAGAGGTCCTGCTGAGTGTCAGCATATTGTTTGCAGTCAAATTCAGCCTGTGCCCTGCCTGGAGCAATCCAGAGGTGTAAACACACTTCAGGGAAAGCTTGCTTTTTCTCCTGAAATCTTTTATCCTGCTGTAGAAGCCCGAAGGCTACTTGACAGTGCTGTTACAGGCTGCTGCTTTTGTAAGCTGTGTACACTGCTGAGGAAAGATGCCACAGAGTAGATTAAAATTAAAAAAATGGATGTTCTCTACAGTGTTATTCCAAGCTCCCAGGGCATACACGGGGTGAAGGGCTGGTGCTGGCCTGGTTGGATCAGGGTTAAGTGCATAAATGGACTTGGCAGTGATGGATTAATGGTTGGACTGGATGATCTTAGGGGCCTTTTGCATCATAAATGATTCTATGTTTCTATAATAAATGCATTTAAAAGTCTGGGAATAACTAATACTTGCTTTGAAAGAAAAGAGAGAGGGAGTGAGGACCCACAAGGCCACATCCAGGGCTATTCCTGTCTGTGGGCACAGGAGGCATCAGGTGGCAGCNGACAGTGCTGTTACAGGCTGCTGCTTTTATAAGCTGTGTACACTGCTGAGGAAAGATGCCACAGAGTAGATTAAAATTAAAAAAGGAGTGTTCTCTACAGTGCTGCTCCAAGCTCCCAGGGAATACTGGAGGTGAAATACTAGTAATGGAGTGCTTAAACCAGGGTTAAGTGCATAAATGGATTTTGCAGTGATGGATTAATGGTTGGATTGGATGATCTTAGGGGCCTTTTGCATCATAAATGATTCTATGTTTCTATAATAAATGCATTTAAAAGTCTGGGAATAACTAATACTTGCTTTGAAAGAAAAGAGAGGAGGAGTGAGGACCCACAAGGCCACATCCAGGGCTATTCCTGTCTGTGGGCACAGGAGGCATCAGGTGGCAGCACAGCCTCCACACTTTCCATGCCTTGGGCAAAATATGCCCTGAGATTGAACAGAACAGCCAGGACAGGGGTGGAGAAAATGTGTCACCCACTGGGAGAGGAAGGATGTCGAAGATTCCATGAAGGATGTCAAAGTCAGCAGCATGGGTTTGCACCCTGGCTTTGGAGCTGCTGAGCTGTCTCTAAGGGCTGGTAGGGATATTCCCAAAATGCTGGAACTGCCTTTCACCCTCATTTGATGTGGATCTGAAGAACAAGTCAGGACAGTCATGGTAGGGAAGGCCTGTGATGGGGTTTGTGGCTGCTTCAGTCTGCAGGAGCTGAGTAGGGCCAGGCTTTAACAATACCTGGCTGATGAGTCCATAAATGGCATTATTTCCAGCTCTGAAATGTCAAGTCTCAGTCAAGCTCCTGCTCTGAGCTGCTGGAATTCCTGACTAACACCATTTTCCCAAAATGCTGCCCTTCATTCCCAAATTCCATGCAGGACACGTCCTCACTCTATAACATATTTGCAGAACTGTTTAAATTGTAGATACTTGAAGAATTCATTTTAAATAAAATGGGATTCAAAAATTATCCCAATTATACCTGTTTTTAATGTCTTTTATACTTCACTTCATCATGACTTCATAAAAAATCATGACAACTTCTTTCATTTTTGTAGAAGATTTGCAGCAATTCCCCTTACAGAGAGTGCTGTGTTCCTGGGGTTACAATCTCTTACAGTTTTTTGTCTGCTCTTCAGTGCTTCTGTGCAATTATTTCTTTGGTACAAGAGGTTAACTGAGCGAGATATAACCATATGAATGCTCCTGTGATTACTTGTGATGCCTAAAATATGCTGAGGGGGATTTCTCAGCATTAGGAAATTCTCTAGCAAATTCCAGCAGAAATGAAGAGCAGAGAATTTAAATATTTTAGAACTGAGGGGCTGAGACCAGAAACATACACCCATCTAAAGAGTCAGGCAGCTGGGAAATACCAGGAATGTACAGCTAAAATCACCCAGATCTCACATTTAGTGGCAGACTGGAGGCTTTTCTTGGGAATTCAGCACCAGAGGCAAGTGATGGTGGCAGAGGTGAGGCTGCAGGAGCAGCAGGAGATGTGGGCTGTGATCAGACAGTGTCAGCTCACACCTGTCCCACCAACCCCCAGCGCAGGAACACACTCCACACAACGGATCACTCCTTCCCAGCCCTCTGGATGTGATGCAACTTCATTCTTGCAGTGACAGCATATTCCTCAAATTTTATCTCATTATTTTCCAGAGTTGGCTACAAACACGATTTTTTACTTAACATTTTTTCTTTTTTTTTTTTCTTTCCCAAACACTATTTTTTGCCAAATATCCCAAACCTTTTCTTGCTAAGTCACAAAACCCAAGCCATACCTTCTTTGTCTATTCCTTGATTCTCCTTATGAGGCTTAGTTCGGGCTGAGAATTTCCAAATGAAGTAAAAGAAATATTCTATCCTAAAAAAATGTGTGGAAACAAGGGATTTTTTTTTTAAAGCATACGTGTGATTTTTCTCCCATCAGTAGTAGACCAAAGCAACTGAGCACCATCTCACAGGCCATCAGTGAAATCCACTGTAGCACAGAGGATCTTACACATCTTTCCCTTAAGGAGTTATTTGTATCAAATAGCTTCCTGATTAAATAATTTACCATGACTTTGCATATTTATAGTTTTCTTCATTAGATCAGTTATTAAAGCTAACAACGTGCTGTCAAGATCTGTTGGAAGACCTGAGGGATGTTTTAGACACACCTTTTCCTCTGGATATACAAATTCGTCCCCAGTCTCAGCAGGTGGAATGGCTGCAATGAGTTTCCAGAGGGCTGAAAACAGGGAATACCCAGAACAATGCATGAGACATCAATTAAAGTCCCTTTTTGCAGGCAATCTGTGGGGAAAAAAAGCTTGTTTTTACATGATTTTGAGACCCAGCAATTGTGTACTTAGGATGAGCTAAGAAGAGAAACTGCTACAAAACAAAAACAACAGGCAAGAGATACAATTTTTTTCCATATGAATGCTGAGCTTTTGCTTCAGATCTGGAGATTCCATTCCCTTCTGCAGTGTGATGTTTGCCAAGGGCACATGGAAACCACATTAAATAGGATAGATGCCACCATGTATTAACCTCTTGTGCCTTTCTCCTCTCAACAGCAATAGGTAATTGGTAGAGCAGCTTTATAGCCCCCAAACTGATGTGCTGAGAGGTGAGTCTTGACAGTCCCTGTAGCTTTTAGGGTTTATCTCTGGTAGCAAGATTTGTTTGTTCAGATATGTCCTCCTTGATATCATGTTTGCTGAAAGAGAAGTAATTAGAGCAATGAGTTCTGGCATCTCTGTTATTCCAAGGAATGTCAATTAATCCAGATAGTCATAGGCTGATTACTATCCCTGTTGTTAATTATTACCCTGTGTCTTTTCCAAATCTACTTGGACATTTGCAAGCACTCTCTGCTGTTATGGGTGTTAATCAGCATCAGGACTGATGGTGCTGGAGATGGTGCAAGGTCCTCTCTGCTCTTGGTATTCTCTGAGTTGCAGCCCTTGCTCTTTGAGGGCTGTCACAGGGACTATGTGGCTTCAACACACTCATAAGTCTGACACAGGACTGTGATCCCACCTCATGTTGTGCTGGCCAGTTCCAAGCCCCAGGAAGCTGTCCCTGAATCCAACTGTCTCCATGTCCCATGTGGACTTTCATTTTGTTTCTCTCTGCAGGTAAATGGGAGGTAGAAAGCAGCCCCCAGTATGAGGGAATATCACAGAAGATCCCCTTAACCACATAACCATAGAATGGTCTGGGTTGGAAGTGACCTCAGGGATCATCCAGTTCCAGCCCCCTGCCATGAGACTGTCCCAGCTTCATTTCCAAAACTGTACTGAAGAATGGTGGTAAATGGAAAGAAAACATGACTTGTGTAGGTCTTCTCAGAAAAAAAGTAGCTGGAGAGACAGGGATGGAGGCTTGAGGCAGAAAACTTGCTCATGTGAACAACTGTGGATGAGGAACCTCATACCAATGGAGGCCTGAGACAGAAAATAATGTTGAGTATTTGTTTCTGACAACCTCCAGAGGAGACCTCTGAATTCCATTGCGAGGTCTTTAAACATCATGTCCCTACTTTTCTTCCTGATTGTCCCTATCCATTCCACATGCTCCTGGGCAGAACAGTAGGTAAATTATTGGTGCTCAGTTGGTTAAAACTTGGTTGTAATAATACCAAGGTCATGGGTTCAATCCCCTATGTGGGCCATTGACTTAAGAGTTGGACTCGATGATCTTTGTGGGTCTCTTCCAACTCAGAATAGTCTGTGATTGTGTGAAAGGTGTTATAAAGTGTACACAGCCATTTAGTCTGATCATATTGACTGTGGAAGTTGAGCCTCTTGTGATGAAGCCTATTAAGTTACCTAAATTTAGAGAGTAAATCACATGAACAAGAAATTACATGGTGATGATGCATCCTGTCAAAAACGTGGGTGAGAAATCACGCCCTTGATCATCAAAGATGAAATGCAAACTGTGTGCAGGCCAATGCTCAGTTAGACTGCCCAGCACTCTGGTTTGTTGCCTGGGAAGTGGCAACATATGGAGCTGAATGTTGACAGAGATGACAAACTGCGTTTGCAGAAACAGCACAGGTGGTGCCTTTCTTGGCATCAATCAACAAACTGAAAAAGCTGAAAAGGAAGGGGAAATGTTATCATCATCATCATCATCATCATCATCATCATCATCATCATTATATAATATTAATAACAATAATAGCTATAACAACAACAGTCTTGGTGAGACTAAAGGCAAAGAGGCTTTTCTGAGGGGGAAGATTTTTTTGCTATGGGCCTCTTGATATGTGCTGAGGTGTGCAAGACTAAGAAGTCCTTAGGTAAACCTGGAATAAATGGTTAAAATATTAAATATGAAAAACATAGTTTGTTTGGGTCAAAACTGCCTGTAAGAAAATGTTAAAAAAATTGAGCTGAGAGTGGGAATGTTTTCACTTCCTGAAGGGTGGGCTGCAACAAGAATGTTGCTGAAATAAAACACGATAATCTCATGACTTTAAGGAGTTTTTAAATCAAAGGGGCACAAGTTACCTGCAGCTGAATTAATACAAAAATAAAAAAATGGCAGAACATGTTGGATGAGGCACCAGATCTAACCAGATGATTAATTGTGTTAGAAAGCAATACTGGGGAAAAGAACCCATGATTTATAAGGAATGGAAAAACAACAGAATAATTAGAAAAATGTCTGCATGCTGAATGTCATTAAGGAAGGGCATAAAATGAGAAGTGATAAAAGTAAAGGTTTTTTAAAGGCTTTGGGAGGGATTTTAATGCAAACAGCAAAAGCTTGTTATGGCAGGTAACTATGAAAAGGAAAGAAACTGGATTATTGTGCAAAACCATTATTTTAGAGCTTGAGGATAATGCATATAAGGCCCAAACTTAATGGAAGTTCTGCTCTGTTTTTTCAGAGATGAAGAAAACAAGCACAGCAGAAACAAAATAAATTAATAAAGTGAACAAGGGTATGAAAATGTAAATTAGTTCTTCAAACTGCTGCATAAATACAGATTGTCTGAAATTATTTGGGTCAGGGAAAATGAAAGAGACTGGCCACAAGAAATGACATCTGACACCATTATTTCTGAGGAATGGATCAAATTACAGACTGACAACTGCAGAGGGAAATTGCAAACAGCATAAAATAAGGAAGGGTTGGATGGGGCTTGGAGCAACCTGGGCTGGTGGGAGGTGTCCCTGCCCATGGTGAGGGGTTGGAATGAGATTAACTTTAAGGTCCCTCCCAACACAAGCCATTCTGGGTTTCTATAAATTAATGAAAGAGGAAAAAAGCAGTGAACTGAACTTTTGCGTTAATGCCTCTGAGGGGAAAAAACCAGGTCTATTTTCATGTTATCATATGAAATAATGTCATAATGCTTAAAACAATGAAGTAAATCACATTAGTAAGAGCTGTAATTTGCTGTGTCATTGGATGGGCTGGATGTTGCAGCATATGAAAAGACCTTTGCAGATGGCACCATTCCTATAAACTGTCACACTAAAAGATCAATGGATAGTTTCTTTACACAGCCCAAAGTCTCAATTATTAACAATTTTTATTGCTGTCCTTGTATGAAGCAAATTTGGAGTACAACAGATCTCTCTTCTACTCAGCATATGTCCTGTCTTGGAAATATTCATGAGTTATGATTGCAGTTGAGTGCAACAATACAGGGAAAAGCTTTCATGGAGATTCTCTGAGTGAGGTTGCTGGCAGGATGGATGAACAAGACATAGATGCTACACAAATCTTAGTAAAAAAGATAAAACTACAGCAATTCCTGCCACTATTAACACATGGCAATTTTCAGCTGAACTTTCTCACCCTCACTGGAACTGTAGGGAAAGGGGAAGATGGAAGTCAAGGATCCTGGAGTGAGATATTACTCATCATGGCCATTGTAAATTGTTTCCCCAGAGGCTGTAATTCCTTTGAGGAAAGTGCTCATTCTAACTCATGTCATACACTAATCATGCCAATAATTTACTCTGCAGCTATCTGCACTTCTGTGGTTTCCTTTGAGTCCTAATAGTCCTCTGGGGTGGAATGGTCCCCTGAGTGCCCCACTGGGGGCTCCTGAACCTGCCCAGGTCCTGCTGAACCAGAGCAGCTCAGGATTTGCAGGATGGGGCTTGAAGGCATCAGCATCTCTGTGGTGACCAGTGATAGGATCCAAGGACACAGCTGGAGTTGTGTCAGGGCAGGGTTAGGTTGGATATTGGGAAAAGGCTCTTCCCCCAGAGGGTGGTGGGCACTGACCAGGCTCCCCAGGGCAGTGGGCACAGACTCAACGCTGCCAGAGCTCCAGGAGCATTTGGACAACACTCTTAGGGACAGGGTGGGATTGTTGGGGATGCTCCTGTGCAGGGCCAGGATTTGGACTGGATGATCCTTATGGGTCCCTTCCACCTCAGGATGTTCTATAATTCTGTGAACTTCTTTAAGAGGTTGGGAGGCATTGTAGTCTGGATTTTGGATTTAGCTACAAGACAAGCAAGTCTTTCCAAGAGAAACACTCAAGTACTTCTTGCACATTTTCCAGGAAGCTGGTGCAGACCCGATGACTCACCTGGAGCTTTAGGAACTCATTCTGGTTTTTGAGAAGCATCCAAGACTCAGCCATTTCAATGCAATTTCCTGAAATGAGGGTACAGGAGAGGCAGCCTTTGGGGCATCCCTGCATGTTGCTTTGGCAGTTACTGCTGCCCACTGGGCTCCCTGGACTTGATTGCCTTTAAAACAGTGCAGTGATCATTTCTTCAGACTCACAGTGCAGTGTGACCCAATGGGAAGTTCCACAGTGTGACCCAATGGGAGGTTCAGGTGTGCTCCAAACATCCTTCAGCACACCAGCACACACTGACCTTCAGCAGCAACAGATGCTGAGAAACTAGGGAGAGATGCAGCTTTCTGCACCCATGACCCCACTGACCCTCCTGATCCCCCAGGTTAATACCCAGGTACCGTATGAGCTCTGAGAGCAGGGGGTTTTCAGCTTGTAGTTTCAGATTTAGGTGCCAAATTCCACCTAAATCCTTCTCTAGGTAATTTAATCCTGTATTGATTCTACCTTTCAGCTTTCTCTGCCTTAGTTCACCTGTAAAGCATTTCAGTCCTGAGGCTGGAAAGCTTTTGGAAATGAGTGCTTGTTTCTTTGGTTGCAGGAAATTAGTAGACCAGGGCCTTGAGAGAATTTCATGACTTCTTGGTCCTTGTTAAACTAGGAAGACCAGCACAGAAACTCTGATGCCTTTCCTTTGCATAATGTGAGTATAAAATATCAGCAAATCAGAACATAACAGTGTGGATGATTTCCTTGCAACAAACAGCTTGTTAACAGTGCAAAAATGCCCCTCAGTGGCTCTGCTAATTGTTGGAATATTTTACAGTTGGGGCATTTGGCTTTAGAATCTCCCAGTCATGTAAGAACCACAAAAATAAAGGAAACCAGGTAAGACTGAGCATTCAGGACAGACCTGTGTCAGGAGACAGGCGTGTTGCAGAGAATTAAAATCACAGCTTGTTCAATGTAGCCAGACAGTGAGTATGCAGTCCCTGGCTATTTATAACTCACAAATAAGGCAAGCAGACAGCTAATACAGCCAGGGGCCAGCAGCAACAGAGCAGTGCAGCTTTATTAGCAAACCTAGGTGGACATGTCATTTGATATATCCATGTGTGAAAGTATTTTTATCATCTGTACATTGAAAAAGGTCAGAGGTGCTTTAAATATTAAATTAAATAAAATTAAACCTTCCTGAAGATAGTTGGATCCCTCAGGCACTCAGAGTCCCTCAGTGGCTTAAACAATAGTTGTAGAGAGAAGTGGGTTAATCCCAGGGGACTTGAGTCTATGTGGAAAAATCCAACACAGCCAGATTTGCAGGAGTTGGAGAAAGAGGCATATGGCAGTTATCAAGCAATGGAGAATAATAGCTGCTTAATTATAAACTTTTACATGGAGACTTTCCCACATATGAATTGAAAAGCCATTCAGTTCTATTAAAACACTACAACCAAAGTAATCAGATTGGGTTGTGATATCTCAGTTCCATCGACCAATTGATCCCATCAGGTGGGTAATTAACCAGCAGGAACCAGTCCAGCTGCAGCAAAGGTGGTGGCTGGTTTAATACACCTGTATTTATGCCTTGAAGAGAGATTTCTGTTCTGCAAAAATAAAATAAAGCAATCTGCACCAGTGGATGACATACATTTCAAATATTTCAGTTTACTCTTTGCTGTGCTGGGTTTCTTGCCTGGAAATATTTGCAGTGATGTGCCATGGTTTGCCTTTGTGCTGAAGCCCCAGAGAGGCTGTGACAGCCCCTGGGATGTCTTCTTTGCAGCTCCAACCACCCCTGGAGGAATCTCACCCATCCCAGGAGAAAAATTATGTCCCACAAGTGTCCCAACAGCATCAACACGTTCATTTTTTGCTTTCAAAATGAATAGTTTGTCTTTGATTAATATCTCTCTTTTTTTGTGTGTGTGTTTTTTTTAAATGTTTATGTAGCAAGCCCATGGTTTGTTTGTCATTCTTCATATATTTCATTAAAAAAGAAAGTGAAAAGAAGATTTAACCACTACCAGCAGTGGCAGGTTTTTAAAACAGAAAAAGAATATCAGTTTCTTCTCTTAAAGATTTATAGTCCAAAATTTTCAAGATACATAAAACAAAGGAAAACAATGTAATACATTACTCAAACTTACAGACTATTCTGAGTTGGAAGGGACCCACAAGGATCATCGAGTCCAACTCTTCAGTCAATGGCCCACACAGGGGATTGAACCCATGACCTTGGCATTATTACAACCAAGTTTTAACCAACTGTTTGAAGGTGAAGGTTCAGTAATAATCATGATTCAGGTAACTGTGCCCACGGAATGATTTCCTTTTGCATGGGAACCTGTGGCTGTTGGGATCAGCAGGGAAGAGACAAGGCAAGCAGCCTTAAAGATACTGATTCTTTCAGACATTTCTTGTTGCTTACTCATCCCTGTGCTCAGTAGTAATATATTCCTTTTGATGATTTAATTGTTGTGGAAAAGTTAGGTATTACTAGCAATGGTTTGGCCTCCCTCTGTGTTATACTTCACTCAAGTAGGCTGCTAGCTACTGGTTTGTCTCCATAATTTACTTTTCTTCAGGGAAAACATCTATCTATCATTATTATAAATGCAAGACAAATTATTGTCCCACCCCCCAAAAAATTCTCTTCACTATTTTAGCTCTCAAATACCTTTCACTCAATTTTTTAAAGTTTGTTTGGAGGTATGAGTGAAAAGATGTAGATTCCTGAAGAACTAAACCAATATTAACTGATTATTGTATTATTTTAAAATAACTGGAATCATAGAATTATAGAATTATCTCTTTGTGCTGGAAGGGAAAGGCCCTTTGACAAAAGGATGCCAAGAGTGGCACAGCTTGTGACATCAGGTGTTTTCTTAGGGACATCCGTGCTCTTCATCCTCTTCTACAGCAACATGAAGTGAAACTCTTCTCCTGGTAACAATATTAGGGTGAGCTTTGGTGATTAAAAAATTAGGAGAAAATTAATTCCAGCCATTAAAGCATAACTTTTTAATGTGCCTTTTCAACAGGGAAATCCGGAAGAGTGCAAAGCCCAGTGAAGAATGGGTAATTCTTGTTTTCATCACATTTTTTGGTCTGAGTTTTTGGGGAATGTCACAGGGTTTTTACATTTTTAATTGCTCCTGGGAGAAAAGTTTTCAAAGCCTCAAAAAGTCCACTTGAATGACCAAATAACTTCGCTTTTACCTTATGAAAATCAATAACTTAGTAGGGAAGAGTGTTCTTTCCGTTGGTGAAAAAAGCAGTTTTACCTTCTAGAAGCAAAGCATTTCAGCCTGTATTGGGCTGTGTAAGACTGATAAATACATGAGGATGTTGCTGTTAAAAACAGAGGCAAGAGTGCAGAGAGTGAGTGCAGTCCGAGGTGGGTGAGAGTACAATGAGTATCACTCAAAAAATAACACTCGGGATTGAAACGTTATTACTCATTTTAACATTCCATTAACCATTGAAAAGACTATATTTCCAGTTATCTTTCCTATACCAGAGACTTCTGTTTTTCTAACATGAGTTAATCTTGCTTATCATTTGTCTTCTTAAAACCAGGAATAAAACCAGGTCACATTCTTAAAATCACATTAATCTCTTGAAACGCTCTATTTTCAGTGTCTTTAGAATTATTGTATTCATCAAGATCCCTTCAGTTTCTTTCTTTTTTTGGAACAACTGATGAAGTTCTACTGGAAAATATTTATTCCATTGGCTGAGGACAGTGTTGATACCTTCTTTAATTCACGTTGTTTTGTCAATGGCAAGCCATAATATTTCCAACATATAAGGAGTGCTGCATAAATAGGCATGAAAATAGACCCTTTAAATCAGAGAGAAAAGAAGTGATGGGACTCTGAGTAGGTTCTCCTCTGTCTGAGGAAATATTCTGTTTAGGCCAAAACAGCAGCACCCTCTCAGAAAAAAAAAAAAAAAGGCAGTTTCTTTATGCATCACTCCCTAGCACTTGTCAAAATTAATTGTATATTATGTATTTAGGAGAAAAGAATAACCAGACATATGCAAACAGCTCAGGCTAATTTAAACAGAATTAATTAATCTACCTCCGAAAAATACAAATTGCCAACCTGCTATTTTTCTCTCAAAGCTTTTTATAACTTTACAAGATGAGAAATTCCAGAAGAGCATCCATAGCTGCAGATGCAGCTGCCTAAAACATGAAGAAAAGAATTTATTTCTATGTGCCTTTGACATTTTTCTTGGGTAAGAAAGATATTTAAGCTTCACAGCACAAATATCAAGGCTGTAGGATCTACATATTTCTGTGATAGACTCATTGTGTGTTTGACTCTGTGAGATGAAGCAGAAGAACCAGGACAGTGTTTTTGGCCCATCCTTTATATATACACTGGGTAATTCTTTTTTTTTTTTTTAAGAGCAATGGTTTGTCTGCTTTCAAGTCTAAACATTCCCCTGCACATACTGTCAAGATATTTTTCCTGCTTTGCACTGGCCACTGAAGAGATATGATCCATCCGCTTGCACAGCAGAACTTGGAGGGGGCAGACAAGGAGGAAAGGGTAAGACAAAAGGCAGACAACCATCCTTTTTATCTTGGGCAATTTTTGACTGCCTACAGACTTACTGGAATCAGTTCACCACATTGTGTTATACAGATAAACCAAAAATTTGGACACTGGAAATATTTGCAGCCTTGATCTATGTGAGTTTCCATGAACCAGTCCATAGTTCCACCATCCTTGGAGAGTCTTTACTCTTGGGAGTGAGGCCATGGTGGCTTCACGGAAGGGGAAAGCAGAGATGTCATTCTTTTGCATTATCCATGCAGGACCACAAGGCTCCATGTGATGAAGTCTGCACTCCAGGTCATGGCAGATTCTTGGAATGTTGGTCTGTACATGCCACAACTCCTCTGGAGTTGAACATAAAGGACCAGAGCTGCAATGAGTTGTGCAAGTCACAGCTTGCTGCTGTCCCAGGCTTGGAAAAAGGAAGACAGTGAGAATATCACTTGTTCCCCAGAAGTCTGCATGACATATGGATGAGCTGGGCTCTCATCCAGAGAGACTGCAGCAGGAATCTCCAGCCAAAAGAGAGCTGGAGGGCAGTGGCTCCTCTCATTTAATAAAGACACTGCACAAATGCATGGCCTAGACCCCAATAGGTGACGGGAAACAACTCAGACCCCTCACTGCTGCTGGGGGGCTGTAAGTGCCTGGACCTCACTTTATTGGACTCCAGGTGCATTCCTGGAGTACAGTCAGGATGGTTATTGGCTCCTTTCTCCTCCCTGGCCCAGCTGGGAACTGGGAACACAAGGCAGAGTCCCCAGCACACAAGTGGGACAGAGCAGTGAGTGCCTAAAACTTCAGTGTCTCCGGGGGACCCCTAACAATAATTCCCCTACTGAGAAGCCCAATTATATACATGATTTTTATCTCTCTGCCACCTTTGCTTGCCTTCAGAACCCCTTCCTTCAGAAACAGTCATGAAATTACCTACTGATACAAGAGTTTATCAGTTTCTTTTTTCTAAAAATGTTAATATAAAAAAAAATCACTTGCACAAATACTCCTGAAGGCTCTGTAGGAGGCATTACAAAGGTAGTTGTGAGGAAAAAGGTAGCTGGGAGGAAAATCTTGGCTTTATTCAGGTAAGCAGATCCAGATGTTTTTACAAGCTGCACACAGCTGGCACTGGGCTTGTGTGTATCTTTATATATACACATGTGTATACATACAGACAAGCAAAATATGGTGTGCCAATGACAACCCTCAAGCACACTGAGGACAACTGTGTCCAAAATGTCCTCATGAAATGGAAAGCAAGGCTGGCCAGAAGCAAGAGCAGAAGCTGTTGGTGAAGTTCCTGAACACACAAGCAAGGGTTCCTATTTCTGGTCACTGATGATATGGCAAAGCATTTTTATTTTTTTGGGTAGAATTTCCTCAACAATCTTCATCTCTGCCCCTGAAAAGATTGCAAACTCTTCTGAGCCAGGAATCTCTCAAAATTGGCAATACCTACTCTGATTTCAGCCATTCCTCTGCTAAAATCAATACCTTCTGAGAGACCATCCTACATCTCTCAGATTTCTGGGAATCCAAACTGGGAGTCATTTCTTCCTTTGGATGGGCTGTTGGCCTGAAGCTGTATGGAATGGTGTATCCAGCAGCATGGCCTCTGTTGCCATGGGGATGTTGATGACAAAGTTTTGTCCTGATGAGAAACAAAATGATTTGTTTGCAGCCTCTGCCCACCAGCACACGCACCCCAGGGGTGGGTGACACGTCCCAGAGAAAATCTGGGGAAAATTTTGTGGAAAATGTGTCTTCTGGACTCTGACACACATGTCAAAAGCCGCATGGAGACTCCTGGAGGACCCTCAGCTTCCTGGGGCCCCAGTGGGTCTAACAATATCCACAGGGATTAAATAAGGAAGGCATTTTATCCCAGAAATGCACACAAAGTAGATACTTAATAAAAATAATTTACAGCAGCAATAAAAAATTATATATGTGATAAAAGCCCATCCCAAATCCAAATCATTCTCCCAAACTGAAGACCAACCACAGACAAAACTAATAACTAGAAGCAATTTATAAGGAACTGAAAACATAATGAGAATAAGGGAATAAAATACATTTTGACTAGAACAATATAATGTTATTGGCAAGACAATGGCATACAAGCCTCTGGAGGTGTCATGCTGTCTTCTTTGATTAAAAGCTTGAACAGAAGCATGAGTATTAATTTAGAAAAACTGTTTATGTCTTCTGTCTGTCTAGAATATTATTAATTGGAGTGTGTAAAATTAGGTCTTCAGAGCTCTTGCAAATTATTGCAAGCAGCAAGTCTTTGCACAGAAGGATAAAGCTCGGATTTTCAGAGGATTTGGGAGAAGTAATTAAGTTCTGTTACTTCCAAGTGTGTTTGTTTACAGGAAGAACTTCCCTGCAGAAATGGACACAGTTACTTTTCTTTGTTTTTCTTACAAACATTTCCTCTGGGATGACTAAAAAGATTAATTAATCTAATTAATCCTAAGGAAGAAAACATCTCACTGCTGTAAGAGACCCAAAAATCTGAACTAGCTGTGTTGGATCCTCAGGCTCTTTGGCTTTAGCATCAATAGTGTCACCCAATCTGAAGGCAGGAGATAGCTGAAAAAATTGTTATTTGTAACAACTTCTTTCTTCCAGCTGGCTATGGAGGTAAATTCCACTTTTAAATGAATTCAGCTAAGACAGACACATGTCTCTCATCTTTCCTTTAGTTATGGCATGGAATCTATGACGAGTTTTGTTCCAGAGTCTTTGGTGGTATAGGAATGGAGAAAGTGTTTTACATTTATCCCTCCTTTTAGGCTTTGAAATCAACACCCAGCATTCTTTTTCTACCTTTTCCTCATTTTAATCCAAAACCATCCTTCATATGTATCTTGATATTTTAAGAGATACAAATCTGGGGCTCAAGGACAGAAAAAATCCCCCAAAACATTGCATGGTTTATGCCATGGAGCTGCACTCCTGTATGGCTACAAAACCCTGAGATCAGCTCAGTTGGTTAAAATTCGGTTGTAATAATGCCAAGGTCATGGGTTCAATCCCCTGTGTGGGCCATTGACTTAAGGGTTGGACACGATGATCCTTGTGGGTCCCTTCCAACTCAGAATAGTCTGGGATTCTGTGAAAAGCAGGAAGAAAGGGATAGTGATTGTCACTGACAGAGCAGGCCTAGAGAAGAGGGAAGAGGTGAAAGAAAGAATTTAGAAACTGCAGTTTTTAGCTCCATTTGCCTGGTGTTACGTGGAGAGACTGGCCCCAAGCAGAAAAGAAATTCTGCCATTCAGAGGAACTTCTTAATTGTCAGTGAAACCAGACTTCCCACAGCAAAGCTCCAAGAGTTGATGAAAAAGAAGAATCTTTATTTCCTCCCTTTTTTCATTGTTTGTATAAGCAGCCACAAAATTTAAATGGCATATTTAACAGTCTCTTTGTTTCTTATAAGAGTGGCCTCTCATTTAAACTCACAGACAGGGACATTTGGGTAGCATCTAATATTTTTATTTTTAATATAAACTTTTAAGAATTCTTAGGAAGAGAGCAACTTTGTCAGTACAAGAGCATACAGGGATCACCTTTGGCCCTGATATCCATCATCTACAATGCCAGCCAGGAGAGAGGATTTATGGACTGTAATCCTTCCTGTCCTCCCTCTGGGTAGTGAGGCCCTGGCACAGGTTGCCCAGAGAAGCTGTGGCTGCCCCATCCCTGGGAGTGTCCCAGGTCAGGTTGGACAGGGCTTGGAGCAGCCTGGGCTGGTGGGAGGTGTCCCTGCCCATGGCAGGGGTGGGACTGGAAGGGCTTGAAGGTCGTTTCCCACCCAAACCATTCAATGATTCTTCATAAATGCTACTTCAGGTCTTAACTAGAGCTACTTAAATGTTAAGATGATTAAAATATTGGGCTAGAAATCAAAGAAGCATGTCAATGAAATCAGGATGCTTTGAAAAAAAATGGGGTCATGTTGTGGTCTAAGCACAATTAAATTATTCCCTGATTTTCACAGTAGTCTCCCAAAGGAGGCTTAAACTATCAAGCTCTTCAAATGCATCAAAGTGATGGTATTTTCCCATGAATAAGGGTTAAAAGATTGAGAGCCCAAATGTGTAGCTGATGCTGAGTAGAAAAGCAGTGGATGGAAGCATGATGTATGCCCAACTTCTGGCTAAAGTCATTACACTGAAAGTAAAGTAGCTCAGGGAGTGCCCATTGCCCAAATCCAATTTTCATACCAATGTGTTGCTGAGAGTGCAAATTACTGAAAATCTGCCAATTCAAAGGTAATATTCTGAAAAGCCTTTCCAGTAAAAGTGTAAGGAGACTTTCAGTTAGAAGTGCAGCTCTTCCAATAAAGCATATGTGGAATAAACCCTACATAATTTTAATAAATAAAACTCAAAGAAAACATAGCTGTAAGAATGTGGGCAAGAAGGATGGAATTCTAGAGCTGAGCGCATGAAAAGAAACACTTTTTGAAGGCTTGCTCTCCATCTGAGTCAGAAGTGAAATAAATCTTTGTGTGATGGAGGTCAACTAGTTGAGTATTACCTGTGGAAAGGGGGAAGGTGGGAATGCTGTGGAATCATGAATCCTAGCAAAGCCTAAAGTTTATCTGCTAAAGTTACTTTTGCCACATAATAATTTCACTTCCCATGATATATGACATTTTTACCTGCCTCCTTTTCTCCCAGATTCATTCCCATATCTCTTCTGTCTATCCCCATGAGATGATCTGGCTGCTCAGCTCTCAGGTGTCTCACACATGCCATGGGGAAAGGCTGTGCTGGAGGTGTACCCTGCAATGTGTCCTTCCCTCCATGGGTGCCTCTGCCTCACCAGGCTTTGGTGGTGAAAAAAATTCACTTTCTAAATGTGACAGGCCAGTGCATAGCTAGGTCCAATGTCCCTTGAATGTGTGTGTGTGAATACCTGAGAACTTGCTCGACCCAAGGAGAAAGCATTTTGCTGGCACCATCTGGAAGGTGAGCAAGTCCTCCAGCCCCAGCCAAAGTCTTTGCTGCAACCTATAAATGATGCTCTAAAAACAGTGTTTAGTGCCTTTTTGCATTAATCCTCATAAGTGAAGATCAACTGTAATCATAGAAGCATTTAGGTTGGAAAAGCCCTTCAAGGTCATCAAGTCCAACCATTCCTCCAGCACAGCCAAGCCCACCACTAACCCATGTCCCCAAGGGCCACATCCACATGTCTTTTAAACTGCTCCAAGGATAGCGATTCCACCTCTGCCCTGGACAGGCTGTTCAAATTCCTGACAGCCCTTTCCTTGAAGAAGTTTTTCCCAATATCCAACCTAAATTTTCGCTAGTACAACTTGAGGCCGTGTCCTCTCCTCCTGTCCCTTGTTCCCTGGGAGCAGAGCCTGACCCCCACCCAGCTCTGCTCTTCTGGCAGGGAGTTGTAGAGAGTGAGAAGGCCCCCCCCAAGCCTCCTTTTCTCCAGGCTAAACATGTCCAGCTCCCTCAGCCTCTCCCCACGGGGCTTGTGCTCCTGACCCTCCACCAACCCCACTGTGACTCACACAGTGAATTCCAGTAACAAAACAGCAACGTGTCAGTCAATCAGAAAAAAAGCTTAAATTAACAAAACCGCAAATAAGGTTTAAATAAACTACATGTTTTCCAGCCATCAGCTCTCAATGGTTTACTAGCTAGAGACCTTAGAGAATAAACCAAATATTGCTAAGGGGCAGACTGGTGATGTGCTGGTGCAGGCTGGTTTGTGCATGTGTAGGGTCAAACTGCTCAGGGGCCTTGGGTCAGAAGGGCTCCTGGGGCTGCAGGGCAGGGGGATGAGCTGTGCAGTCCCTGGAGACCCCTCCTAGGGCTACACTGTCTGAGGAATAATTGTTTGAGGGTATTTAAGGGTGAATTTGAGGCTTCATTTGTAGATCAGAAGTGCAAGATTTATTCTAGAAATAGGACTTGAACTGAGAATATGGTTATAAAGTGGGCATTATCTAATTATTGGAAAAATGCAAAATATCGGGAAAGATAAATTCATTAAAATTCTGATTAAACCCAGGGGGTGCATATACAAAACAATCACTTTGATGTGATTCAAGCCGATAAATGCCAGTGAATGTTTTGCTTTTGCATATGCCTATTTCTTTGACCAATTCAGGTGGGAATTCCAGAAAAGAGGAGTTGATTCCATGTGGATGCTCAAGTTCCAACAGAGCCTAGCACTTGACTGAGCTGTTGTTAGGCATCATGTCTGTTCAAAAGGAGAGTTTGTTTGGAAAACTATATTTAGAAAGCAAGAAGTTTGATGTAAAAGGAAGTCTTACTTCTATCAGTGCAGTTCGATTGCTGAGAGTGGATTTGGTGCCTCATGAAACAGGGAAAATCATTTCTGCCTCAAGAAATATGCATGTTAACTGGATATTGCTTTGAATATTTTAATATTTTGGCTGACACATCTGTTCCAAATAACTACAAACTTGTCTTTAATATGGTAGTTGATAATCTGGCAGCTGATGGAGGGAGACTGATGAAAATTGTTTCAGAGGCAGATTGTTTTGAAATGTGGTTTAAGTGTTACCTTGGGATTTATAAACCCCAAACAATCTCAGTTCAAGTGTTTCTGTTTCCAAGCAGATAGAAAGTGTTGGTGACTGGCCAGGACTGTGTATTGGTCCCAAGCTTGGGGTGGGGGGACTGGAGGTTTTTCTTCCCGTGTTGCCAGGGAAAAGGAAACCCCAGCAGTGCACATGTGCTGCCACCAGAATGACACAGATGTGATTGTCTGCTATCCTGTAAACATTTCTTTTGATGATGCCCCAGAAAGGGAATATAGTTCACTCCCTCCAGGCTACATGGAGCTCACTGGGGTGGAAAAGAGTAAGCAAATGGGTGAAAACAGCCAGCAGTGGCGAAAGGGCGGCTTGCACCCCCAGAAAAGAGGATTGCCAGGCAAGGAAGGCTCTCTTGGAACAGCCAGAGCAGGGGGCAGCCAGCTGAGCTTGTTAAATGCACATTTTCTGATGAATAAATATTGTGCCTGTCATTTGAAGAGGTACTTTTTTCCAAGGGAGTGCTCTCTTCCCTCAGCACAGGCACTGAAATGCTGTTAAAGCCCTGCTGCTCAGGGAGGGTGTCCCAGGGCTGTGGAGCTTTTCCTTCCTTCCCAGCCACATCAAATCCTCTAATTGGAGAGGACGTGATTTCAGTATTGGTGTGGCTGGGCATCCTCTGCACTGTGCACTCAAGCATCCAGCCTTTCTGCTACAGTTTGAATCACTTCATGATACTTCTATTATTAGCAATACCTGACCAGAGCAAATAGAGCACATCCTTTTAGTGGAATTGTTTTTGCCCTTAATCTGTTGGTTTATTTATTTGAGAACACTCTGGCTGGAGGAACTTATTAAATAATAATGCTGGAATACAATCCTGAAACAGCTGGCATAGTGTGTTCTTAAAAACCTGACAGCATCACCACACTGCCATATACTCAACTTCAACATTCTAATGGATTTTAAAAAATCACCATGTGTGCTTTTAGATGGGATTTATTCCCAGTTTGGTGGGTTTTACTTACTTTTTCGTAAATTTGCTTGTGATCTTGCTCAGCATAGTAGACCTGACTTATCTGAGTGCTGCACAAAGAAATTTATATTGGATTTCTGTGCCCCCCCCAAACAGCCAAAAAGAAGGTGCAAGTGGCTGTGAGGGGAACACAAGCTGTGTGCAGTGTGAAAAGTGTTCAGGAGCACAGAGATCTGTCCCTTCCCTGGCTAAGGGGCTGTGCAGCCTCACCCTGCACAACCCTCACTGCTCTGTGTGATTCCAGGGGGTTGCCATTGCCTTGGTAACTGAGCAAGAGGCTTCTTCTTGAAAAAAATTACCATGTTTCTTTTTTACTGGCACAATTTCAAATTATGGGAGAAATTGGGGTGCCCAAACTAAGTGCTTGTGCTATTTCAGTCCTTCTGGACTCCCTCTGCTGCCACCTGAGCTGTCACCCAGCCCCACCACACCCCCCCAAGGAGGTCTCAGGAGGTCTGAGAATAGCACTAGATACCTATATTTCAGTAATTAAATATTCACTGGCAGCCTTGTTAGCACACAGGAATGACTGGAACTAAGTAAATTATGAGAGAAAACTAAGCTAAGCACCAGTGAGCCTTTCTTAGGGTAGCCCTGGAAGTCAAGAGCTTTCAGCAATCTGGAGTAAGGGCCAATTTATCCAGAAGTCCCCTCAGGAGGCTTTTTCCCTTGCTCTGAACCTCTGGCAGGTAGCTGAGATGAGAGATCCTCTGGTTTGAGGGATTTCCTGATGCTTATGACTTTTTTCTTGTGCTATCTTTGTAGGACAGCTCAGCCCTCTGAGTACTTTTCCCTAATAATCTTAGTGATAATAACAATTTCCCCAACTTAAGGGAGAACCAAGGCAAGGAGATGCTGCCTTTGACATTAAAGCTCTTTGCTTTCTCTGAACTGTAGCACTTGCTGCCTCTTTGAAGGGCTGGGTTATAATACCTGTGCTCAGATAACACATCATCCCTTTCTGTCCCAAAGTGGTCTCTCTGCAGGAAATGAAGCTGTTGGTTGCCTGTGACACTTCCACAGAAGCAATGCCCACTTCTCCATCAGCACCTGGGAGCTCTGGAGCAGCACCTGCACAGCTCACCACTGCCACGACTGTCACTGCAGTGGGACCAACCCCAAATCACAGGCACCTTGCAAGTGTAAAAAAAATCCATCATCACTCTCTTTGCTCAGGTTGGGATTTTTATGGGAGCTTCAGCAGAATCAGACAGCCTAAATCCGCTGCATTTTGGTGGGATTTGTGTGTCTGGTTCCTGTCAGCTCTTCTGACAGTCCTCCCCTCTGTTCCTACTGCAGCCAGTTCTCAGCAGCCCTAAGCTTTTCATCTAACTTTGCAATTACTACACTATTAGCACCATTTTCCATAAAATCTCATCCTGCATCAAGCTCCTGACAGATATAGTAATATAATACTTCATCACTTTGGGTGTAACACGTTATAACACGTGCAAGAAAGATAAAATAATTCACAACTCATTTGAGCAATCTCACATTTCTGTAGCACATAGAATAAAATTACTATAGAAGTCTTTAAAATTGGAGTGTATATGTTTAAAATAAGTTTGTAAATAAGGAGAACATATAGACAAAAGAACACTGGGCAGATATTTCTCTCAAAAATGAGAGTTTCAGGCAGGGAAGAGCAAAGGCCTCTCATCCCTCATTATATCCTTCCTTTGGCTCCACACACATTTACTGCTGCTCCACTTCATGTGAGATACTAATCTAGCAGTAGCCAGGCTTGGGTTTGGAGGGCAGATCCCCTCCCTGCTCTTTGGTCACCTGTACACAGGGGTTGTATTCTCACAAAGTCATCATGGGACAATGAAATCACATCACATTTAGAGTTGTTTTCATGGAGTTTGTTGGGATATTATCTGGGTGTAGTAGTTTTGGCTCTAGTCAGCATAGGTCCCCATTTAGGCCTCAGTTTTCAGCAGGCCTCAAAGGACGTGACGCAGATTAGAGGGGACAGGTATCATCTGACTTAAGCAGCCAAAGAGGTATTTCATATCATCTGACATCATTAGGAAGCGTCGAGGAGTATAACAAGCCAGGGGGGAGGAGTTTCTGCCTTTTCGGTCTATGCTTCAGACCAGGGGGGTTCCTACTCCCTGACTGCTGATATCAGGCCCTGCTGCTGCTGGTCTGCGTGGCTGTTTACCTGGGGAAGTGAGCATATTCCTGTTAATTCTTTTTTCCCTCTTGCTGGGAGGTTTCCTTTGGGGAGGAGGTTTGGTTGGTTCAGAATTCTGCTTGTTAGCTGGGGCGACCTCGGTGAGCCTGTTGTTGTTTCCTGTCACTATGTGCTATTTCATAGTTGGTGTTAAGCTTTCCACTTCTCTATATAAATATAAGAACTTCACCATGTCCAAAGCCTCATTTCTGGTTTTTTTCCTCACTCTCCTTCTCTGGGAGTGGACCTTTTGACTGGGTACCAGGCAGTTGGCATTTTGCCAGCTTAAACTATAACACTGGGTTTCATAATCAAGTAAGCCTGGCATAGTTGATCTTGCACACCAAAGTCTGTGGCTTGCCACAAATATGAGCAGCAAATCATGGCCTTCTTTTGCATTTTTTTTTCTGTATGTATTCTTGAAGAGCCAGGACAAGAAGTGAGGGCTTTGTAAACCACCTCTGTGGTCTGAGTCCAGAAAGGGCTTTTCCATCCTTTGTGTGAGTTAGACCAGCCTGGAATAGTTTCATGAAATCCTATCATATCGCAGAATCACAGAATAGTTAGAGTTGGAAGGGACCTTAAGGACCATTTTTTTCCAACTCCCCTGTCATGGGAAAGGACATCTTCCACTCAACTTCTTCTTTTCTGTGTTCTCTCTCCATAACTGAGTCTGTCTCACCAGAATATGGAGCTAATAAACACCAAGTAGGATGAATTTGGAAGGGGAAAATTGTGCCTGGCTAAAGCCATCCAATAGCTCCGTAGGCATCTCATTTCAGCTGGTGGTACTGACACATCTCCCCTCACTCTCCCAACCAAAATTCCCCTGTGTGGCAGGGCTGGAGGCCAGGTTTGCCCAGATATGATCCTGCGACTGGGTTTGACACTACCCAGGGCCAGACAAGGTGACATCCAGCACTGCTTCCCACCCACCCCTTGGAAAAAGCTCCAGGTTTGCAGAGCTGGCAGAAGAGCCTTTAGCAAATCTTCCAGAGTTGGTGATAGCAAAATGGACTACTAGCTTAGAAGTTTGCTCACAGCCCTGCTTTCCATTAGCAATTAACACCCCTCCCTCCTGGAGAAGAGTTAACGACTCCTTTGCAGGGGCTGACATTTCCCAGTCTCCAGAAGTTGCTCCCTGTGGGTGGAATGCCATGAGCTGTTAGATTTCCTTCCTAAAGTGACTTGTCACCGAAAGAGCAACCAGGACATCAGGCAGTCAGGAGATTTACCACTTAAAATTACCACATCTCCCCTCCTATTTCTACATCCAAATCCGTCTGGATCAGTCCAGATCTCTCTGACTTGCTCTATCCCCAGTTGTCCCATGACACCATCCCTGTTGCACTGCACGTGTTTGCAGCCACAAGCAGCAACTAATAAATAAAAAAGGTATTTCTACCCAGTACATCCTTCTAGTTTGTATATAGTTTGTAGTATCCTTATACTACAAACAGAGAACTTATTTTGCTTGTCTTGAGGGATCTTATTTGATGGCACACAACTCCTGTCCTTTGCTGTGTTACAGGAGCTGAGTGGAGCACAGTGTCTCCGTAACACCTCCCCACTTCTTGGGAATAACCTGCGGACACTTACAAAGATGCTGACCTCAAGGCTGCTTCAGACTTATCCTATAAAAGTGAATTCATCACAGTTTTCCACATTTTAGGCTGTGGTAACTGAGGTCAAAAATAGGCTTTTGCTCTTCTGAGAGAGGAAGGATGTAAAAGCATTCTCTCTGTGGGAAACAGAATATCCCGAGTTGGAAAGGACACACAAGGGTCATCAAGTTCAACTCCTAGTCCTGCAAAGGACCACTCCAGGAGTTCCACCATGTTCCCTGCAGTGGGAAAGAAGAGAATGGGTGAAGAAGAGCCCAACTGCACTGATTTCTGCACTTTGGACAGTCTGATGCTTTCCTTTGGGGACAGTCCCTCCTGGACATCCCTTTGCTCATGGGAGCCTCTTTGAGTCTGTGATTAATCAGTGACGTCCAGGCCTGGTGGCTGGAGCACTTTTGAGCACATCTCTTGATTCATTTCCAGGGAATTCTGGAATTTTTGAATTCTCCTGAATTCAGGTTCTGAGAAAATTCTGGTTTTACTGGGAAATACTGCCTTCCTGGAGACTTTGAGAAATGAATGTCACAGTTGTGGCTCATTTAATCTGCATATTTGTATTTGGAGTGATATTATATTAGGTTATTTTCATTCCAGATATACACTATATCTCTACCCTGTTGCTACATCTCATCTTATATTACACCAGGATCTTTACCTTCCTTATATTCAGCTCTCTATTTATTCCTTACCACATTCTAGGGGACTTTAAAAATAATAAATATGGGTAAAGAAGACCACAGGAAGCAAATCCAATCTTTATCTGCATTTTATTTAAATTCATTTTATAACCAGGGAGTGAGAGGTTATTGTTATGTGGAACACGATGCTGGGTTTGTTCAGACTTCTTGGTACAGACATTCATCCACTTACATTTATTTAATGTGCTAAATGACCTTTTAAAAGTGCTTTTGGATGTCATGTAGAATATCAGCAACACATTTTACAACAGCAACAATACAAGTTCTTTATCTTTGTTACTTTTGCTAAACTAAACATTCTTGCTGTATTTATTCTAACAGTTCTTTGAATTGGCTACAATATCTGTATTTTAAAAAGGAAGATATAACATCCTCCAGTCCTTTCAACCCAGCTCAGGTGTTAGAAAAACTAAGGACTAGCTGAGAGTTAATTACTAATTTTACTTATTTGCCTAAAATTTTCCTGTTCGTAGCTGAACTGACCTAGATATTAGTCCTATTCTTCCACAATTTGCTTCCAGAGCTGAAAAATACCTGGAGAGTATAGACAGAACACCAAACCCTAGGGGTGTTTAAGATGAATTACACTGGATGGAAAAGCTTTAACATAATAATGTTCCAGAGTATGGAAGCAAAGAAAGACATGGGGGATAGATAGGCAAAATAAAGAGAAAAGTAAATTGCATCAGGCAGTGCCCCAGGGTGTTAGTGGAGGTTTTTACATTCCTTTTGATTTTTTTCCCTTTTTAAGTAAAAGCCTTTTTTTGAATTTTCTTTAAATCCAAACAGGATATTATTCTTTATAAGACCTCATTTTAAGGAAGGGAGAAAGCTGAGAATGGAAAATCCTCAGTGACAGAAGTTGAGACCTAAGACCACAAAAGGACTGTGAAATGTGATTGTACCTCCCAGCCCCACAGAATCAGCATCTCCTGCAGCTCCTCACCCCACTGCTGATTCCTGCTGTGGCCACTGCATCACGTAATGACAGAGCAAGGACACTCATTTGTGGCTCTGCTCAGCTCTGAGCTCTGTGACAAACACAGCATTGCCAGCATTTGCTGGCTCTGCTTTACCAGCTGAAAGCTCAACAGGAATAACAATTCATATGGGGATGAGAAATGGGGAAAAGTGTGGTGGGAGACCAAACAAAGGAAAGGAAGGACTGAGTGCCTCTTGAGGGATAAGGGGTTGGTGTTTGTGTAAGGGCAAAGACATCCACGAGGTGTTGGAAAACATTGTTCCCAAATTTGGAAAGATTCAGATATTGACCATCAGGTTTAAACAAAGCATACAGATCAGGAATGGAGCACCTCTCCTAGGGGGAAAAGCTTTAAACAAAGTGTACAGATCAGGAATGGAGCACGTCTCCTATGGAGAAAAGCTGGGAGAACTGTGATTGTTTATCCTGGAAAAGAGAAGGCTTTGGGATGACCTAACTGCACCCTTCCATTGCCTGAAGGGAGCCTGCAAGAAAGATGGAGAGAGACTGTTCACAAGGGCCTGGAGGGACAGGATAAGGGGTAAAGGATTCCCACTGACAGAGGGCAGGGTTAGATGGAATATTAGGATGAAATTGTTCCCTGTGAGGGTGGGCAGGCCCTGGCACAGGTTGCCCAGAGAACCTGTGGCTGCCCCATCCCTGGAAGTGTCCAAGACCAGGTTGGACAGGGCTTGGAGCACCCTGGGCTGGTGGGAGGTGTTCCTGCCCACGGCATAAGGTGGAACAAGAGCACCTTTAAGGTCTCTTCCAACTCAACCCATTCTATGGCAAAGCCACCAGTGGGATGTTTTCCACAGGCTTGAGGGGCAGCTGAGCCAGGCTCATCCTGTTAATATGCCCATGGTGCTGTACAGGGAGGGGCATCATTCCTTCCAGTACCCTAAAAGTCTCTTTGTTTTCTTCCAGTAACTCATTTGTTGCAGTGAAAAATGACTGTGACACTTGAGAAATAGTTGCACATTTCACCAGGTGGATGGTGCAGACTGCAGTGCTCTGTAGTGGATTATCCACACAAGAGGGAAGTACTCACAAATATTCTTCCTTGATATCTAAAAAGATGAGACTATTTTACGCACACTTACTCCTCATACCGATTAGTCCTTCAATACAAATTGTTGGGTAACACTGACAATGAGATACTCCAACTCTGGTTTATTTCTTTCAATTTAGACAGTTAAATATAGATACAAAGTTTGATAATTATACTCCAGTCGGGAGATGTGCTGTAAACAAATGAGATACAGTGTCTAAAAGGATTAGTAAATCTGCAAAAAGCTTTCTTTAAATGCAAAATATATTTTTCATTACTGTGTAATTATTCATTAAAAGCCATCTGTTAAGAGTCAAGTTAATGAAATATGAAAAAGTGTAGGATAACAGCCAAAGTCAACTCATTTCAAAAGAATTTTTTGAAAGGCTTCTCTGGAAATAAATACGTTTGATTTGAGCCAGTGAATCTTGTCACACAAATCCGAGAGGGAGAGAGGATAATGTTTGCTGAGGGTTTCACTGAGAAAACAAAAACATTCCCGTTTCCAAATACCATTTTCATGTTGGTTTTTAAAAAACAAACATAACATTTTACCTAAAGTCTCCTAGACCATAGTGATATTTCAGCTCTTAGGAAGTTTATGGGAAAGCAAAACTCACCACTTCTTTTCTGCCCAAAAAATTTCGCTGTCAACTACTTCTCATTTTAATTTTAGATGTGAAATTAATTAGATTTAACACATCTGACTGCTTCCATATGGAATAAGATCACAGTGATGCTTGACAGACCACAGAGGTGCTGCCATTTGAAATTCTCCCATTAATTGAGGAGGCAGGATAATGCAAGGGCACAGAGGGGTTCTTATGTGTACATTTGATCACAGTAAATAGCAGAATCCTTTACAGAAGGACATACATTCTCATCAGCTGAGGGGGTGAAGCTGCATCTGAGAGCACTGAAAGATTCTTGTTCTGGTTATTCGGCAGATTTGTAGCAACACTGGAAAAGATCTGGATCCTCTGCTCATTCTCAGGCTCTGCAGTCACCTCCCTGCTGCTGCTCTGTGTCAACCAGTGCCATTTCCTTCAGAAAAGCCAGGAGTTTGGGGCACATAGAATCAAAGAATTATAGAATGGTTTGGATTGGGAAGGACATTAGGAATATCTTGTTCCATGCCCTGCCATGGGCAGGGACACCTCCCACCAGCCCAGGGTGCTCCAAGCCCTGTCCAACCTGGCCTGGGACACTCCCAGGGATGGGACAGCCACAGGTTCTCTGGGCACCTGTGCCAGGGCCTGCCCACCCTCATAGCCAAGAATTTCTTCTTAATATTCCATCTAACCCTACTCTCTTTAAGGCCATTCTCTCTTGTCCTATCGCAGCAGGCCCTGCTAAAATGTTTGACCGAAATTTGTCCAAGTAAAAAGTCTGACAGAGTTCCTCAAGCTGCATTTTTCAGCCTGCCTGCCAGTTAAGCAGCAAGAGTTGCCATACAGAAGCACTTTTTTTCAGAAATCTGATATTATTCCCTACTGCCAATTAGGTTTAGCATAAGCAATTTTTTTTCCCCGGCTCTCTTTCCACTCTGTGGAAAAGCCTGATGTTTTTCTTCCTAAGTCCAGCTGAGAAGTCAGCAAGCTGAGTGATTTGCAGAATGGAAAGTTGAAAACAGGCTGGATATGGAGAAACATTTGGGTTTAACCTTTCAAATGGAAGAAAAAGTTTTCAGTGGGCCCAGTTCAAAGCATTTCATTTGAGTTCATTAAACTAAATCAAAACTCTGGATTGCAGTCTGGTTTGACACAAGATGCTCTCAACATCTGGATGGTGTTTCCCAAGACTCAGGATGGTTCAGGGACACCAAGCTGATTTCACTGTGGTTACTGCTCTTCAAGTCTAGGAGATAAATCATATTTTAATCTTTCAAGAAACTTGTTATGGTGGCCACAGGGAAAAGGTGGAGTTGCAGGAAGGAGATGAGTGTCTTTGAGCTGTTGATATGAGAAGAGAGTGGTGTTGAATCCACTCTGTTCACCAAGCCCATATTACACTAGAGAAGATGTTTAGGACTTCTACCCCATTTTGAATCATTTGTCATGGATTCCATTCCTGTTTTGTTCTACAGAACTGTACAACTCTCCTTGCATGTCTGCTTTGCTGAAACCACTTGGGTGTGTATCAGCCCTTATCCAAAATGCTCTTTGAAATATCCCTCTCATTGAATTCTAATGGAAGTTGATGCCTACACAGTTTATTAAATATTGAATTATTACTTTGGCTGCAGAGTATCACCAGGCTGATTTTCTGATAAGAAGCTGAATAAAATAAGTATTTGTAATTAAACTAGCTAAATTAACTCTAAAGCTTGTAACATATCTTATTTACTGCACTCTTCTTATTGTACTTAGAACAACATGGGCCACACAAATGCAGAACTCTTTCTGTTAAAGGCAGGATTGCTGTTTAGGAAGCTTGTTCGTGTTTATGTACAGAAACCAGTTTTTTAAGAATTAGAATGATGCAGGAATCCATGACTGTATAATTCAGTGTGTTGGGGTAATAAAGAAACCGAAAGCATGAGAACAGAACCACTCCCTGTCTGAAATGTGGCAAGCCATAGTGGACAGAGGATTTCTTTTGGGCTTTTCTTAAGAATAAGACATAAAGAGGTCTCATCCCAGCCTTCAGATTTAGATTGATCTTATTTTGTACCCCTGAATGCATTTACTCAGCTAAGACACAGAGCATCTTAGTGAGTTCCTCTTTTGCTATTTTTTTGAGGGACATGGTTAATGCCTGGCTGGTTGTCCCAGCTACAGAGGAATGAATTTCTTCTCTGCTCCAGACTCAAAACAAAGATCACCCCCAGCTAAACAACCACACAGTGATATTTGTTTATTTGGGTAGCAAAACATACCAGAAAGAAACCATCATGTACTAATACATGAGTTCATTGGGACTTCTGCAATCAGGCTGGTTTTGACTTATGTCTTTATGTGATTTAAAGTAGGCAGGAAAGATTAAGATTGATCTCAGAGGGTGGTGGTCGTCCAGTGGTCAGGGTGCTTTAATTACACCTCGTACAGGGTTGGCCATAATAACAGGACACTCTTTTGAGAAGACAGAACACACATAAGGACCCAAGAGATGTGATCTGAGGCACATAACTCATAATTTTCCCCTGAAGAATGAAAAGGTGGAGAGATCTTCACAGACGCATGTTGAAGCTTTTCAATTATCAGCAACTAAAGTAAAAATTGATTGAAGAAAACCCTTCAGGCTGGCAGACACTTTGCTGAGAAAGATGTGTTGGCAGACAGCGAAGGCTCTAAATCAGGCACTCACAGGGCTTGGTTGTCACTCCTCCTTCAATCCCATCAAGAGGCAATAGTGGGGCACGAGTGCAGTGCAGAGAAAGGTCTCCATGGCTCTGGAAAGTGTGATAACCTGCCCATGTTTTGGGCTTTTACAGCTCAGTGGGAACTTGCCCCTACACACGTCAGCAGAGCTTTTTTATGGTTTCTACCTCCTGTCCCTTTGAAGCAGGTTAGTTTTACATGTTACACAGTTTCATATGCTGCAGTTAACTGGTTCCTGGTCAGTCACATCCCAGACTATGCAGCCACAAAACATCACTGCAGTTCTCTGCAGAGCTGGTTACTCCAGGGGCTGGCTCATCTACTTCAAGGTGACTCAGATCACATACACCTTTCTGTCCTGAATCATTGGCTGTGAACTAACTGCTGGGTCCTCTTTTTCATTTTATTTGGTATAAATATTAGAGTTTCACTTCTTGATTCATAGCCTGCCAGTTTGGGAAGTACCAACAAGTAGTCTTTCCCAAATAATGTAGGAAGTCAACTAAAGCCAATTATTTTTACATGTTTAGGAAGTTTCCCCCTCTGTTGAAAAGCTTAATGAGGGTTAATTAAAAGCCCTCAGAGTCTTTCCACTAGTCTTTACATAAGTCTTTCTACTTATTTCAGCAAGCTCAGGGTCAGGCTTTAAGCACTGTGTGCTATAGGGTTGGACATCTAAAGCAAATAATGAATAGAGGATAGAAGTGACATGAATGAGAAATAATCCTGATTGCAGCATAAAGAATGACCTAAAATATTTTAAACCAGTAGAATTGTGTCTTGACACCTCTTGCCCATGCTGCAAATAACAGCAAGACATATAAGTAATAGCCTTTTCTATCTAATCTTGCCAGAATTGCTCAAGAAATATCTTTTGGGGGATTAACTGTTCCTGAACAGTTGCTTCAGTGTATCAGCTCAGAAAGCCTTTTTCCTTGTCGTGTCTTTCTTACCTAGGAGATTTTTCTTCAGACAAAAAGCAACCTTAACCCAGAAACTGCAGCTTTTCAGATCCTATTAGAAAACACCACGGTTTGCTTGTGCCTTTTATCATGCTATATTGAGGGAAGAAGCAATGCTGCCACACTCATCTGGGAGCTAAAGGCTCGGGGCTAACACAGCCAACTTGGAAGGAGCAGTTTTAGAGAAAAGAGAACAAGGGCATTGTTCTTGTTAAAGAAAGTTCCAACCAACACTTTCCAATATTCAGTAAATCACTGAAGGGGAACTTCATAAATCCTTTAAAGCTGCTTCCTCTGGTAGGGACAGCAGCAGATAAGGAGGGTGGTTTCTGCTGCTGCAGAGCCTGATTGTAGCCAAGAGAGATCCCAAGTGATCCAAGAACACAGCTAGAACGTATTTTGACAGGATGGCTGGAAGTATGACCAGGTCATTGTTTTTGTAAGGTATGTCACTAGTCCCACTTCTCAAAGTCCATATCGACCCATAGTTAAACTTAGTCTTAGAATTCCTACTCCTTTAATACCCATGTAAGCAAAATCCTCCTCTTAATTTCTCTTGGAGGTAATATAATACACCTGATTCGGGAAGTGGTTAATGAAGTTACATATTTCATTTTATTCTGAAAATCAGATTATCACAAAATGCCTCCCTGTGTCTCTCATGCTAAGTAGAGCATCTTGCAATGGGACAATAAAAAAGTGAAGGAAATGAGACATAACACTGTGTTAGCAGAACCCCTTGAAGATTTGCAGCTCTGTTTGGATAATGTATTGCCTCTTGGAATTTTTATTGCAGGTCCTGTGCTTTTTTCACCCCCAGCTTTCTCTGGTGAAAATCATCTAACACAGTGATTAATAAAGTTTCACAGCAAAAAATCCTGTCCTTTGGTGGGCCAGGGTAATATACTGGAATATCTGTGGATATTATTTGTATCTCTATCTGTATCTCTGTCTATCTGTGTATCTGAAGAATTTTCCAAGGAATATGACAGCAGCAAGGGTTATTCTAATGCTCAGGAAAGAGAGAAGTAGAAGAAGAAGGAACAAGACTACAAATCTAGTTTTCCTGTTATCAGCTCAGGCGTGGAGGAGAGAGGTTGTTTTTCTGCCTTCCTCATTGTGGGATCCCTGTGGATAACTGGGAGCAAGCTGAGGCTGTAAGGACCCTCCAGTCCTTTCTGGGATGGTGAAAGGACTTCACCAACTGCATCTCCTACACCTGTATGATCTGACTAAGGAACAGGCACTAAATCCTTCTGCTCCAGCCAGGGACACCATCCCCACCAGGGGGGTGGTTTACACACTGCTACAGCCCCTTTGCCACCACAGAGCATGGAAAATCACACCAACCCTTTGCTCAGATTTGTTGTGGGTTAAACCCCCATGGGATCCCACTGGGGCAAAACAGCCTGTGGAGAACATACATGTAAACCACAGAGCCTTTCTCTGGGGCACTGTCAGTGCATGTTTGTGTTTGCAGGGCTATAAACCTGTGCCATCACTTTCATTACAGACAAATATTTTCAGTGATGCATGTCTTGTCAGAAAAAATCATGTTAAAGCTGAGGTTTGGCAGTGCAGTCCTCACCCTGTGAGGCTTATAAAAAATACTTTAAAATAAAAATATTGATTTTAGCTGATTCATGACTTAGTGGATAAATATGAGCTTTTATCTGACTTGGGGATCCTTGGTAATATAGGGTTTGGATGTCCCTGCTGCTAAGGGAGATGGCCTGTCTCCAGAATTAGAGTTTCAGTTTATTAGACCAAGCAAGCTGCTTGTGGATAATGCCCCCGAGTTTGCTTCAACACTGCTTTATCATCTTGTCCGGTTGCAACAACCCATCAAGTCTTTTTACATTTTTTACTTCTTCCAAAGGTGGGCAAATTCTTATTTCCTTCTGGAAATCTTGCCAGAGACCACATTGAAATTCATGAGCAGAGATTTTCCAATTTTTTGCAATCAAAGACTTGGATTTTCTGCCCTTTCAATACCTTGCCATCTCTGAGTTATGTATAGGGAAATAACTCATACAGTTGTGAATCAGGTTGGTATCAGGCTTTCCAGCCGAGTTATGGTAGATGCAACTGAGGCAGGTTGACTGCCTGTAATGTGTGAGCAGACTGCAAGCTGTGACATCCAGGATGGCTTCAGGCACGTTCTTTGCTCTTGGAATGCCCCACAATGACAGTGTGGGCATGGGAGTTGCAGCCAGAGCATGGCCAAGGTGCCCTGAGCCATGGCAAGTTCTTCCCAGGACAAAGGCAACAGTTCAGCTGGCACTTGGAGTCCCCCCTGCATGGGGTTGAGTGAAGCTTTCAGAAAGGAGAGGATGTTTTATAAAATATATCCAATACTATGAGCAACCCAGGGATGGAGGGTGGATAAAAATGACCTGAAACCCCTCAGAATTTTCTGTAAATATCTGTAGCAAGGAGAAATTTTATCATTCATTAGAGGAATATTTTCTTTCGTTGCACATGAAGGTTGCCCAGAGAGGTGGTAGGTGCTCCATCCATGGAAACATTCAAGGTCAGGTTGGATGGGACATCTATCACCTCTAGTGGAAGGTGTCCCTGCCCATGGATGACCTTTGAGAGTCCCTTCTAACCCAGGCCATTTGGGATTCTGTGATCTGAAAGATGTCACTGCCATGTGAACCTCTGCCCTGCCAGTGTGTGTTAGAGGTTCTCCTGAGGAGCAGACATACAGTTTATACTAATTGGATTGAACTTTTGATTCTGTGTGTGTGCTTTACTATAGAACTCACTGCAGTGCTTTCCTTCCCTCCAGATAACACCAAAGGAAAGACAGTCTGTCAGATGTCAAAGGGGTCTGCTGAGAAAAAAGAAGGAAAGTAGAAGAGAGTTTTGAGTTCTGGTTGCTTCCCTCCACTAACAAGGAAGAAAGGTTAGAAGGTTTGCAAGAAAGGTTGGAAGAAAATAAATTCAAGATCCTCTGTGACCTTACACAGCTGGCAGCAAAAAAGGGGAGAAGTCAGTGTACAGAGGGGAGAAATCATGACAGCTGGAAATCCAAAGTGACAAAAAGTGTTTGCAAATGAGGAAATATTGCAGAGGATGTGTATTAAGACAACCTCAATTTCTCTGCACTGACAGCCGGTTTTGAAGACACTCTTCCCATTTAAAAAAATGTACCCAGAAGAATAAAGAAGCTTCAGCATCATCCAGCTGTAGGGCTGCAGGGGCACTGCCTGTGTCTTCAGGCATGGAGATGCTCCTCCTGCCTGCAGTGCTTCCTCACTCCCAGGCCTACAGGTAGAGGAGGAGCAACTCCTTGAAGCTAATTGAATTATACTCATTTTAAAATGGAAATAAAATAGACTTTTTGTTAGCAATAATTACCTTTTTTTTTCCACATAAGAGAAAAAAATCAGCTTTTTGACAGGCAAGTAAAACCCCATTTAGAGCTTTCTGTCCAAATCTTTTCAGGGTTCAGCTTTCCCACAAATAACCAAAGTGGGGACTTTCTGTGCTGACTTAATCCATCTAAAACTTGTGATGGAGAGTGGAAGATCCTCAACACAGTGAAAACAAATCAGTCAGCAACTCCTTTAATTTTTCTTTCTTTGTACCAGATCAATGAGGTACTCCTGAATGCAGAGGAAATTCTTAGATGAACACTGGTAAAGGATTATCACTTCCAGAGCTTGCCAAGAAAATGCAGGTGTTCCTGGAGCCCTGAGTAATAACAAGCCAAGGCTCCTGGGTCTGCATGACAGGTATTCATGACAAAAGGAAGCAATCTTTCTGCGTGGGAGATAATTGCAGGTGATGTTTATTATGCCTTGGGTTGATAAAAATCAAATAGTGATTAAAGACATAGACAAAACTTCATCACTTGCTTTTTTCCCCGCCTTATAATTAGATTTTGTAGCTAGACTCTCAGCTATCAGGTGAAATTTAATATAAGAAAAGTAAAAAATGTTCTAGAATATTATGGTATAAAGGACATAACAGAACACTTCAGGGTCTCTGTCCTCACTTGCTCTTTCCACAAATCTCATCTTCTTGTGTGGCTGCCTTTTTTTTTTTTAATTTTTTAATTTATTTTCTCAAGATTTCTCTGAACCTTTATCAGAAAAGTGTTTTAAAAAGACAAATGGATTAACCAGTAGACATAGAAATTTCTATATGAATGTGGATTAAATTCACTTTTTCCATGGAAAGAACTCCTTGGAGACAGGTCAGGAGAAGTCCCTGGTAAAAACAAAGTGAAGGTATCTCTGTTGTTGCTGCTGATAAATGCACAGCACTGCTATGAACTGGATAGTTTTCCAAACACTTCCATCAGGCGCTGTCTGATCTTGGACACCTTCTTGGCTCTGCCTCTGTGTAGGAGTTCTGCAGAAGTTCTGTTTCATTATGGGTAACTGACATGGAGTGCTCTGACGGAGGACACAGGGCAAAGCAGCCAATACTTGTCATTGCATTGTTGGGGGTTATTTTAAACATTTACTGCACTGGGGAAAGAAATTCAAGGTGATGACAAGGCAGAGTTATAGCTGACTGAAAGGCTGTGACTTTTTTAGTAGAGTTTTATCCACATGTTCTGTGCTGAGATGAGGGATGTTGCTAAGCTTTTGAACACAAACTGCTGTGGCAGCTAAATCTGGGCAAAACATGAAACTGCATCAAAACCAGACCTCAAAACTCTTCAATTTGAGCTACTTAATGAAAGGAAGACTAACCGTGGTGGATTTTTCCCATGTTGGTGGGAGTGGAGTGGCAGTGGTGGGTTTTGGCTGTGTATGCTCTGCTACAGAACTAACTCTTTTCCATGTGAGACTCCCATGGAAAAGTAGAAGGTCCCGGCAAATGAATATAATGCCCTGAGTTCTGGTGAGAGCTTTCAAAATGGTTGTTGAAAACAGTCACTTATCAAGCTTCATTTTGGAAATTTAACTCCTGTTTTATCTTGTCTGACAATGTTAACCTAAAGAAAAATTAACCTTTTTTAAAACTTTATTTATTTGCCTTGCTGTTTTGTTTTAATTTCTCCCTTCTAGGCTTCCTCTTTCACTTCAAGATGAGCAGGAAAACAAGATCTTACTAACTATATGAGTGCTTTGCCACTGGTGTCACCATCAGAGGACTCAGACCACCTTTCATGTTCATGGCTAAGACATAGCTAAAAAGGCAGTGTGGATGGCTTAATCCTGCCTTGGGTCACGATGAGAACTGCATCAAAATCAAAAAAGGCTTAAATCTCTTCATTAAGTGATGTATTTTTTCTAAAGGAACAGAGTAACCCTTCCAAAAAACATGAATACATTAAAAGCTTCCTTCATCATTAGGCAATTTCGAAGAGGTCTTTAAAAATCCAAGGTATTATTAATCAACCAATAACAGTATCTTTTATTGACTTTAGACATAAATGATATCTAAGCTAAATGAAATTAAACAAGATGAAATTAATCAATCTGATCCAGTCACCCCATTTCTTAGCAGACACCAATCCCCAGGCAATGCAAACTAAGGCTTGACCCACAGCTCTCTGACCCATGAACCCACACAGTGTGTGTTTGCCCAGCAGAAATGCAAAAGGATCTTGCCTGATTCTTCAGTGCTGTGCATGTCCAGCTTGGCATGGTACCAGCATGTTTATTGCCTGGAACTTTCATTTGCTGAAATTATTTACAGGGCATTCTGACTTCTTGACTCAGGTGCCTCTGTGAGCTCTGGTAGTTTGGATACATCTCCTACTGCTCCAGGCAGCTGCAACACCTACATAGATCAGCTCCAGCAACTCACACATTCAATTGGTTTTGCTCTGGTATATTTTGCAGAACATGCTCTGCTCCAGGCCCAAGGACAGCCATCACACATGATTTGTAATAGAATGAATGGTGTGTTTGCTCCCAGCTATAGAAAACAACTGGTGCAGCTACAAATGGGATATCTCAGAGATATCTCAGGTTTGCTGTCAATAAAGGATCACAGGATCAGCTCTTCCAGTTTATTGTGATCTTAGAGAATTTGATCTAAAAAGGTAAGATTTTTTTTTTCTAACAGAAGTCAGCGATTCATCTTTCTGGATTACAGTATGGCTACATTCATAGTGACTTCCAGTGTCAATCTAAGAACCTGCTGGTTGTGCTTGATGGCCATACAATTCTTTTAAATTAAATTAATTTTAAATTAATTACAGAAAGCAAGCATGGTTAGCATTCACCTCCTTTTGCCCTACATTTTGCCCTCCATTTGCTCAGAGAAGCTGTGGCTGCTCCATCCCTGGGAGTGTCCAAGGCCAGGTTGGACAGGGCTTGGAGCAACCTGGGACAGCGGAAGGTGTCCCTGCCCATGGCACGGCATGGAATGAGATGATCTTTAAGGTCCCTTCCCACCCAAACCATCCTGTAATTCTGTGATTCTATTTTTCTCATAAAATCTTGTCTTAGATTTGCAGGTTCTAACTAAAACCCTTTACTCTAATAACATTTTAAACCAAAAAAGCTAAACTGATGGCAAGAGCATGCCAGACCTCATTAGCAGTGCTACAGGCCTGGAAGTAACCTATGAGTTTTAAAAAAGGCTGCTGGTTGTATAGGAGTTGCATAATTCCTTCATTACCATGGTAAGCCAGTTAAATCAATAATTAAAATTAGAATTTCAAAGTCCTTTAAGCTAGTGGACCTGTAGAAAAGCTTCCAGTGAAAAGAAGCCTTATAAAACCTTGTCAATATATCACAAATCCAAGGGAATGACAAACCCAGAAGAGCTGTTACAGGGACATAACTTAAGCCTTTAATAGACTGCTTTGCAATGAGTCTTTTAGTCTCTTAGAGACCTATGAATTGAGTGTCGCCTTCCCTGAGCTGGAATAGCATTAATAAGCTTCCCAGCACATTTAAATTAGTTAAGCAATCAGGTGGAGAATTGGCAGGTGACACACAGTGAGTTGTGCTCTGAAATCCACCATTCCAGCACAGTAAGGGAGGCAAAGCAAAATCAAGTGGTGCAAACATACATAGGATGATGATGATTAAATGTATTTTTGAACCCAAATTCTTCTGCCCAGCCTGCAGCAAAGATCCAAATATCCTTCGTTAATAAAGCAGATATATTTGGTTAGATTATCCCCATATGTATAACAACCTCCTCCCCTGCAGAACTTATTAGGAAGAGCAGAAATGATACTCTGCTCAATTACATAAAGCCAAACACACCAAACCCAAGCAAGTTTCAAAAGTCATTTGCTGCAGTCAGTAGACAACAATTTTAATAATGGACATTTCATGCAAAGAAACAAATAGATAGGAAAATCCACCTAAAATTGCTATAGTAGAAGAAATTATGAAAAATTAAAATACCTAGCTAATTGCTAAAGGGAAGTGTACAAGAGTGCATGCTCTTGCATGACTTTTAATATAGAAACAAGCACTGACATCTATGTATCATTTTAAAAGCCTTCTGTTCAAGCCTCTATTTTCGTCTTTGCTGAGTGAGAAGGAGCCAGCCCAGTTTAAAACAAGAGGAAATTGAAATACCACACATCTAAAAAGAGCAAGTGTGACAAAAGTGAGTTCTGCTCTGACATTTTAAAGTGCTACAGGGTAAAGTGAACAAATTCTATCTAGAGCAGTGTAGATGTGACAGGTGTCACTTATATCACTTATAGGACCAATGTGAAATGTAATATCTGGCAAAGTCAGTCCTGCCTTTCATCCAGAAAAACTGGGAATTAATTTGTTTTACCTGTCTTCAGACACTCAGGAATATTTGGGGGCTTTTAATTAGTGACTCTTCCTTCTTCCTCTACATATCAAATATCCAGTGCTTTTCCCATCACAGTTTCAATCCCGAAGTGACAGTCACGTGGTAAGTGGCATTACAAGCAGTGCACCAGAGGTCATCCCAAAGCTTAATCACTTTCCCCGAATGAGAGGCTTTCCAGACATAGCACTTTCTCCCCTTGCATACAAGTCTCTAAATCTCCTCAGGCCCTTTTGAAGTATCACAGAATAGAATCACAGAATGGTTTGGGTTGGATCTTAAAGACCATCTCATTCCAACCCCCCTGCCACCTTCCACTATCCCAGGTTTCTCCAAGCCCCATGAAGCCTGGTCAAGTACAAGCTTCCCAGGGCAAAGCAAAGCTCAGGTTACTCTATCACTTCACAAGGCAGCTCTGGTTTTTGAGGGACCACATCCTCATGTCAAGCCTGGAGAAACCAAAGGTCATCACCGTCAGTTGTGACAGCTGAGCTCTTGTGAAGACAGTCCCAATATTTGATAGAGTCCTCATCGTGTCTCCTTGTGGGTGCTCATGGAGCCCCTTGTATACACATGTCAGTTTGGGAAAACATGAGAGCAATTCAAAGCAATAATAACAGCTCTTAAAATTCAGGCATCATCTGATTGAAGTGTTTTCGCTTGAACAGCACCAGAACACTTTTGCATCTTGCAAATGATGTTGGCATCCTCTAAGTAGATTTCAAATGCATGAATTACTCTTTCCCAGTTTTGCAAAGGCAATTCTCTTTCAGCTGGTGCAAGAGATTCTCTTTCAGCTGGTGATGAGATACTGGCACAGGTTGCCCGGAGAAGTTGTGGCTCACTCATCCCTGGAAGTGTCCAAGGCCAGGTTGGGCAGAGCTTGGAGCAACCTGGTCTAGTGGAAGATGTCTCTGCCCAGGTCAGGGGAGTTGGAACAAAATATTCTTTAAGGTCCTTTCCAATACAAACCATCTACAGTTCTATGAAAATCCTTTAACAGTTCTTGGATGCTGGAAATCATCCTTTCTAGAAATACCTTCAGGGCTTTGGGTCAGAAAGGGTATTGGGGTGTGCTGAATAGTTCCAACCTCTGCAGATGTGTCTGCAAGAAGATGAATGGTGAAAGAGGTGATGGAAAAATTTTAATTTCCCTCTCTGAAAGTAATCATTCTACAGGCTGCAATATTATGGATATCTTAATTGAATTCTAATGTAAATATGACGAAATTTGGGGGGTTTTTACTTTAGTTCTTCAACATCTCTCAGTGAGGTTAACTTTCAGATTAGTTACTCTTTTATTCATTAAGGTAGAGGAGAGGATTAAAAATAGGTTTAGAACAAAAGAAATCAGAAAACCAAACTAGAAGCCTCACGTCTTTAAAAGAATTAAAATATAGTTAATTATTCTTGTTAATAAATGGGGGAGGGGTTTTGTGAGAAATGGCAGTGAACTCAAGAGTTCACTATTAAGTGAACTTAATAGTGAACTATTGACCAAGCTTTTTTTGAGCCCTTCCTTTAATGTTTATAGGTAAACCAAATAAAGCAGGTCCATCCACACACTCTCTCCTTTAAAAGAATGCTATTCTGACATAGCTCCAAATGCAGATAAAGTGTGACGCACTATCTACATCACTGATGATGTTGATATGGAGTGATTCTAAAATGTAAATTATGAACCAAACCCCATGCTGGAATACATAACTTCTTGTATTTGCAGGAATAACACAGAGAGACCAAGTGACTCTCCTGCTGGCACCAGGTGACTGAGCTTGCTCATCCACTAATTGGCCTCCAGGAAGGGAGCTCTCACCTGGTTCCAAAGCAGCCCTGGGAAAGGGAGAGCTGAGCCTTCCACCTCCACACACATCCACCCACAAACATCCCTGACTCAAAGGTTCCCATGACTTTCTGCTGCTCCTGGCTTGATTTGATTTCCTCAGCTGCCCTAAGAGTCCTTAAATATCCATGCATTAGGCAGAAGTGCCAGAAGCATCAGCCATGTGCCTCCAGACCTGATGTTTCTTTAATTCCATGAAGCAAAGTAGCAGTGACAGCCCAAGCGTGAATAATTCACCAGGAGGGCTCTGGTGAGCAGCTGCTGGAGCTGTTGTGGCACTCACAGCACAAGGGCTGTGTGCTGAAGCAGTGGAGGGTTTCTCTCCCCTCTTCCCCAAAGTGGTGGCCCATGAGAAACCATCTGGCTGGCCCCAGTTGGCCCCAGTGCACTGTGTAGCATTCCCTGTGTGGAGCACACAGCACATGTTGGACAGTAAGGAGCCAGGCAAGAATCAGAGATTCACAGACTGTTAAGGGGTTGGAAGGGACCTTATAGACCATCTAGTCCCACCCCTCCCGCCATGGGCAGGGACACCTCCGTCTAGACCAGGTTTCTCAGGGCCTTTGCAATCTGGCTTTGAACACTGCCACTGGGTGATGCTGGTTATTTGGGGCTAGGAAGAGTAGGGGCAGAAGTAAAATGATCTTTGGGCAGTAGATGTTGATTCTGCACCATGACACCTGATAGCCAGGCCCCAAGAGGGACAGACCTGTGGCTTCTCTCTCCACTAGGTAACCTTGCCATAATTTTGCATTTTACTGGGCTTCAGACAGACCAAAGTCGACTCATACGAGTGCTCAAAGACCTTCCTTGGACTCCATGGTCTAAGAGGTGTTTTCTAACCTAAACAATTCTGTGACTCTTAAGATTCCATCCCCTGGGGGAGGTAGAGCGAGTGCCTTTACAGTGCTTAGCTGCCAGCTGGGGTTAACCCTCGACATATGCACAGCACATTCTTCCCTCCTGATTTGTTTAAAGCAAAGCTACTTGATGGGTCCATCCTGCTCCCTTAGGTATGCATGATAAATAAACCCTAAAGCATCCAGTAAACAACCTGTACTGCAGGGATTACCAACAGGGGAATCATTTATGTAAATTCATTGGGATTTCACAGTTGTAAATACATACAGAGACAAATCAGTCACCAAGAGAAAACTCCAGATTTCTCCTGAAATCTAGAAAGCATTATTATTATTACTACGGTCGTTGTTGTTGATGATGGTGATGATGTTATTATTGTTATTTAATTAAATCATAGAATCACAAAGGTTAGGAAAGACCTCTAGATTGATTGTAGATTTAAGCCGTTTTTAGTTGTTACACTTTCCCTGTAAATGCTGGGTGTTAAACCTTACTGATAACAATGTTTTCCTTTCTTGAGAAATTTGTACAACACAGAACAGTTTGAGAATGAAATAGAATAGAATAGAATAGAAATAGAATAGAATAGAAATAGTTGTTGAACTGTGAGGCATGAGACTTGGAGCACTTCATTTAGGCAACAATTACTGGAATACATGTCAAACTTGCTGCTTCAATTTGGGTTTCCCATGCTGATATGGAAGGTAGTAGCACCCTAAGAAACTCTGGAGGAAAAGGGGGCAGGTGGAGGGGGAGATATCAGGACTTGGAAAAAGTAGTTCAGAGACCACACCAAAGAATATTATGAGCCTCCTCTTGTCCTTCAGCTGTCCACTCTCATATGCTTCCTCACTCCCTGGGAAAAAGACCCAGCAGAGCCAGTGCACAGTTCTCCCAGCCTCTCTTGCCCTTCAGGGGATGTCCATCAATAACTTTGGTCCTGAAGCAAAGCCGCCTTCTTCTTTCTCATCTTCTTAGCCTACCTCTTCTAAGTGGGTATAGACCTCTCTTATTTATAGAAAGGGGTCACCTGTAGGTTTCTCTTCCAGAATCACAAGCGTAGGAAACGACCTTTTAGATCATCAAGTCCAGCCATCAAACCAGTACCACCACCACATCCATCCACTGTGTCCTCAAGTGCCATATCCACACTTTTTTGAACACTTCCAGGGATGTCTCCACCACTTTAAGTGGCTTTTGAGCACTGTCTCAGGAGAAGAGGCAGACACCTGCTCCTCATCCACCCACCGCTTGTGTTCTGGAGACTGGGAGCTCACAGGGCTCACAAACAGACCTGAGCTCTGAACCCTGGGTTGTTCCTTTGCTGCTGAGTGTCTCTCTGTGTGTCTGTGTGTGTGTCTGTGTGTAGGACCTGTGCCTGGAGAGCCTCAGCTGTCTTTAATGACTCTATTAGCCCTTTAAAGCCTGGTTTAAGACAGCAAAACAAAACTGAAGTGGAAGAGAAGGGGCTTTCCTACAACATGCAAAGCTCTGGCAGCGTGCAGGGTGACAGCTCCTGAGCCTGATCCCGAGCGGCTGCAGCAACAGCTGCTGGACGTGGAGGCACACGGCTCTGGCAGGGCTCGGGGCACAGAGGGGCAATCTGCCCGAGCAGAGAGCTCTCACACACGTGCACAGGCACTTACCAAGCCCCAGTAACTGCGCTGCAGGGCATCTTTTGCCTCCTTATTGTGCAGGGATTAAGGCTGCCTCGATGCAAAAGCTGTCCTGATTGCTCACAAACCCTCAGCATTCCCGGTTAAAAATGATTCAAAGAGACAGAAAGGGCAATGGTGAAACAGCTCTTGCTCCTCCCCTTAAAACAAACTTCATTTTAACACCTAATTATGTGCAATACAGACTCATTCCTATTTCCTTTGCCATGCTGCAACTCGGGTTTGATCTCACAGGGTGCTCAGCCTCACAGGGAGGGAGGCTTGATGAGAAGGAAGCAAACACTGGAAGAGGAGAAAGCCTGACTGAATAGTGGTACCTGCAGCACCACGCTGCCTCTGCCACTCACCTGCTCTACGACCCTGGGCATGTGGCAGAGGTGTCTGGGCTTCAATTTCCCTGCTTTTCAAGGAGATAGGAAAGCAATCATTTTCCTCCTACGCATCATGCTAGGAGACACAGGACTGCAAAACGCTAAACTAGAGCAGTAAAACTATTCCGGTTGCCTAATGACAGGTCCAGAGAAGTAGCAGAATGTATCCATTTCCTCCCATCTCTTTAAGCACAGCTAATGAAGAGAAAGGAAAGCCTCTGCCCTAGCTGAGAGCAAGCAGCAACACTGCCAGTGATGCGCAGAAATGTAGGCAACACGCTGGAGTGCAGGAATTTGGTTACAGGGCTGTTTGCAAATTAAAGGCTAAATCAATTAAATGAGAGCATGGGATTTCTCTTGAGGAAAGTCTAGTCACAGTCGCAAGGAGAAGGGGAGGGGTTGTGGAGCAGGGATGACATAATCACGTTTGCGAATCACCAGCAGTGTGCATGCTTTAATCCATTAATGGGGTTTTTATCTGTGATCATAAAAAGCAGGTTACATTCAGCCTGGAAGGGAGTGAGGGTTGGAAGAGACCGGGAGGGGAGAGAAAGAGAGAGAGAGGCAGAAAGCAAGGGAGAAAGAGAGCACAATTCACTCGGTGAATTGCTTGCAAGCTTGGGGCTGATAATTAGGGATCTCAGGAGAGCAGTTTCTCAGCATAACACGCTCTCCTTCAAATGGACCGAATGGAGACAGTGGTTCAGTCCTGCTGATATTTTTTAAGCCCTCCTCGCAGTTTGATGGGCATTCCCAGTGCTTTTGTGCACGTCTCGGAAAGCGTTGACGTGGAAAGGAGCAGCGAGGAGGGGGAGGTTGGAGGAGAAAACTGCAGCTCCTCTCAAAATACGGAGGGCATGCAAGGGAGCGAGCAGGCTGGCGAGGACAGCGAGGTGGGTGCCCCTCGCACCATGTTCCCCGGGTGCCGGAGCGGCGCAGTTTCGGAGATGTCCCTCCTGTGACTGGACGCACCATGAGCATCTGGGAGCTGATCCTGGCTTTCGTGGTGGTGGTGCTGATGCTCGTGGCCCTGCTGGCCAACGTGCTGGTGCTGCTGTGCTTCCTGTACAGCGCCGACATCCGCAAGCAGGTCCCGGGATTGTTCATCCTCAACCTCACCTTCTGCAACCTGTTGATGACTGTTTCGAGCATGCCCCTGACCTTGGCTGGGATCATTTACAAGAGTCAACCAGGAGGAGATCAGATCTGCCACGTTGTGGGCTTCCTGGAGACTTTTCTCACCACGAATTCCATGTTGAGCATGGCAGCTTTGAGCATTGACAGGTGGATTGCTGTGGTCTTCCCTCTAAGTTATCACTCCAAAATGAGGTACAGAGATGCTGCTCTCATACTGAGCTACACGTGGTTACACTCGGTGTCATTCCCGATAGTGGCAGCTTCTCTCTCCTGGGTGGGTTTCCATCACCTCTATGCCTCCTGCACCCTGTACAACAAGAGTCCAGAGGATAGGACACAGTTTGTGATTTTCACTGGGGTCTTTCACACCCTCAGCTTCCTCCTCTCTCTTATAATCCTGTGTTTCACATATCTAAAAGTGCTGAAGGTGGCACGGTTTCACTGTAAGCGGATTGATGTGATCACTATGCAGACCCTGGTGCTGCTTGTGGACATTCATCCCAGGTAAGGTGCCTGTGTGTTCAGCAAGTGGGACTATTCATGGCAGAAGTGAGGAGAGGGTTCTGTGTTGTGCTGAAACAGTCTGATCTGTATGAGATCAGAGGATGGGGAGGGGGGGAAAACCAATCATCCTTCTTGCTGATTTCTATTCTGCATGTTTCTTTTTGTGTTTATTTCTCTGACTGTAGAACTCCTTTTCTGTTAGGCTTAAGGACCTGCTTGGGGAGGGAGAACAAAGAAACAGGCAGTTTTGGCTGAGAATGTACTTCCCTTTGAGACAGTGATCAGATCACTGCCCCTTGTCCCCGAAGGTGGATTTAGTACTCGATAGGTTTGCATTTTTTGGCACTGTCAGACCAAAACATTGCTGGATCCTTGAGTGAGGAGGGTGCACATGTCCCTTCAGCTGGAGTTTGGAAGGGAAGCTGGGTGCTGTCTGCAGCTCCTTTGCTCAGCAGTTTCCCTGTTACTGTGCTCTCTCTAACTTTGTCATTCCTGAAGGCAGAATCCTAAGGGAATAACATCTGCAAAATGCATGCTCTTAAATGCTTATACTTGAATCTAAGTAAGAGAGAATTCAGCAGCAAAGTTAATACAACATAAAAGGGATGTTTAAGCCCATTTAAAATGAGAGACTTTAGGCAAGCCCCTCTTGCCTAGACACAGGAGGAGAAAAGCCTCCAGGGCTGGAAGGATAGGGGGCTTGAAGGCAAGCACCAAAAGGGGAGGAATGTGTGCTGGGATGCTGTGCAAAAGTCACCTCAGGGGTTATACACAAACCATAAATCCTGCATGAATAGGCAATGTATGGATGTGGAAGGGATGCAGGTTTGGTGACTGATATGGGGGAAGAAGTCTGCCTGGAAGAGAGGAAAGCAGAGAGCAGTTGGAGAGGGCAGTCCCATGCCAGACATCCCATCTGCCAGACATCCCATCTTGGTCCCCTTTGCTCCACAAGCTCTCTCTATTTGCAGCCAGCCAGGAGCAGAGCTGAAGGGCTCAGAGCACATGTGGCTGTCCTAAAAAACAGGTCATGTTTTGGGGATTCCTGAGGTTAAGACACATCGATCTGAAAGGATCAGGGCATGACAGCACACTGTTCTTCTGTTAGAAGAACAGAAACATTTGCTCAAAATTCTCAGTTAAGCTTTCTGAGCTGTCTTCTGACCAAGAATGCAGAACAGAACTTCAGGCAAGTCTTGTTGCCGTTCTTGAGAAATACATGTATAAATCTTCCCTTATTCACAAAGTCAAGTTGAGGAAAAATCAGCCTTTTGTCCTACGTGCTGTCTGGTTGATAAACTGTGCCTCGACTGTCTTAGTTCCTACATGCAAGGGGAGCTGTGGTGGTTACTCCCAGGACAGTGCCATCAACCCACTGGGGCTGTTTGAAACAGCATTTGTTTTGCCTAATGCTTAAAGTATGTCTGGACTGCACAGCAACGTTTAGAAAAAGGGCAATAATCTCAATGCTCTTTCTCCTCCTCTGCATTTTTGTGGTCTAGGTTGATTTGAGGGTGCTTGTGCATTTTGTAATCACCTCACTGAGGGATGGATCCAGTGGGGCTGTGGGAATGATGCTTCCTTTCTTCTGAGGAGACAGAGTCGTACAGGCACTGTGCTGTGAGTAGCCTATACCAACAACTCTTTACCTTTCACATCAGGTTATTCTAATGCCTCTCTCTAAGAAAGGAGAGTTTGAGCTTCTTCTCTAGAGTACAGGGTTAGTGGCTGATTTGACCTGTGGAGGTGCTGTCTTCACCAGTGACAGCTCAGAGGCTGCACAGAGGCTGCAGCTCTCCCGGAGCAGTCGGCGATGCTCATAAAGCTCTGACATAACAAAGGCTCTATTTGCATTATATAAGTGTCTCCATACAGGCAGTTTTGGTGTGTACCTGACACCACAGACACGGATGTTGGGAGAATTCACATGAGAGAACAAAGTTTGCAGTCCCACCTCAGACGCCTCCAGCTCTTTCCAGGGTCTAGTTTCAATGCTGAGAAATGTGTAGAGACATTTTTCTGCTTCCTATGACTCAGAATCCACCCGCAAGGGGGTCTAGTGACAGGCGTTCTGACAGACAGCTTTATTACCTGTGACTTAGAAAGACATCAGTGATCTCCTGAAGATCATTGAAGTCGAGTACAAAGGAAACCTCTAAATGCCATACAAGTTTGTGTGAATGTTTAGGGCACATGTCCTTTCAAGTTAGCTTAGGCATTTGTAGTGGATCCTGCTTTTTCTTGGCTTTGTTCTTAAGACCCAAATATCTGAGGTATTGGGAGAGATTTGGGCAAAACTTCACTTAAGTGCTTAACCCATGTATTTCTTCATTCAAATTATCTACACTAGCTTTTTAGTGTATCCAGCTCTACACATCTTAAGGGCCGGTGTCTCATAAATTTTGTATAAAATACCAAACATTCAAGGGGATATAGCTTAGATTTTCCTGGATATTAAAATCTTCAAATGAAAGCTTAGTCAATAATCCCATGCTGTTACTGGTGTCACTTCTGGAACTTGCATGTGTTCTTATCTTAGAGCATGAAACTGTGTACAAGAGCAAAATACTCATCTGTACATTGTTTAAATGAAGGACTGAGATAAAATACCTTCCTCTCTGATGTGGTATTTATTGACTACATCTGGAAAGGATGAACAAAAGAAATTGGTTTAAGTCTATCAGGACAGTCATGTAGAGTCAGAGACAGCTTTGAATGTGCCAGTAAGGAAAAGATGTAACTGGGGAAACTCTTAGAGAAAAAAAAAAACACACACCCTCTCCAGCTTTAGAACACCCTCATCAAAACTACTTTGAAGAGTCACTTTCTCATACTGCCAAGTGCTCAGGATACTATGAATTTAATAACACAGGTTTTAAGTGAAGGTGATGAACCTCCAAGATAATGTGTCTGCAGCTAAAAATACTCCCAGTTCCCCATCTCTTGCAGGTTCCCTTGAAAAGGTGAATTTTCTTTTCCTTCTCAGCTGTCATTGCTAGCTGCAAATAACTCAGTCACAGAACATGTAACACTTTTAGATGTGACATGTTCTTTGAGAGAAAGATGATTTGTCATTTCAAGGAGAACAAAAACTTTTCCTCCAGTATTTATTTCATCATGTCATGAAGCTGTTCTGGGGACTGGCAATGTAAAGCCAAATATAGAATGGAACAAAGGCAACACATTTTCTTTAACGTAATCAAATGGCAACATTAGAACTCATTGCCACAGAGATCACCAATGCACACTGAGATCCTCAGGGCACAACATGTGTTTAGATGATGATAAAACATTTGCAAATACAGCAAATAATCAGTGAGTTAATACAGTGAGAGTAAGGCCATAAGCCTCAGCTACTAACATGAGAGTGTGGAGCCTGAGAGTGAGTCATCAACTACAAATTTACAATAAAAAAATGGAGACCAACGCCAAGCAGTTTTTCAAAATTATATATAGATACATGCAGGAAATGGTCCAGCCTGTTCAGTTTGCCTGAATTGCGTCACCATGAGATCTGTGCCATGAGTCAAAATGTGGCAGTGCTGCTGTGTGCATAGTGGGGGGTTCAGGGTGGAAGTTTTTTTTGGCATCTCCCCTTTCCTAATGGATTTATTCAGGTACAGATGACCCTGGCACTGTGGGACATACAATCCATCCAACCTTCCTGCCTGGAGTTGACAGTAACTCATTCCCCTTCCCTAGAAAAGCACAGCGAGCTCAGAAGTCACTCAAGCAGGTGGAGGAAGAGGTCAAGATTTCACCTTGATCACTCTTTTGACAAGCAAATGTGCTGATTTCAAAGGAGATATTTTTGCAGTGAAAGCAAGACCTCAGCCTTGTGCTCCCATCACCTTGCTGGCACACCAAGGGAATTAGCAGCTCTCTGGTGGACTAGTGAGACCACCAATGGGTAACTTAAAGGTGAAGTTCTAGTCCTAGGAAGAAACACGGGGTGGGCCTAATTTGTATCTGTTCAGTTGGAAATGGGGCTTGTTTGAGGTGAGAAGTGTGGCTATCACAGTGGTGTGGATTTATTGTACAATTCCCAGCTCTGCAGCAGGTCCAGCACAGCAGCAGTGCAGGGCTGCACAGGCTGGGGGAATATTTATGGCCACACAGTTCACAGCTGTGGGGTGTAGTGATTGCTCCAATGTTGGGCTGAAAGTCCAGAGCATGTGTTTTCCCCCCTATGATTTTGATGTGTTTTATTACTTATCTTGCTGGGAAGTTTCTTCTCCCTAATGCAGTGGTGTTGGAATTGCTGTTTCTAGGGAAAGTAGCATGTTGTCTATCCCACACTGGTGATTTTCCAAATCGTTCAATATCCTGAGGAAAACTCTGGCATAAAAATAGAGCTTACAGTAGTATAAAAAGGATCTGCAAACTGAATTCAAGGTTGAATTCCACCAATTTGACTAGAGAGCAATTGATATAATGAGAGGGTGTGCACATAAATAAATATACAATCACTACTTCTCAGTAACTGTTTTTGGAGGGTAAGACAGTCAGACAACGCATTAATACTTGGTATTGTCCCACATAAATGTGGTGCACCTGCTTTTGGCTTATGTGATTATAACAGCTACTGTAAAAGCTGTTTTCCATCATTCCACAAGTAAAGCCATTAAAAACTGTTACCTGATATTATGATTCATGTTCTTGTTTGTGTTGAATGTCACACAGTGTGAGAGAGCGTTGTCTGGAGGAACAAAAGCGGCGCAGGCAGCGAGCAACAAAGAAAATCAGTACCTTTATTGGTACCTTCATCCTTTGTTTTGCACCTTATGTAATTACAAGGTAAGTGTGAACCTACATCCTGGAAAAGACTGCTGAGATGCAACTGTAACTCAGAGAAGTGGGGCACTCCGAGCCACAAAATCACTCTGCCTGCTCTGGAAATTTTATGCAGAGTTTCCACTCCTGTAACACAGGTTGCATTTACTGAGCAAACAAAGGATGCAAAATATCATAGTGCTCATCCAATTCCATCCTCATGCAGGATTCTGATCAGACTCTGCTCAGATAGCCCACTAAATGTGCTGGTTAAATGGGAGGGGTTTAGGAAGTCAGTCCATGGGGTTTTGCAGACCTTTTTTGGGTCAAGTAGTCCCCTACTGCACAGATTGCCTCCCTGGTTAAGGGCAAAACACTTGCCTGAATAGGTCAGACTGTAAAAATTTGGTCAACAAGATGCAGCTGAGGTGAGAACATGGTCTGCAGAACTAAACCGTAGTTATGTTTGATTGGATAGAGTTTATTAGTCATAAACACCAAATGTCAAAGCTGTGCTGGCTCAGAGCTAAAGAATTGCTTGTGATTTATGGTCAGATGTCTATCTATCTACTGGCTTATCTTGGGAAATGGCTCCTGTGGGAAAAACTAAATTACTCTTATGCAATATAAAGTATCAGAAAGTGAGTATATCCAGAAAAGTGTTATCTAGCTGTTGATGGAAATTTATAGCTTGCATTCCTTATTAAAAGACTCTGCTAAAACTGAGATGCTGCCATGCAGAATAGAGGAAGAAAAAATATTTTTAAAGTGTCTCCTATTCTTATATTATTAAGTAGAAATTGGTGGGGCTGACTTCTGTCAAACTCTGATCCACCAGAAAACAAATCACTGAAAAAACTGGATTAAGAGTCAATGTAAGTGGGCATGTAATAGACCCTGAGTTTTCCCACTTCAGTATAATATCCTGAATTTCTAGAATTAGAAAATAAAAGAATTTACTAGAATTACCTTCACTTTCAGTTAATGGTCACAAGACACCACTCCAAGCCACACACTTAAAGGGTAAGAAAGGATTTGTAATTATGGACATTTAGCCTTAGTTCTCAAGCTAGAAGGTATTAAAGTATTTATCTCATTGCAAATGGTTAATTTTCATTTTATTTTGGGTATCTTATCTTAGCAAAAATTGCTGCAGTCACACTATAGCTTGGGCTCCATCCTGAGTGAGGCCAAGAGCTCTGAGTATTTTTGTGCTCCTTCATAGGCATCTCAGCCCAGTGTTCAGGCAGCACCTCCCCACCTCCTGTTCACCCTGTGGCATCCCACTTTGTGCCCAGTAGCCTAAAGGTACAGAACAGGGGTTAGAAAAATTCTGAGCCTCATCCCTTTGGTCCATACAAGATCCATACAAGAGAGTGATGATGAGAAGAGTGAAAACGTGGGGTCCTGAAGCCATGAAGATGCACCCTGGGAGCTGGCCAGGCACCTCAGGAGGGTTGGAATCTCTCACATTCCCAGCCTTTTCAGTTCTGACTTGTCTGAGGGGAACACTGCACAACATGCCAGGGGGAATTCCCTCTTCAGCTGCCTGAGGGATCTTGCTGGACAGGTGTTCAAGGACACACAGCACTTTGCTCCTCCTGCCTCACACATATGGCTGAGGGTGGTTGAAGTCAAGGGGGTTAGGAGGCTTTTGAGTTGAATTTTGCAAGCAGTTAGTGTTTTCTGGGCTATGTCCAGTGCTCTGCATTCACAAGAGAGAGGTGATCCATCACAGCCCAAGGCAGGGAAGAGAAGACAGACGAGGGAGTGCTTTGCTCAGCCTCTCGTTTGGTCAGTCAGCTCAAACCAGCAATACATGTAAATTAAACATGCTTTCAAGTACTCCCTGAGTTGGAGGCTGAAAGCAGCACATCACAAGGTTCTCCAATAACAACATCTTTCTGTTTCAGTACTAAAAACAAATAGGTGTCACTAGAAGTTCCATGACCAGTGGAGGAGTTGTGCTTATAACCCCAGACAGACAAATGCTACTCAGGGCAACCCAGGCTTTTTCAGATCACATTAAGGTAAAAATCAGGTTAGGCCCTTCTTTTACGAAAAAAACACTGCCCTAATTAGTTTGATGGATAATCTTAAGTAGTGTATCAGTAGAATCTGATCCTTCTTGATTCAGTGTTTCCACTCTATCAGTATGACACATGTATCACCCCATGTTATATATTTCTAGGCATAGCTTGTTTCTTGGTCCTTCTATTGGTACACATCTCTTCTTTTGCTATATTTCACATTATGCAATTAAATAACATTATTCTGAACCTCTTTTCTCCAAGGATCCTTTTCATAAGAAAAATGAAGATAAGTCTTACCAGTTTCTAATATCCATTTCCAACTCCAGGCATTTCATACTGAAATACAGAACTTGGCTCATGTAAGTTAATAAGCGCTGTCAGTGTGTGAGGAAATTGGCCTTAAATTAAAAATCCTGGAGTAATATCAGACAGAAGTTCATAGACCCAAGCCCTCAGGTTACAGAGGAGGATAGTGGAACAGGCAGAAGAAGATTAAAATTTTCTTGTATCATCTCTGGGGGGCAAGGGGTAAACAAACTCTATAAACTGGTTCCTTGCCCTCTGCATATGCATATCCTGCTTGGGAGACAAGAAATTCAGAATTCCTCTGCAACTTCTTGTCTTGAGCCTAGCTGTGCATATAAATACATGACTTTTCTGTGCAATCATAGGTTGACATATTTGAAGTGGCCTTCTAGTCCCCATCCAGCTGATGTGAGGTAGAGATATTTAGCTCTCATGTGGAAAAACCTTTCAGCACGAGCCAGACAATCCTGTTTGCTGCCCTTATCCCCCTGTGCTGCTGACAAATGGTTCCTGCAGCTCTGGGGAGCAGCAACGACTAAAAGCAATGGCTTGTGAGATTTGCAGGTCTAACTACAAGTCCAAACCTCTCAGTGCTTCCTTACAGAACCTGTTTGGTTGTCAGGTATGAAGAACTTAAAGTGCTGCCTAAAGATAAATCAGCCAAGGATCACTGCAATGCCATTTTTGTACAGAGAAGCAATTATTAAATAGGGCTTTTTCATTAGCAAGTCAGCATCCAAAATACTCAGTCTACCAAACAATAAAGTGAAAATAAAGTCAAATGAACTTCGAGATGAAACTGATCATAGAATCATAGAATGTTTTGGATTGGAAGGGACCTTAAAGCCCATGCAGTGCCACCCCCCTGCCACAGGCAGGGACACCTCCCACCAGCCCAGATTCCGCCAAGCCCTGTCCAACCTGGCCTTGGACACTTGCAGGGATGATCAGTTTATTCAAATTATTAACACAAAAGAAATTATCAAAATATAATTCTGATACTACAGAATATATATGGGGAAAAAAAAAGTCAGAATTAGACACAAAGAGAAGTGTTACCTTAAGGAACTGATAGAAATTCTTGGGCAAGGCATTGAATTTCTTCTTGTAAGAGCTACATCATCTACCAGCTCCAGCCTACAGTGCCACTTTCTTTCACTCGTGGACAGCAAGACATTTTAACTTGTTTGAGGCTCTGGTCTATTCAGTCTCCATAACTCAGTGAAAGGTTTAAGCAATGAACACCAGACGTTGCCATTTGATCTGGGTGTAGACATGTTCAGTAAATATATATATTTGTGTAGTGATAACTGCACATGGAAATGAAGGATTTGCAGAGTGTACCATGTGCATACAGATGAAGGTCATGCTCTTCAGCGGTACATTCTCATTTGTTTTCTGAAAGTGAAATAAAGGAATTGGATAATCACCTGACATAACAGACTCTGCAGAATTGGAAGTTTCTAAAATATGAGCAAGGTATTATACCAAAAGATCTTTGAAATAAAAAGGGGTTTGAAGACCAGACAGTAGAATAGTGGCTTATGAAAACAAGATAGGGAATTATGTAGTTGATACTGTAAAATTTAATTTACGGGTAGCACTGAAAAATTAATGCTCCTTCACTGAAAATGTCTTTTTTTTGGCTGAAATATTTCATGAAAATGGAAGCTATGCATATAATTTCCCTCATAAATGAGAAACAAAAGCTTTCAAAGGCAATAAAGTATGTGATATGCCTTGAAAGGCTGACATTTAATTGTTTGTACATGAAATGGAAATGCATAGCTTGGGGTTTGGCTGCATTTCTGTGTTTGCTGCTTGATTACTGCAAATGTAATTTACTCTCAAAATAATACACGAGGATTGGAAAAACGTGTAAATGTCAAGGAAACTTACAGAACTCAATCAATCAAAGAAAATATTTAAAATTTTGTTAATAGAAGTGTAGGTTTTTCATTTGATCAGTCAATGAAGGTAAAATTAGCAAGTTTAGGCTTGCAGCCCTGAAGTGTCTATTTGCTATGCTTTAAATGGAGATTGTTAATGTCTTGCAGAACTGATTGACAGAGCCTCAGACACAAATTTGTCATATTTTGGTTATTCAAGGCATCCACTGCATTTAATTAAACATAATCAAATTCACATCTGTAAAGCACTCAGTAAAAATAAATCATCCAGACGAAATTCAGCATGATGAAATTCCAAATGCGAAGTGGGCATCAAACAAATGGAGTGGAGAGCAACAAGAAGGATGGATCATGGTAAATTACAAAATGAATATGACTAAGAGGTTGATTAGTTTCCAAATTGTCAATTCTCATTTTAGAACACATTAATGTGGATGTCAGACACTCCATTTTATTAAACAAGAGAGAATACAGCAGATGAGCCCACCTGGCAGCTGGAGTTGATGATAATTATGTCTCAGTCCCAATTCTAACTGAGAAAAGTAATGACCATGAGTTAGAAGGAGAGATTGAAATAATAACATTTGTTTAGCTGAGATGAAAGGAGGGAGGAATGGGACAGATGGATGTTCTTTGGGACCTCAGACCTGCTGAGCCAACAGCACCAGTGCAGTGGCACAAGCAATTCCCGAGGATTTTCATGGAGTACAACCTGGTCACCTGAAATGTCTCACACATCTGTGAGTCCAGAGAGGATTTTGGTGTTCACCACCCCAAAAAGCATCACTGTACCTGGAGTCCAGTGGAAGCGACCCACAAAGTGCTGCACAAAGCACACAAAACAATGCTCAATATTAGGCTTTCCAATGCCATGACAGCAGCCAAAAGCCCAGTCCTGGCTGCAGACCACAGTGCTGAGCCCAGCACACACATCTGGGAAGAGGCAGAGCTTTTGCCATGGAGCTTTGCAGCCTGGGCAAACTAGAACAGAGAGAGGCAGAAGCTCATAGTCAGTGCTGTAACAAATTAAGGCTCCTTAGTCCCACTTTCATGCTCAAATGACTGGACTGTGCCATCTGGCAGCATTATTTTAAACAACTCAATGTAGTGAAAGTTTATGGAATGACTATAAAATGACTGAGGAAAAAAATCCTCATCTCTAAACTGCTTGAAGTGCCAACATTATTGTCAGTGCTGCTGCAGGAATCACACTTCAGAATGTTCCTTGGAAGTGGTGCTTTGTCTGCAGAAACATGAGTAATCCAAGTATTTGCCAGACAGTTTTAAGAACATCTGCTGCTGAGGACAGTTTCAGCAAAGATCTTATTTGCCATAGCCTGGTGGGGCTCTCTAGCAGCACATGTGGCTGTTTCTCCTCTATGAAAATCAATAGTTTTTAACAGCTATAGAGGCATATTGAATGGAACTGTTCTTTGGTGTTGCTCAAAGACATGGGGAGTCATCAATATTTCACTGTCAGAAATAATCTCCCTGGGCACAGAGTGATCTATCTGCTAGTGTAGGCATGAGGAGTATATGAATCTCTAATGATTTAGCAGTTTTGTTTTGCTAAATTTGTTGCAGATGCATATGCTTGGCCTTTAAAGTGGCCAGTTTTTAAATTCAAGATACAACATGTCATCTCTTGATGATAAATTTTCCTTCCTTGTGTGCTTCTATAACTCAGGCAAAATGTTTAAAAGCTTTGAACTCTCTCTGGGAGTTGGATGGAAAGCTGGAGAGGTGGCTTCACAGGTACTCTAGAGGAGAGCTGGAACCACGAGTTCAGCCTAGATGCTGGATTTTTAGATTAATAATGGTAGAGAAATATGACTCCCATGAGACCAAACCACGGCACTTTGGCAAACAGACCTCAGGTTTACATTTGCAGTCTTAAAAATTCATAAGAGGAGGACAACATTCACGTTTTCATGAGTATGGCTTAGTTTTCTCTTGTTTTGTTGCAATTGCTCAGGAATAACTTGAGGGTTTGAGGTGTGGGGGAGTGTTAATGCCTTTCAGTTGTGCTGTTGCTCTGTGTTTTTAATGTCAATGCTCACTCTTTCAACCTTCCTCTTTCCACAGACTTGTTGAATTATCCTCTGTGGTCCACATCAATTCCCACTGGGGGATCATTTCCAAGTGCTTAGCTTACAGCAAAGCTGTTTCAGACCCTTTTGTGTACTCTTTGCTACGGCACCAGTACAAGAAGACATGGAAGGACATCATAAACAAGATCCTCAAGAGGAGCTCCATCAACTCCTCTGCCCTCACGAGCGAATCGCACAACCGGAATATATCGCAGCTGAACGAGTGAGGAGCCTGGTATGCGACCTAAAAGACATATAAAATGATAGATGTGGATCAAAAGTCACTGGCCTATCCCTAGTAGCTCTCCTCAGCTGCCCAGGTTTTGGGAGGCAGTCATGGGCAGGGTCAGTCCCAGCCCATGCCCCTCCAGTAGCCCATGTAACATCCAAGGGAGTCAGGCTGCTTTGGATCTCCTGCCTCCAATGGAAGAGCGCTATTGATCTGTGGTCCTGTGGGCTTCACAGATACAAATCTCCCATTGATTTCCATCAGCAGGTGCATCTGTAGATAAAAAGCTAGTCCTCAGCAGAAGGAATGACAGTTATGGGAGCAAAGTGGTGCCACCATAAGATTATTCTGAAAAGCTGCACAGGTGTGTCTGTGCTGTGTTTGTCACTGGCTGCAGGTAAAGCTCCCTCTGGTGTAGCTGCCAACATGGCTTTACAAAACCCACCCCAGCCTGGTTGCTTGAGAAGGTTGTGTACAGAAACAAAATCTTAGTGGGAAAAGCTTAAAAAACCCCTTAATCTAAATATTCATCCGCTGCTCAAAACAGCTTTCAGCCTCATCATGTTTTCGTGGTTTTTTGTTTTTTGGGGTTTTTTTGGAACAATCTTGTAGAATTGATGGAAAACCCACTATGCTACAGGGTGGATTCTTAATTTTAAAGTAATTTACACAGAATCCCACTAATTTTCTCCCCATTGCATTTCAAAAAATTACTTGAGGTAGAGAGGCTGGAAAGGATGCTTCCTGCCTACTTCCATCTATTGGAGCCACAAAGAACTAAATTTTGCCCAAAGCTGCAGAACTGGGCCTTGTGCCCAGGAGAAAAAAAAAAATCTCTTTTTCTGAGGAGTTATTAAGCATGGGGTTTTTTCCTACTTAAAAGAAAGATGAGCCTACATCTGAGTTTAAAGTATAACTTCCAAAGCAGTGGAGCAAAAATAATAGGCATCCACTTCACCATGAAAGTGGAGCCAATAATCTGGATCCACATCTGAACGTGCAAATCTCAGGAGGTGTCAGTACAAATCTTTATAGCTCCAGACTGCAGTTATGCATAGGAACACTATTAACATTTGCCTTGCCTTCAGATGCATGCTCAGATTTAGAGTAGTCTTGGTTAATTAGGCTTCATGCATGCAATGGCAGCTTAAATAACAGCTGCCACAGCTGGCTGTGTTACCACCCACCCTTGCTCATATTCCCACTGTCAATCCCATACCGAGAAAACACAGCCAGGGTCATGTTGAGAAAATAAGAGCCCAAGCAGTAAAAATGGGGGATTGCTTTTTAGTTACCACCTCCTGTCATCCAAGAAAAGGGCTTGATATGTTGCAAAAATACCCACTGTTGAATCTTCTGGCCTCTGATTGAAAGCACAGAAAGGGAACTCAGTGAGGGGCTCATCCCAAAGTCAGAGAATGTGGGGTAACACCTTAGTTATCAGTCTGGAGAGCCTTGACTGAGCCCTTGCCTTTGTTACAGCTGCAAGTAACCATGTTAATCTATAAATTTATATAATCATCTGCTCTATAAACAGAAGAATTTATATGATGAAGATAATAAGCAAGCATGTAAATAAAAATTTTCAGCTTAATTATTAATTTCAGTTATTAAAAATACTATAATTACAATAAAATCTACACACTATTGTGTAAGTTTTACATTGCATTCAAATTAGCCCTTATCCAGATTAAATAGTCTACCTCATCTTAATCATGTTGCTTCTTAGGCTTAACATAATTTTCTCAGGTGCAATAGATAAAGACACCCAGTTCCATACTTGTTTCTTACGAAATTCAAGTCATTTTGATGACTGGATTGTATCAGAACACAAAATATTAGGAAGATGATTATTACTGAGTTTAAAAAAGATAAAAATCTCTATATCAAATCATTGTATGTTTTACTAAAACCACTTTCACTAAATTGCACCAGGATGATTGTTAAAGTCCACAGCTATTTTTAAGTTATGTGTGGGGCTGCTGCCAAAGTCAATGGGAGGTTTGTGTGTTGATAAGGTTGGTCCCAGAAGGATTTAAAATTTCAGACTCAAAGAGAGAAAAATAATTTCCCAGGGGGGAAAAAATTCTACATTTAGGATGTCTATTAAAAGGCAGAGAAGAATACAGCATTGAATTTGCCTCGTTATGCTTGTGTATCACCGTCAGTCACTGGTTGATTTAAGTGTCACCATGAGCAATAAATCTCTCCCTTTGTATGTGTTTAAAAATTTGTCTTTCTTTCATGGTGCCTTTCTTCTATAATTAATCTTATACCAGAGAATAGATATAATTTCCCCTTCCTGACATCAGCTCTCTGATACATTGTCATATTTCTACCATCTGAAGCAAGCGAGAGTTGTAAATGCTGGTGCTTGACAAACTGCCTCAGTACACAAAATAAAAGTAATGCCCTACCATTTCTTGATGACACTTTATAAGGCACTAGAAATATGATACTGTGGCTCGTTAAGTGCTAGATATTCAGCTGAACTCTTACAGGCAACTGGCAAAATTTTCTAAAATGTATGTCTAAGTGATGAATGTAGATGTGAGTAACTGTGTGCTGAGTATTATATGTACTATACAACACTTCGACTCGAGTGAGTTAGAATAATGATGGTAAATGTAATGCACAGTATTATCTCTGCTCGTGAAGCAGAGCTGTTCTCTTGTCTAACACACATGTGCGTGTGGGCAGGGTAGGGGTGGGGGGAGGGAATTTCCATTTGTTATTTAAATATTTTTGAAAAAGTTTGTAAAGTATGGCTGCAATGTGTGCCCAAAATCTGGAGCTGCATGTGCAAAAACTGGGCAGCTGCTTAGGCAATCTGCAGTTTTCTGTTTGTTGCTATCTGTGACCCATATGCAATATCTATTCCTCACAAGCATGTGAAAATTAACATTTTCTTCATATCTTGTAAATTTGGCAGGCAGAACCCTGGCAGATGAGTAAGAGAATTTAGTCCACTGTGTCGTTCTGCGGATTCTGAGCTTTCTCTTTTATTCATTTTACAGTAATTTATATGATTTCAGAGCCCTAAGTGTGAACTACGATCATGGTTTCTGTGTTTGAGCCAGTTTGAATATGAAGATCTGCATAATTGCATTTGGCAAAAAAAAACTATGAGAGATTGGTAAGAGTTTATTGTATAATTAATAAGTACCTAGTCCTCTCCTGACATAAATCAATGTAATAGTTGGCTGCTCCACCTGAGGATTTAGTCCCATTAGATGAATATAACCAAGTTTTATACATCTCAGTTCTCAATATGGAGGGCCCTGTTTTCATGGTATTTATAGAAGCAAGGATGTAAACAGGATTTAGGGAGTTTCTCAGGTGTGGATGCAATGTCAGGCAACCACACAACTCTAAGTAAGTTCTACCCCTGTTCTTACTCTTTGAGCAGCCAACCCTAACAACCTCTTTTCAGTAGCCCTAAATCAGATTTTTGAGAACACTCCTTATTTCTTAAAAATAAATAAAAATAACAAAATATAGTTACTAAAAATGTTCTAATCCCAGATCAGCTGAGGTTGGAAGGAGCCTCTGGAGGTCACCTTGCCCAGCTTCCAAGAGGCACATCACTGCCTCTGGCTGTGGTTTTCCCTCTCAGTTTGGCCAATACATCCAGGAAATGATCTTAGTCTACTTCAGGTCAACAGTAAAATCTTCCTGGAAAGGATCTTTTTAAAATAATTTTTGAAAGAAATTTTAGGCTTAACAGCTATATCAAAACATCTTTAAAAGGGTACAAAGGGGAGGGAGAAATAGATGTGAGTGCGAGGCTGAGGGTCAGGAAGGTTGGGAACTAAAAGCTGGCTTTGTTGCTGCTGCAATGCCATGTTTTCCCTTGGCTGCACTGAGTTTTCCCAGTGCCCTTTCTCCATCCAGAGAGCCCTCCTAGTCTCTCAGACATTTACTCATGCTGGAGAGAAAGGTGAACATTCTGTCCGAGCTCAGTAGCTGCCATAGACTGGGCTGAGCCTGCAGGAGCAGCTCAACCTCCACAGAAGGATCCTTTTTGGCTTGGGAAGACTCCGGTGGTTTTCAGATGGGCTGTGTGGAAACCACTCCCACTGTTTGCATGACCAGAGACAGTCTAATTTGTAAAGTCCAGGAGGTTTAGGTCGATTGCAGAAAGTAAACTTTTCTGGACCTACGTGCCTGGAGTTTCATAGTTCCCTTGCCTCTCTTAATCCAAAATGAGGAAGGCTCTGACGGCTCTTTCCCTAGGCATTTTTACACAGACAGTGAATACCCCTTGGAATAACCCTTTGGAAATCGCTTGCTTTTCACTAATATTAGAGATGTCTTCTCCCCACATTCAGTGTTCTTGTGATTACAGAAAGTTCAAAAGGAAAGACTTGTTACTTTACCCTAAAATGACTAAATACTCCAGTACAGAAAGCTCAGTTAGATCCTGATCCCACAGTCACCCCGTGTTTGCTTTGCTGGGGAGTGAGGGCCGAGCACAGGTTTATGTGTTTGCAGAATCAGGGATTTTATCTTTGTAACCTCCCCAAACCTGAATAAATGAGAACAATAACACTGTAGCCTTAAATCTATTTTTCCACTAAATTTCCATTTTACTCTTTCAGCATTCAATATATCAAATATCTTTGATGGGTGAAGTTTCTTTAGGAAAACCATCCTGCTCCAAAAGGCAGCTGTTCCTGTTGGGGGGTATAAAAGTTTACATGGAGAAAAGAGTTGCTGCAGTCTTTGTAAAATGTCTACTTCTTACCTGTAGTTCTGGTGTGTATCATGTAAATATGTATTTAGGATTGTTGGTTTCTAAGCAAATAATGCTGATGTAATGACTAGAGAGGTTTACCATAAATGTCTATATTTATAAGAAGGATGATTTGTTCTCCAGATTGTAAGTGCACTTCAGAAATGTGTGTGCCAAGAAGCAGGTGCATCAGGTGTGGGACTGCAAGAATGGGTGGCAATTGTGTAGTAAAATACCATTTCTTTTGAGGAACTCCTATTGCACATGGTTTCAATGTACCCAAAGTCACGAGTCCACGTGGCTGTTTGATAATCTACAAAGACATGTGAGGGAAAGGATCTCCATTTGGAGTTATTACTAAAGCCTAGAATGGTTTGGGTTGAAAAGGACCTTCAAGCTCATCTCTTTCCCACCCCTGCCATGGGCAGGGACACCTCCCACCAGCCCAGGCTGCTCCAAGCCCTGTCCAACCTGGCCTTGGACACTCCCAGGGATGGGGCAGCCACAGCTTCTCTGGGAAACCTGTGCCAGGGCCTGCCCAACCTCACAGGGAGGAATTTGTTTCCTAATATCAAACCTAAACCACATCTTTCTGAGTTTAAAGCCATTTCCCCTTGTCCTGTCCCTCTATGCTCCTGTAAAACGTCCCTCTCCATCTTTCTTGTTTTAGTCACTGTAGCTTTACAATGAGAGCTTTAAAGCAAACCTTTCTTAAAACTCATACAAAGAGCAAAAAATTGCAAGCCTCCATTCTCTTGGGTTTTGAATCCAGCAAGGAAACAGAAAAGCAGGGCTTTTGAATGAAATGCCAGAGCATCCTGGTGAGATATTAGTGGGAATGCAGCAGGATCTGGATGCAAAGCTGGCTGCAGTTGTCCTCTTGCTGCCCATCCCAGGTGGGCCTGTTCAGTCCTATTGCACTTGCACTACTTTGAGATCTTGGACAAAAATTTTATAAAGCCCTTTCGAATATCAAAGAGTTTTATATTCCCTTCTGACCATGAAATCCTTATGTAAAGACAGCCAAATTCTCCCTCTTCTTTGCTAGTGATCACTGAAAAAGGAAAAAACCAAACAAAACCCCCTCATTAATTGAATGATTTTTGTTAGAAAAAAAATCAGTAAAATAGTCACTGTGCTTAGGGTCACACAGCAAACACATGGCAAGGCTGGGGACAAGCTCTCAGTGCTCTGCCACCCAGCCCAGCCTCATTCAAGTAAAACAAACTACCTGCATCAGTCAGAGCACAGAATGGATCTTTTTTATAGCAGAAATTCAGGGCTTCCCAGACAGACATTTGAAAACTATTACCACAGATTGCCTTGGAAAATAGAAATAGATAACTAAGAGGTGCCTTGATTTACCTTTATTTGTACACAGGGCATTTTTCTAAACATCAGCATTTATTTCACAGTGTTTTTATTTTCTTAAGATTGTTTTAGGATAAAACCTCATGTGTTTGGCAATCACTAATCATTCCTTTCTGAATTCTTACAGGAATGTAATGTATTACCAGTCCTTCCAGACACAGTTAGATATAGACATTTGCCCCTAGATTAGATTATTGGATTCTTATTTGCTTTAAAAAACAAATGTTAGGAGCTGGTTTTACAACTCCTTGTTGCAAGGACAGTGGGATCCCTTTTGAAAGGACCATTCATATCATGAGAGGTATCAAAGGTCCAGATTGTGTGTTTGAAGTATTTTGTTTTGTTTTGCAAATATTGGAAATAGTTGGCTTCCTATTTCTAAAAGCACCTAATCAGTCTGAAGAAAGATAGTTATGAAATAACATTAATAATAGCTGCTGTAGATAGGGCATGTTTTGATTATACTACTATAAATATACCATTATAATTTATTGCATTTGACTTTTTTTTCGTTTGTACAGCAATGGGATGTAATTGCAGGGGATATTTATTTAGGGGGAAATGGGAATATAAATTAAACCTTTCAAAATTGCATGGATAAAGGGATGCACAGACCAATTTGTAATAACAACGTGCTCAAGAGTGCCATGAGTTACATGGATTTTAGGGTAAGCAAACTGTAATAGTCTCCTGAGAGATATTTCAGAGGGGCAGATTCATTCATGTAGAGGCACACACATAAAATTCTCTGTGTCTACAGTTTAAAGGAAGACAATAAAATAAATATTTATCCTGAGTTCAGATTTTGAATAATGGGGCTTGTGCTGTCTATTCTGTTTACAATGGCTTGTGCTTTGTGAATACATATCAAATGTTGTAATATATTTTTATTACATAGAGTTAATGGTTAATACAAAGTGACAGATATAAATAAATACATACTATATATGTATATTGTGCTTTCGTTAATTCTACTGTTAATGAAACTATGATAAATGATTATGATAAGTTATTATGGTAAATAACTCAGTGTAAGCTATTTTTTTCACATAAAATGAATGTTTTAAAAAGTCTGTTTCACTTCCTTGTTGCAAAAAATCAGGCCTGGTGCGTCATTGCAGTGATGTGACCTGATCAGTCCTCCAAACTCTTGGACCCCAAATGTGTTCTGCTGATTTACAGGGTTTAATCATTAATACTGTAATCCTTAATAATGAATGGTTTGGGTTGGAAAGGACCTTAAAGACCACATTGTTCCCCTCCTCTGCCATGGGCAGCGACACCTTCCACCAGCCCAGGGCGCTCCAAGTCCCACCCAGCCTGGCCCAGGACACTTCCAGGGATGGAGCAGCCACAGCTTCTCTGCCCAACCTGTGCCAGGGCCTGCCCACCCTCACAGGGAACAATTTCTTCCCAATATCCCATCTATCCCTGCCCTCTGTCATTTTGAAGCCATTCCCCCTTGTCCTGTCCCTCCATCTCTTGTCCCAAGTTCCTCTCCAGCTCTTCTGGAGCCCCTTTAGGCACTGGAAGGGGCTCTCAGGTCTCTCTGGAGCCCTCTCTTCTCCAAGTGGACACCTCCAGCTCTCCCAGCCTGGCTCCATAGCAGAAGGGCTCCAGCTCTTGGAGCATCTCCATGACCTCCTCTGGCCTTGCTCCAGTATGTCCATGTCCTTCCCGTGCTGGGGGCCCTGGATCTGGAGGCAGCACCACAGGTGGAGTCTCACCAGAGTGGGGCAGAGGGGCAGAATTCCCCCTCCCCTGCTGCTCACAGGGCTTTGGATACAGCCCAGGAGAAGGGGGGGTTTCTGGGCTGTGAGCACACACAGCCAGGTCATGTCAAGCTTCTTGTCCACAATCTCCCTTCTCCTCAGGGCTCCTCTTGATCCTTTCTCTTCCCAGCCTGTATTTAGGCTTGGGATTGCCTAAACTCATGGTGTAGACCTTGCACTTGGCCTTGTGGGACTTCATGAAGTTCCCACAGCCCACCATGAAGCCTGTCCAGGTCCCTCTGGATGACATCCCTCCCCTCCAGCTTCCTGTGACTGCCCCACACAGCTCAGTGTCCTTGGCAAACATCTCAGCTCCCACTCTGAGGTGTGGGCAAGCACTCATTGGAATCAGCATCAATTATCTCCAAGTGCTCTCTCTGAGATCTCTAGATAGAGATTTGATTTGAAGATTAAGTTCCACTCCAGCGCACAGATAAGGTCTCTTAAGAGCTCTTCTGCTTCCCATACAGGTGTTAAATCTCTACTGTAGCGGAAGAGATCCCAGAAGAGCTCAAAATTCTCCGACATCAAATAACTTGTGATTTAAGCAACACGATTACTTTGTGCTGTGTCCTTTATTCCCATTTCCCCTGTTATTTTTAAATAGCTCAGCATATAACTATCTTCCCCACCTTTCTCAGTGCATGCTCCTTGCCAGGCACACACACAGAATAACATGTGTCTCTGCAGATTAACACCCTACTCTCAGAGAGCCTGGCAGGGCTGCACGAGGTAAATCACTTATTCATGCTCAGCCTGTAGCCACGTTCAATTTGTGCTGAGAGCAACCCACAAATCAGGCTGCAAATGCAAAGCTTTCCCTGTTGTCTTTGAAAGAAGAAGCTGGAGACATGCTGGCTCTGCAAAGCCTGAGTACTACAGTAATGTTCTCACATGGAGGGAAGGCATTTCCCAGATTCCCAGATCCGTCCTGGGCTCCAGGCTCAAACAAAGAGTCAAAGGAAACCTGCTAACACCATGTGAGGGAATCTGCAAGGCTGTTCCCTCTGAATCTGTGGGAGGTTTTATTTTGCTCTGGTCTCCATTACAACTTTTTTTTCCTCCCTTAGGAAGGACCTAAATATTGTCTTTCACAGTACAAAGGCAAATGCAAGGGAATATTAATTCCTGGAAAGTTCTGCCTGGAGATTTAGCAAAGATAGAATAATTACCCTGAAAAAAAAGAGAAAGTGTAATTTCAAAGGACCTGCCATCCACATGGTTATATAACCTTTTTATTTTGCCAGCACCATGCTAGAACCAAGTTAAAAGCCTCATGCCAACTTCTGCCACCCTGACTTTGGAAGAAAACAAGCTGCAATGCCAGCAATACAGTGGACATGCTCCCAGCATGGCAAGGCACCTCAAATAACAGGATTATATATCTAATCCTTTGTACTTAGTAGCATATACAATGTAGCAAAGGGCCCAGCCAGAGCTGTAGCAGTCCAACACAAAATAAAGAACTGCATGTGTGTCCCTAAAGGTGCAGCCCATCCCTGAGGCATTCTGGGCCCCCACACTGAGGTAGCACATGAGAAGGAAAATCTCAGCACATCACCAGAGCACCAAGAGGTCCTGAAGGGGAAAGATGGGAGCCATTTAGTGGTTTCTGGGCCATTAGATAACAAGCTGACATAAAGTGATACCGTATCCCCTTCTGTGGTTGTAGCGACTATTTTCCAATGGATGTGCCCAGAAATGCTGTGCAAACACTGCAGAAATATCCCTATTGATCAGAGCCCCTCTGCTCTGGAACCAGGCTGGAAGAGCTGAGAGGCTCACCTGGACAAAGAGAAGGCTCCAGGGAGAACTGAGAGCCCCTTCCAGTGCCTAAAGGTGAGCTGGAGAGGAACTTGGGACAAGGGATGGAGGGACAGGACAAGGAGGAATGACTTCCCATTGCCAGAGGGCAGGGATAGGTGGGATACTGGGAAGAAATTGTTCCCTGTGAGGGTGGGCAGGCCCTGGCACAGGCTGGGCAGAAAAGCTGTGGCTGCCCCATCCCTGGAAGTGTCCAAAGCCAGGCTGGACAGGGCTTGGAGCAACCTGGGCTGGTGGGAGGTGTCCCTGCCCATGGCAGGGAGAGGAATGAAATGATCTTTAAGATCCCTTTCAGCCCAAACCATTCCAGGATTCTATAATATCAGAATCATTAACATAAATTATTTATGTGTCTGTTTCAGAATATTTCCAATGTATTTATTGTCAGAAAGGCTCTAATGAAAGATAAAATTGAAGGAGCACGAATGTCTGGCAGTAAATAAGTGACTTTTCATGTTTAGTAGTGTGTCAACAGAAAGAAAAAGCATTCCAAAGGAAGAGAATATAAAACAATTATTCTTCAATACAGGAAAAGTGCTTTTGGAAGAAGACAGAGCTTTGGAAATGCTTTTCCTGCTAAGCAAGAGAAAGAGCAAGAGGCAGCTCCTGCCCTGTCCATACTCTCCCTGGGCCTTGTGTAGCACTGGAGACCATCATTCTTCTTTCCTCAATTAAAAAAATTCAGGTAATTGGAGGACAGTATTTTCCAAGCAATTACTTTGTTAACCTTTAAGCTCCATATCTGAATATGCATATGTTGAACCATTTTATTTGATAATTAGGATCAATTATCTTTGATTGTAGCTTTGGACGTGCACAGAGGCTTTGGCTGAAAGAAACATCAGGAGAAAACACTGCATGTTATTCTGAACTTAAGCAGGCTAAACTTTCCAGCTGGGGTTGGTCACAGCTAATGTTATTTGCTGCTTGCCTTTGGGATTTGCTGGAGAGTTTTATAACTTTAAATTACAAATATTTCTTTTCTGATTTCTTTTTCTTTTCAGCACTTCCTGGAAGTGCTTTAGAGAATCTATTTTCAAAATGAAAAATCTAAAATGTACTATTTGTCCACACTGACCACCCAAGTTCACAGAATCAGTCTGGTTTGGGTTGGAAGGAATTGTAAAGACCACCCAGTTCCAATGGCAGACACACCTTCCACTATCCCAGGCTGCTCCAAGCCCCATCCAACCTGGCCTTGGACACTTCCAGGAAATGAAATGATTTCAAGATCTCACTAATATCTTGGGATAAACATCTTATTCTGCTGATGTTTGAGGAAAGGACTCACTGAGGCAGGACCCTGCCAAAAATGTTTGTATTATTTTATTATCCTTCTTATTTCTTCCTATTGCAAACACTCCATTCCTCACAGGCAAACTGACAAAATCAAATTGTTCACTCAAGAGAAGGTTTCTGTGGAATCCACACAGCTTTATATTGCTCATAAATCAAACTGTTCACTCAAGAGAAGGTTTCTGTGGAATCCACACAGCTTTATATTGCTCATAAAATTAGATGTTCAAATGGACATGAGAAAGGACAAAGAGAGAGTGCTCAGGCATTGGAATGGGCTGCCCAGAGAGGGGGTGGATTCCCCATCTCTGGAGGTTTTTAAACGCAGATTGGCCATGGCACTGAGTGCCATGATCTGGTAAAGGGACTGGAATTGGACCCAGGGTTGGACTTGATGATCTCGGAGGTCTTTTCCAACCCAATCCGTTCTATGATTCTGTGAAATACATTTTCTTATTATTGTTCAGTATAAGAGTGCCCAATAACCATAAACATATCAAATAAGTTTGGGGAATCCAGTGCCTTGATAATTCAGGAAGCAGTTTTTCCTTCTAACTTTAGAAAATACTTTTCAATAAAATGATGTAATCTGGTCTACTAATCATGCACTTGCGTGAGAGTCTCCACTGCCATTTGGAACAGTTAACATTGGAAGCTGCTATTCAGCAGAGAGCTTTGCTTCTCTGGCTTTGCTTCTCTTCTCTTCCAGGGAGATTTTCATGCCAGCTGATATGGTGATCCATCTTGCCTAGTGCCTAGGACTGCTTTTCCAGCCAATTGAGACGGGCATTTCCAGAGGATAATTCATAAACCCCATGTTGCATGCAGTAAGATGCCTGAGGAAGGTGACATGGCCTGCCATCGAAATGTCAAGCCTTTCTTCCAAAAAATTTGCTGAAATTGTTTTATCTGAAATTTGTCTATAATCACTGAATCACAAAAGTCCTCCTATAAAAGCCCTGCACACTTTTTTTTTTTTAACTTCTATTGTAACTCTTCCTAATACCAAACAGCTAAAATTCTTATGGGCTCATAAGAGTATTTAAAGTGCTACAGCATCTGACAGCAGGAATTTCTTAAGGGGTACCTTGAAGGGACCTGATGGACAGGATGAAAGACTTTCCCACTCCCAAAATGAGGGATCCAGGGAACACAGGAGATAAAAATACCCCTTGACAGCAGCCAAGAGCTGCTCTGCAGTTTCAGGGTTCACTTCCTTCAACCTATGCCAGCTACCAGGGCTGGCAGGCTGGTCCTGAACTGCTGGGGAGTGTTTTTAGAACCAATATCCTTTTCATTTCCCTGAATGCCATTGTGAGAGCTCCTATGTTGCTCTTAGGTGGGCAGTCCTGTCTAAACAGAATAAATATGTCATTAGAATCATGGAATTGTTTGTGTTGGAGGGGACCTTAAAGATCTTCTTGCAATGTTTCTTGGCTAACTAAAGGGAGCTAATTAATTTTGAAATTATAGAGCCTAAATACTAGGATTTAGTACAAGAGACACTGTGAACATTGAAGGATTCTAAGCATTATTCTGGATAAACAGAAGTTTGAATCTTGGATGGTAAAAACAATCCTTCCTTGTGGATGGCAGTACCTGAAAGAACACTGAGAAGGAATCCCTCCTCTGGGATGCACTGCTGCTGTTCAGGTATTTTCCCAGGGGGATGGTATAGACATTGTAAACCCTTTGACTTCTTTCCCCACGAGCCTTACTCCAGACTCCAGTGGAAGGGACACCTCCCACCAGCCCCGGTTGCTCCAAGCCCTGTCCAACCTGGCCTTGGACACTTCCAGGGATGGGGCAGCCACAGCTTCTCTGGGCAACCTGTGCCAGGGCCTGCCCATCCTCACAGGGAAGGATTTCTCCCCAGTATCCCATCTAACCCTGCCCTCTGGCAGTTTAAGGCCTTTCCCCCTTGTCCTGTCATTATCTGCCCATATAAAAAATTCCTCTCTCTCCTTTTTATAAATGCTCTTAAGGTACAGAATAAAACAGAAACAAACAGCAAACTTGACAGGACTCTGAGATCAGACTTGATCCAAGCTGAGCTTCTTCTGAGCTAGGACAGCACAGCAAGAGCCAGGGTGCCACTTTCCTACACCAATACACTTTCTCAGGATTGCAAATTCTTGTTTTACCACTATGAGAAAAAACCCCAAGAGTTAGTCTTTTGAATACATACAAAGTCATGATATGCTAGTTTTTAAAAGGCTGCTTCTTCCTTCCATTTTTCTGATATAAAGATTGCTTTCAGCGCTTTATCATCTGTCCTCATTTAATCTGCTTCAAAATTATCCTCTCAGCATGAAAAGTTGCCGTTGATCTCATTAAGTGGCTTCTAATAATTGCAGGTTTTAAGAAAGCTAAAGACAAAACCCAACTGAAATTAAGCTTGTAAAGAAAAAGAACATGAAAAAACCGAGTAGGAGTATGGTAATTACATGCTTACGACTGTGACATTAGGCAAAAGAAAACAGAGCAGCAGATGGTATCTGAATCGAAAGGAAAATGTAAATGATGCTGAACTCAGGCCGTTCCCTAAATAATGGTGTGTTTTGCAGCAGGTAGTTCCACCCAAAGAAGTGCTGCCTGGTAATTCAAGGACATACATCCAATATAGGAGGGACATATCAGCATTCCTTATTAGAGGAGAACTCCCTTTACCACTTTCTGTGCACTGCAGGGCCTTTCCTGGCCATCTATACAATTTTGCCTGTCAATAAACTCGCATTAGTGTTGATATTTGTCACTGGTACTCACAACAAAACATCACCTTCCTCTGTGACCTTGGCAGCTCTAGCACAGCTCTTTGCAGTGCAGCCTGAATCAGCTGTAGCAGGTCTCTAGTTCGGTGGGGAAAATAAACACTAAAAGCCAACAAAAATTCTCAGCAGCATTTTAGGACACACTCCCAGGAGGGCTGCTCAACACCATGTGAAAAATCGGATTTCCCTCATTTCCATGTGCCTGCAGTGAAAGGCCAAGAGGACATGGGAAGGAGGTCTGGCCAGCAAAGTGCTAACTTACAAAAGAGGTTTTTTTAAAGAAGGGCTTTCCAGAGGTTTCATCAGGGAAAATTTGTGAGTCAGGCCTGATAAAGCTCTGGCTGGAGCAGCAGCCAGCTGCCTGAAAGCCTCCTCCCAGCTATGAGTTATTGGGGAGGTGTAAACACAGTTCATAAGTTTTATTGGGCTTTGTTTTGCTCATGTTGTTAAAGTTCTGGAACCAGCAATGTATGACCACTCTGCAGAGCCAGGCACTATTTATCTAAAGATATTTTTAATCGTGCTTTGTCCCTCCTTTGCAATGCAAAAGAAAGAAGAGGAAGGGAATATATATCTATGCATTTTTCATATTTATGTACTTCTATATTTAAATCATCTATAAATATGTATGTATTTTACAAATGTAGTCCCCCAAAGGAATACTATGAAGGCAATAAAATCTATTGTCTGTTAAAAATTAGTCAATTATTTAATAAAAAATATTAGTATTTTGTAATTATAATTTTCACATCTTCTGTGGCAAGAGGACTCAAAGAACATTTCTACCTACCAGCAAACAATGAATATACATAGCTAGTGAAACCATCTCAGAGGAACTTGTAGTTCCTTTAGGTTGTTTTCTCCTCTATTCTTTCGTCAACAACAGGCTTTTTCCAGGGATTGAGGCATATTCTTATTTATGGTAAAAACAAGCGGCCAAGCTGAGCTGATTAGGTGACAAAGATACTAATTTTCTAATTTTAATTTTTCTTCCTCCATATCCCAAACTTCACGTGTGTTCCAGAATCACCATCGATTTCAAAGGAAGACAAGAAACCAGTGTGGTCCCAACATGAGGAGACTGAGGGGAGACCTCATTGCAATTCCAGCTTCCATGGGAGGGGCAGGCACTGAGCTCTGCTCTGTGGGACCAGGGAATGGCTGGAGCTGTGCCAGGGCAGGGTTGGGCTGGATCTCAGGAAAAGGTTCTTCCCCCAGAGAGTGGTGGGCAATGACCAGGCTCCCCAGGACAGTGGGCACAGCCCTGAGGCTGCCAGAGCTCCAGGAGGGTTTGGATGATCCTCTGGGACATAGTGAGTAACTCTTGGGGATGGTCCTGTGCAGGGCTGAGGGTTGGACCCGATGACCCTTGTGGGTCCCTTCCAACTCATCATGTTCTGTGGTTCTGTGATGACTTCCCAGCCTCATTCCCCTTACTCAGCTCACCTTGCACCACTCTGGGCTTCCATTCCATGTCCAGAACCAGCAACACAACACCCTTTTATGTTTTTCATTATGCTCAGGAGCTTCATTACACCCTCCCAGGCTGACTTACAGTGTATTTTCTCTTTCCTCTGTCCATCTAACTTCCCACCAGCTCATGCCATGGCCTGCAGAGGTGCCAACAAGTTCCTGCCTGTTATTCTGTATATTTTGCTTCTTTTAATGGATGCAGGTGCACACACTGCTGAAATGCTTTTCCCCAGGAGCCCACAGTTCTTAATCATCCTATTAAAGTGGTTCTGTATTTGCCATCATTTTCACATTATCTGCTTTAACTGCACACACAGAGATGTTCAAATTATTTGTTGTGAACAGCTGATTGAATTTAGCTCTGTTTGCTTACAAATTGCCTCCTGCCTGCTCACAGGGTTAGGGAGCTGCTGAGTCACTGAAGTTATTCAAGGTATTTCAGATATTTTGTGCTGGAGGGGCATGAGAACTATTGCTTACAGTGAGCTGATCTGACACATGGTGTCTGCAATGTGAGCACCTCACCTGGTGGCACGTCTTGTTTGCAGTAGGATATCAGAGCTCTTCTCATCATCAGTGCAGAGTGCAGAGTCTTCCTACAGCCACTGCACGACAGAAACAGCCTCAGTGCTCACCAGGCAGCTCAGGATAGAGCACTGAGCCATGAAGCCATCAAAATAAGTATCTGGATCCTGGAGGTGGCCACAGGACCAGGGCAATGCTTGTCCCCCTGTGCTGGGCACTGCTGAGGTCAAAACTCAAATCCTGGGCTCAGTTTTCAGCCACTCACTGCAAGAAAGACATAGAGGGGCTAGAACTTGTCTAGAGAAGGGAATGAAGATGGGGAAGGGGCTGGAGCAGCAGAAGGGGCTGAGGGAGCTGGAGGGGCTCAGCCTGGAGAAAAGGAGGCTCAAAGGGGGACCTTCTGGCTCTCTGCAGCATCCTGCCAGGAGGGGGGAACTAGGCTGGGTTGGGCTCTGTCCCAGGGAACAATCAATAGGATAAGAGGAAACACCCGTAAGATGTGACAAGAGAGGTTTAGTTTGAATATTGGAAAAATTTCTTCACCAAAAGAGCTGTCCAGCCCTGGCACAGCTGCCCAGAGTAGTGGTGGAATCCCCATCCCTGGAGGGATTTCAAGATGTGTAAATGTGGCACTTGGGGACATGATTCAGGGATGGTCTTGGCAGTGCTGAATTAACAGTTGAACTCAAAGATCTTAGAGGTCTTTTCTGACCGAAATAATTCTACAATTTGAAGGGCTCTATAAATCCAAGAGGACATCTTCTATTTTGGAATGCTGCCCAGGAATTTCTGCTCAAGAAATACAGTACTGTCCTAGAATTAGTCTCTTAGCTTTTTCCACAGGAATTTATATCCAACATACAGATCTAAATTAGCTTGTTAAAACTAATTTAGGTTGCAGAAGTTTGAAAACTTTGGAAATTTTGGAAGGACGTATCAGTGAACTGACCACCACCAACCTCTTCTGTGCCTGGTGCTATCACCATCCCCTCCCCTCCCACTTTGCATTCACAAGGAAAAAATATTACAGAGCCAAGCTGGTAATGCTACTCAGTCTCTTTGCACATGAAGTGCTGTTTGCCTGAACAGAATGGAAAACAAGGATACAATTTCCTTTCTCCCAAGTCTCCTTTCTCACCTCTTCTCCCTCTGGGATGTTTTGTGTGAATGTACTGCCAGTGTGTTCCTTTCAGGCTCTCTCTTGTTATTTTCTTGCCTCTTACACACACAGTTTGTCTCACAGTTGTCTGTGCCACCATAAACAAGGGATCAGCTGCTGATAGATGGCTAGATCAGGAAGGGAGGCAGTTACAGCTGAATTTCAGGGAGTTTTCTGTACAGTCCATAATAACTGTACAATTCTGGACAGGCCAGTTGCCCACATCAGTCCCCAGGCCTGCCTACTGTGACACCCACCCTTACTGGGACTGTTGCTGTTCTCCATTTCTCCCTTTTGCCAACAGGACAACATTAGAAAGTCTTTTTTTCACCAAAAACCGGGTGATTTTCAGCAGTGTCTTGAACTACTGGTTTGTCTCTGGGTGTCTAATATTATTGATAGAGGTATTCTGCATACAGCTCTGAGGGGGGAAGAAGGAACAAAGACAATGAGGTATCATTTTTGCTGCAATTCAAGTGATCTCCTAAGTACAGAAAACATTCTTATAAGCCCAATGATAATGTTAAGCACAAACCCCCTTTAAGAAAAGCAGTCTTAGAAAGGACCAAGTGAAACCCAAAACATCATCATGGTACATGTACCAGTTCAATGTCTTCAGAATTTCTACTCTGGCTCATGCAAAATCACGAGTTCAGCTTAGAAAGGATTAAATTAAGAGAAACATATAGTTGAGGCAATGGGTATTTGGCCATGATTTCTCCACATCCTTGCAAACTTCTGATCTTGGGCTTTATTTTAAAACTTTGAAGGCTTAAAACAACTACCAAAAGCTGAGATCCTTCTAGGAAAAGATGTATAAATACAAATGTTGGCGGCGTTTTCCCAGAGCTCAAATGACATTTTCATTAGTATTTTGTTTACAGCAGCGCCCACAATGTGCTGGACCTTATATAAACATTCAAGTGCAGATGGGTCATGAACTTTGATGTAGAAATCATCATACTTTCCCAGGAGGAATCAGATCGAGATTAACTCTTTGCAAGCCATTGCCCTAGGCTTTGAGATACTGCTAAGGAAGTTTAGGAAACGCAGTGACAGAGGGGCTGAGCAATGTTCTCTTGGTATTAGTAGGCTCTGCATGGCTTTAACAAACAAGAATATGTTCTTGTTTCCTCTCTAAAGTCTCTTTACAACCTGACACATAAAACCATGGCCAAATTCCTAAATATTTCAAGGTAGCATCTTCAGATATAGAAGTTACAGGAGAGTTTGGTGTTTTCTTCAGCAGGGTGGGAGCTTTGTTTTATTTATTTTCTTTTTCATTCCTTTTTTTTTCTTTAATGTTATAACCACTGTTTTCTATCATGAGTTCATAGGCTCACTGAAGTTCAACAAGATATAATCAGGAAAGCTGATAAACAGAGACTCCTACACTCTGCTCTGATTGTTACTCTAATAAGGCTCCAGTTTGGGTTTCCTAATGTGAGACAATTGGCAGCTCTGCAGTGGGGATGTCCCCTGGGGGCTGCCTGTGCTCCCAATTGCTTCTTGTCTACTGAGAGTGAACACATGAAGGGTGCACAACATGCCCACACCAGGCATAGAAACACACACCAGGAAGCTCAACATGAGCCAAGAGTGTGCCCAGGTGGCCAAGAAGGCCAATGGGATCCTGTCCTGTATCAAAAATAGCGTGGCCAGCAGGCTCAGGGCAGTGAGCCTTCCCCTGGACTCTGCCTTGGGGAGGCCACACCTTGAGTATTGTGTTCAGTTCTGGGCCCCTCAGTTCAGGAAGGATATTGAGGTGCTGGAGCTGGGCCAGAGAAGAGCAACAAGGCTGGGGAAGGGAGTGGAGCACAAGTGCTGTGGGGAGAGGCTGAGGGAGCTGGGGGTGTTTGTGCTGGAGAAGAGGAGGCTGAGAGGTGACCTCAGCACTGTCTGGAAGTGCCTGAAGGGAAGTTGTGGCCAGGTGGGGGTTAGTCTCTTCTCCCAGGCACTCAGCAATAGGACAAGGGGGCACGGGCTCAAGCTCTGCCAGGGGAAATTGAAGTTGGAGATGAGAAAAAACTTCTTTGCAGAGAGAGTGCTCAGGCATTGGAATGGGCTGCCCAGAGAGGGGGTGGATTCCCCATCCCTGGAGATTTTTAAATGCAGATTGGCCGTGGCACTGAGTGCCATGATCTGGTAAAGGGACTGGAGTTGGCCCAAGGGTTGGACTTGATGATCTCGGAGGACTTTTCCAACCCAATCGGTTCTATGATTCTATGACCAGTGGTGGTGAAGATCACAGAAGCTCATTTCTCACCTTGGAGTGAGGAGGAGCTGAACCCCGAGCTCAACCAGAGCTGTGGCCAAACCAAATCAAAGATCCCCTTCACCTCTGAGTTGGAGGGCTCAAAAACCTAAAATAAATAGTAATGTGATCTTCACAGCTTCACACTGAGGCCATGTAATCACATCCAGACCCTTGGGGTAAAAAACAGATCTCAAATTTCAATCCCCCTGGTCTGTTCAAGTGAGATTATGCTGCCATTGATCCTTATTAACCCAGGTATTGAATTTCTGTCATATCTAAACCACAAAAAGTAATTCCATTTTTCATATTTTACTTGCTGACAATAAGGCTGGATGACTTTTTTATTTTAAATCTTTAAATGGCAGTTTACTCTGAATGCTCTTTTTGTTTCTATTGGGATAGCACAAAGTTAATAAGAATGATTGTGCTGTTGACATAAGTGATATATTGAATTCTAGAAAGCAGCTGCTGCAAATTAAGGGAGAGTTAATGACTAGATAATTAGACTATCAGGTGGTTGATGTTAGTTCATGTAATAACAGCTGGGAATTGTTACTCTTTTCTCTAAACATCACCAGTATTTCAGAATGTGCAGATCAGATTTGGATGGAAAAAATTCAGAGGAAAAGGGAAAGCTTTCTGTTTCTATTGTGAATTGATATTAGTGATAAATATTATTGATGTTATTTCAAACATGCAGGGGAACTTTTCTTCTTGTTTATTTTGCTTGCAACAAGCAAAGGGTTGTTTAGGGTTCTTTTTGCTTGTTTAATTATTTTTTCCATCTCATTCTCATGGAACAGACCACTCTGTATTTATGTATGTATTGTCTATAAATCTTTTTGTATCCATCTTCTTTATCATCACTTTAATATGGGATTCACAGGTGAGATAACTTTAAATACATCTATACCTTCTTCATAAAGTCTTGCAGACATTGTAAAATCTGAATGCAATGAGTCACTACGAAGCTATCATTTAATCTTAATTTTTTTTCAACATTTGCTGTTCATCAGACTTTCAGGTTTTCCTTTTCCTGTATCTCAATCAGGAAAATAAACCTTTCTAAATTGCCCACAGCTTTCCTTAGAAAAGTAAGAAAGTAAAAAAGTGAAACAAAGCAGCTTTTGCAGAAAATTCTGGGATGTTGGTTAATTTGGCCTGTGCAAACCAGCAGACACGGGTGAGGGGGAGATGAATTGAACATCTCTGAGCCTGACACTGTGTCAGGTGAAAAAAGACACTCATATGCCTGAAAAGACAGGTTAAGTGTTAAAAACATGCACTTGTAAAGCAGCTTTATGTTCACTGCCTGAGGTTTTTTTACAAGCTTTCCAAAATCATATTCTCAACATTTTCATTCATAAATATATTAATTTATGTAGTTTTAAGTTGAAACTGTGATACCAAAAATTGTCAAGTCAGTTATAGCCCCTCTGAAATTTATGAAAGTCTTAAAAATATCCTGTATCTGCCCAATGAGCAAGGAACAGATCAAGAGTCTGAGAACATTGGTTCAAATCTTCATGTGAAACAGAAATCTCCATCAGAATAAAATTGAATCCCTTGTCAGGTTAAGAGGACAGAGAAGCCACAACAACTGACCAACAAATTGTCCTGCAAACCTGAAAGTGGACTTGGTGGGTTTGTAAGCCTCACCTGGCTATAAAATGACTATTCATGTTGCCAGATGGTGATGACATCAGTGGAAGATGGCAGACCCCTGTTATTTAGGGATTTATTGCTCAGGCACAAGATTTGCATTCACCATGAAGGCCTCATTGAACACGAATTTTGCTGCTAAAAACCCTTATTACAGTGAAATACAAAAGTCATCTGAAGTTTAATTACCTTCAAAAAGAAATTAAAGACTAGTAAGCACTTCAGATTAAGCACATAGAAGTGATTTAAACTTGGAATATTAAAGAAATATCAGAATAAACGCCTAAAATTCTGAGTTAAACACCTCAAGCCAACAAGGGATTCATGGCTGTTTATTAAAGACTGGAAAGAGCCAAGAAAACTGTTTGTCACTGTGACAGCAAAGAGCAGCACAGGTAAAATGGTTCTAAAACTATCCATGAAGTCCACTGTAAAAATCACTGACTCCAGGTATGTGACTGCTCCAGTAGGAGAGGAAAAAGGCTTTGAAAAGTTGTGTCCTCTTAGTGGAACAGCTTCTCCGGCTGCAGAGCTGGGAGGTGTGCACTGAGCTGTTTGTCCTGCAGGTTTCCATGCTGGAATAGCAGCATCCTGCAGCAGGATGGGATCACAACTGACCCAAATTGTAGGTGCTTTAGCACTTCCTCCCTCAGGCTTCTGGCTGCTCCCTAAATTCACACAAAGATTGGTTCCAAAGGGAAAAGACAAGGAGCCTCCAAACATGAGCATTTTCAGACCCATAGCAAACATATCACTTGGAAGATTTTAAAGGTTAACTCGTGGAAGTCATTGGTGTGAAACCATTTGTACTCTGTTTCAACTCATCTCTGTTTTTGTGTTTCTCTAAAAGGTCATCCACCTACTACAGAATGATAAAAGAGACAAGTAAATCTGGCTGGATCACTCACTCACTGCCTGCTGAAATCCACACGTTGGGAGACATCCCAAATTCAGTGAAAATAATGAGCTGAAGTTAGAGAAAAAAAACACAGCTATACACGGATAAAGCAAGGGAAAGTAATTGGTGACAGAAGCTGAAAATATGTGACAGGCTTAAAATATCCAATGAAAAAAATACATATTTCTTAACCAGCAGAGACAATGACTTCATTCTCATTCATTTTAAAGTGTTTTACCCACCCAGAGCTCAACCTCCTGGTAAAAGCCACACTCAGACCCTCCTAACTGCCTACTGGTGCCAGCAGATAAAATTTGGATTAGAGATTACCAAAATACACTACATTTATATCAAATATGTGTAAACAGATATAGTATGAGGACATTTCCAAGATGATTCACCACCCCTGGAAGTGTCCAAGGCCAGGTAGGACAGGGCTCTGATCAACCTGGTCTAGTGGAAGGTGTTGGAGGGTTGGAATGAGACGAACTTCAAGGTCCCTTCCAGCCCAAACCGATCTGTGATTTGCAGTTACTGAGAGCTGTGTTTGAGAGGTCACTGCACTTGTTACAAGGATGGGTGAGAAAAACTGAGATACAGGGTGATAAAAGTTATGGCAATTAGAGAAATAAAAAATGAATAGCTGGATAACATGACACGGATAGTTAAGGAGAAGCCAGCCAGTTCCCACTGTGTTTTATGATTGTCAGGGCTCTGCATGGGAGCAGATGACTGATGGCTGGTATTATCAAGGAGAGTGGAATATCTCCTGTTTTCACCTTTCATTTATTTAACCTTTACTGTGTGGGTGAGGTGCTGCAGATGAATTTCTTATTACTTTGGAAGGGATTGTATTTTTCTCTTTTATATCAGGGATGATCAAAGCTTAGCAAAGTTCTAATAGAAGAGGCTGTTAAAATGGGTCTGTAATTATAAAAGGGTTGAACCAATCTTCAAATTTTATTTCTTGAAATTTCTGCTGGGTTGCCTGTTTTCCTACAACACTAAAAGGAAAAGAGATTAAAAGGACAGAAGTGAGAAAAAATTACCAGTTCTAAAGAAGTGGAAAAGGTAGATAAATAGAAAGCACTGGTATCAGATTTATTGGTTTCTGCTTTGGATCTGTCTAAAGGTTAAATAACAGTGCTATGTATTTCAAATGAAACTCCCAAGGGCATAACTATAGTAGTAAATAGGACACACATCAGTTTGATATTATTATTATTCCATGCAGGGCAGGCATAGACATCTTATCTCAGCACAAGATATTCACACGTCTGAAATTCCTGGTAAAATTCCTTTGAGCTTGAGTGTTTTCCAGTGTAAAGGTGCTGGACAACCAAAAAATAATTGCACAGACAAGTACACTTGACAGCTGTTAGGCCATTTATTTAGTAATACCTGGACTAAAATGGAGTAAGGTCACCTGCATTAATCGTAGTTCTGTTGTGCCCAAATACGTGTCAGCACTAGTGATGGCCAGTAAGGAGCACCAAAGCCACCCTCTTCGGCACCTGATGTTGCTGAGGTCTTCAGCAATGAAATCCATCTGATTTTAGCTAATAGATGTCCAGGAATTCTCCATCAAATCCACATCTGGCTACCAAAAGAAAAATAACTTCTCGTTGATAAAACCTCATTTCTGAGAACAAAGCACAGGAACCTCTCGGTTTGGGAAGTTAAACCTTTAACACCATTATCTCAAAGCAGAAAGCTCTGACCTGCCAGGACTGAGGTACTGCTTTCCATCTTCAATCTGATTATCAGAGTGATTTAAATTTGGCTGGCTTGTTCCTCATTTGTCTGTGCATGTCAACCACCCCCAGCAAGATACCTGGGCAGAGAGAAGCCACCCGAGAAACTCCATCAGTTCATGGCACAAAAAACTGTGCATGAGCTTCATCTATTGTGGTGGCAACAAAATCTACACATGCCAATGAACAAGCCAAATTAAACTGCTAACAAATTGCTGTCATTAATCCATATTCCAAAATTATTTCACACTGCTACCTGCACAAGGCCATCACTAATCCCTTCTCACGTGTCAAACCCCCCGCGACTCCTCTTGACAAATTGCTGTTATTTTGGCTGTACAAAAAGATATGGCATATAGAATGTTGTAAGGCTGGTGAAAAGGGTGAAATAAGTAACATATAATTCCAAATGATGGAATGATTGGATTGGGTGTTTACTTCTATTACTTAATTTAAATGATGCTGACTTGGAGCTGTTCCATAATTTAAGTCGTAGAGAATTACATTTTTATTCTTGTGTTTTCTTTGAGCCTTTGCTGCCAAATCCATTGCTGTTATTTAATGGTATCTGTACAAAAAGCATGGGTTGGAATGATCCAAGAAATCTAAGAATATGACTATTTGGCATGCAAGAGTTCATGATTATGTTATCCATACTGCAGCCTTTTGCCTTTTATGTGTTTCCAACATTCCTTGACAAGAAAAACAAAAGGTTTAAATACAGATGGCACGTGATATTTTACAGGAAGTTTTCTACTGGCACTTTATTTTTTCCTCAGTTTTGAATGAAACTTTGGGGAATGTCTTTTCCATGAATGATACCAAATAGGCAAGAACTGTAACAGCAATTAAAATGTCTGAAACAGAATTGTATTTGGAAGTGTGTGCTGCAGTCTTTCTACCAAGCATATTAAGAGATACTTACTTGGCCACAGACTTTTGGCTGCCTAAAATAATGCAGGTGACCATTTTCTTGTTATAATTAAGGTCATAATATTGACGATAATGGAGAAAAGTTGCATTTTCATCAGCTGACACTTTGTCCAGTGTTTACTTAGTTCATTCTTTCCTAGATCTGCTCTGCATCTTTCCTGAACCTCCATCATCTCCTGCTGTACGATTTTGTTACTTAAAAGCCAGTAAGAAAAGCACAAATCCTGCTCCCAAAGAGGCAGCAGCTGCAGAAGCAGGATGAGCAGATCATGCAGAGGAACACAAAATCCCTTGTATGTCACAGAAGACAGTGGCATGAGATGTGCAGGAGCACAAAAGGCACCTAAAGTCAAGCCAAAAATCAATAAAAAAGGTGGTATCAATAGATTTATTAATTAAGCACCTATCAGTGGCTAAGCCTCCCCTCTCACACACGTGATACAACTGGATGTATCTTCAGGAGGGGCTTTGTTCAAGTCCTTCTCCCACGTTAGAGAAGGGCTGCACAGCACAACACCAAAGTGGTCTTTATCCCATGACCTTTCCATTAAGTTACTTCACGGAGTAAAAATGCAGCCTTCCAAAGCAAGGGGAGAAAACACTCCTGGCATTAAACTCTGGAATCACAGAACATCCTTAAATATAAACCACCCAAGAAGGAAAGGAAAGGCGGGTTATTCACCGGTGGGTATTTTTCTGAAATATTATGGTGCTTGTCAAAGGGAAAGGGGGCTGAAATTATGGCACAAGTTTTAATCACATTTAACATAAGTTGTCCCCTCTCAGCTTTCTTCTCATGTGATAATAAAATACAAAGATTGTCAAACATTTTTTTGAATTGCAAAAATATACCAACTTTATCCTTTAGATACATTTTCAATCAGAACAAGACTTCTTTACAAGTTTCTCTCCTTTTTTTCTTTTTTTAAATCCTTCTTCCTCCTCTTTTTTAAAGAAAACAGATTTACAAAGGATTAGATAACCCAACAAGCAAAACATTTCCCTCCAGGTTAACTCGAAACACCTTCCTACATTCCTCCTTGCCTCTCCCTTCAACCCAGGGCTTGTTTTGGTTCGGCTTGAATTTCACTCCTGATTTTTCCACCAAAATGAGAACCCCCCCCATCCATCCAGCTCCACTAACAAAGGCCTCGTGCAGAGAAATAGGCATGAAGAGATGGGCTAAGTAACTCTCACTACGACTACAGCCAGGCTGGTAGAGCTCGTGGGCGCCAAGAGCCGCCACGCTGGCACCTATCGCCGCCGCTGCCACCGCCGCGCCCGCTGCCTGTGCCGGCGCGCAGACAGGCTCAGGGGCTGCTTCCCGAACTTCCTCATGATCTCCTTGATCCTCGCCAGGTTGGTTTTGGAGATGGTGAAGTCACACTGAGTGGCTCCCATGTCGTAGCCGACCTCACAGGTCTTGGTGGCGGTGGTGTAGCCGTCGGCCTTCACTCCAACCACGTACTCGCCCGGGTTGAGCAGGCGCCAGTAATCCCCGTCGGCTCCTGCGAGGGAAAGGAGATGGGGTTTAGGACACTGGGCCTTTCTCCTTGAGGAGGGTGTCGTTTATAGACACACAGAATCATTAAGGTTGGAAAAGACCTCTGAGATCACCAAGTGCAACCATTGTCACAGCACCATATTCACCACTAAACCATGTCCTCATGCACCGCATCTCATGTTTTTTAACAGAATTGTGGAATATGCTGAGTTGGAGAGGACCTACAAGGATCATCAAATCCAACCCCTGGCCCTGCACCTGACCACCCCCAAGAGTCATACCCTGGGCCTGAGAGGCTCATGCAAATGCTCCTTGAGCTCTGGCAGCCTTGGTGCTGTGCCCACTGCCCTGGGGAGCCTGTTCAGTGCCCACCGCCCTCTGGGGGAAGAACCTCTTTCTAACCTCTTTCTAATATCCAAACTAAACCTCCCTGACAAAACTTCAGGCCATTCTCTCAGCTGGAAAACACCTCTGAGATCATAAACTTTAACCATCAACCCAGTACCACCACCACCATATTCACCACTAAACTATGTTCTCAAGTGCCACACCCACATGTTTTTCGAAGACTTCCAGGGGTGGCATCTCTGCCACCTCCCTGCACAAGCCTGTTCCAGGGTTTGACTACCCCTTCCATGAAGAAATTTTTCTTAATGTCTGATCTAAACCTCCCGTGGAGCAACTTGAGTCCATTAAATGAGGATACAGAAGTCCATGACACCACAGACAGGAACTCTCCACCATCACACCAGGAGGGTGTCAAAGAGGCTGTCCCCCATCACACATACCCCTCCTTGTTCTGCCAACTGTGGAGGAAAACACACCTCACTCACATTTTCCAAATGGTGAGAAAAGGACAATGGGCTTCAGTGTGGCTTAAGATTTTTGGGAGTTTGGAGGTCCTGAGGCAAAGAGTTGGTGATTCCCAATGGGTATAAAAGACCTTCTCCAAACTAACTCTAACTGATGGATCCAGAGGAGCCCCAGTGGAGGACTCACATCTTATGACCCTGATCAGGCTGCCTGGGCACCCGGGTTTTGGTGCTATTTAGTATGTAAAGTGTGTGAATACTTGATATCAGCTCACTTGGAGATGTAAGTAAATTTCCCCTTCTATAAAACCTTACATTGAGTTTTTTAACACTTATTTTAGCAAAAAGTATAATTCACCAGGGCACTTAACCACTTCCTTAGCCATAATCAACCAAACTACTCATGCACAAAGGTATATTTTAACACCTCACTGAATCAGGACTCACTGATTTCTTCTTTTTCCCCCATAAATGATTTTAGATGTATCCATTTTAGGTATCCATATGCACATAAGGATGGGTTTAGGCTCCTTTTAAATATGATTTTAACTAACATGTATTCTTAGTTGTGAACTGAAATAGGTGAAAAACTAATACCTAAAATTAGTTTTGCACTCTGTCCTGGGAAAACCCACTGTGAAACAAAATACATATTCAAATATGCAATCCTACATATAAATAGAAATGGAACATCTCTTGCAGGAGGAGGGGTTGGGTTTTTTTAGCACTGATGAGAACTGACAGCCTTGCTAGCACTGGCCTTGGGTTGCTGGCAATGCAGGGTGTAGCAAAAGCTAAAGATGATTTGCATGAAAATATCATATGTGGGAAAAGATCACACTAGCCTGCCTCTGTTTAAAGAAATAGGATTTTAATTTAGGGCTTTGTAAAATAAAAACACAAGAAAACATATTTGCAGACAGCAAGTGTTAACAAAACAGCAACAGTGACTATACCCTGAAAATGCAGTCTCTGGGTGTGCCAGAATCAAGTTAATTCTTACATCCCAGTTTGCTTAGGTTTTTGTTTTATCCAGTTTGACCACATTTTTTGTGATGATAAAGGTCCAAATTTTCTATTTCTCAGGATTCAGGCATTTTTAGGAAGGGCTCTCAGAGAAGCCCTTTATTCAATTCTCCCTTACTGCTGGGTCTGTTGGAACCTTAACAAAAGGACAAAACATCAATCTGCCCAAATTCCTTGTATTTATGCCCAAGGGCTCATTTTCAGCTGTAAATGCTCTGGCATTACCACAGGGCAGGGAAAAGGCTGCGGATCACCCGTGAGTGGCCACGAACATATCCCTGCTCAGAGCCCGGTTTAGCCCCGGGAGTGCAAAACTGACCCACATTTCTCTGACACATTTAACAGTCGGTTCATCACAACCCCACACAAGGCCAGAAATAAACCTACACATTCACACACCACCGGGAATTTATTACAAAGCTGGATATTAAGCCTTTAGCAGGATGCACTTTGCCTCCTCTCCATTTACAAGCAAGCAGACAGAACTATTTCTGTCAGCTGTCAGTTCCCAGAATTTAATACCACACTGAAAGGTTGGGGTTTTTTTATAAATCAGCTTAAATCCAGTAGGTAAAAAATGTCAGAACAGATGGGAAAAGAAACACAATTAAAATCCAGATGAATTTAGTAAATACTAGGTTTGCTGAAGTAACAGATTCCAGTGGGAGCAGGCTGGAGGCAGACTACACCCATGTCCACCTGCTGGCTCTGGAAAAGGATTGCTATGTCTGCTTAGATAAAATAACCATGCATTAAAAGACAAAGATTGTATTACCATAAATTGAATGTGTCATACTACTCCATAAATACTTCAATTAAGAGAAATACTTTGAGCATTATAGGACAGGCCTTACTTCCAATTAAGTAACTGTAGAAATGTGAAAGTGATTTTTACACTTAAATGTACCAAATTTTATGAATTTAAGTACATTCTAAAAATACGTCCAATGCTCTTTTACCTACAAAAGGCTCTCCAGGAAAGCTGGCCATAGTGCTGCACACTCAATGCACGTAACAACTAGAACTCAAATTTTCCCTACTGCCCAGGCAGCCAGGAATGAGGCTGGAGGGTGATAATACCAGAATTATGCTTAGCTTGGACTTGTTTTATTAAATATTACTAAATGCTGCTTCAAAATCCTTGAATTTTGGTAAATAATATACACTGAAATCACAGCAATCTTACCAAAATATTAGTAAGAAATTTCTCTAAACATTATGTGAAATTAACTCATTTCTGCCTTAGTGTAAAAATCACACAGAGACGTGTATCTGTCCTTGAACTCTGGCTGTGACATGGAAATGTTTCCCCAGGAAGAAACTGCACATTTCTTCATCAATATGTACTTTGACATTTCCAAAATGTGCCGTTACAGGAAGCAACCCCCAAAAGTGCCTGTGCACCATGGGGGAAACAGTTGCATTTGTTGATGCCGTTGATGAACTCTTTCCAAAGGTTACCTCCCAGAGCACAGTCCATATCTAACTGTAACAACATGTAATCACTCAGACTTAATCAATAATTACATCTGCATCAAGAGAAAATGGAATAATTTCCCACAAAGCTCTTACTCTCAGGATCAATGGCTTCAATCAGCCTATTAATAGTGTTGGCTGAATGTCAGCACCCCTCTGTTTCCACAAGATACATTATATGTCCAAGACAAATTAAAAACAATGTGCTTTCCATGACCCTTTTTTTTTCCCCCACAGGAAGAAGCAAAGACATTTTCTCAAACATGTAAATGTTATCAGAGGGCTTTTACAGACAACTTGTGTCTGGCTCTACAGAGTATTCAACCAGATTAAAGTATCAATGAAACAGCAGATACCTCAGAGCTCAGCTCACTTAAAACACAACTTATATGAATAGAGATAGTGGCCATAATTCTTCTCCTGCTTGGTCTATTTTTATATCAAGGCAACTCAGAGGTTTAAATGGAAACATCTTTCATGTTAAAAGGTATAAATGAAGGAAGACTGCTGACAATTTGCCTTCTTTATCTGGAGTTATATGTGTCATTTTAGCTTTTTGGCTCCAACATAAATCCTCTGGTTTCAGAGACTAATGAGACGTGTATTGTTATCTGTATAATATAAAACAGCAGAGAAGTTTTATGTTCCCATCTATAAAGTGATTCCCAAACAGATTGTGAGCTTTAACGTCCCATTAAAAATAAAAATCAAAAAGAATGAAATAAGAACTTTGGGTTTTGCTAACAAGTGCAGATAGCCCCGAGCCATAGGAGCTCAGCAATAAGTTAAGATGTAAATAGCTGCATTATTCCCTCAGTGTTACAAGGTGCATTTTGGGATCTTGCACGTTCACTGCACTTGCCATTGACTCCCCTTCCTGTAGCACTTTTACTGTCTTTAATCTGTTGATTTTTATTTTACGTGACAATCCAGCGTGCAGAGAACTGGAGATTAATCACATATTGCATTAACTCAGCCTCCACCAGAGCAATACATTTATTTTGTTAACAGAGTAATTCAACCCACACTTTATGGCAGACTTTCAAGACTACCAAGGCTTCCAAGACAAGAAAAAACAGCTGATTACTTTAATCCCCACTATCATTTCCCAGTGGTCCCATTTTGAAATGTTCAAGGCAGAATCATTATTGCCTAATTAAATATCTGTCATTCAATGTTTTCTTTTACAATGGAGACACAGTAGCACTGAAATTAATCATAAACTAAGCTAGATATTCCAAGATTCATTATTGGCTCAGATCATCTACTGCAGCAAACATTAAAGTTTTGGAAGTCTGAAGGTCTATGATATTCCATAGCCTGAAATCGGTTTATGTCTCGATACTCACCTCAGGGGCAAAGCACATGAAAGTGGCAGCAAATAAAGGACTCAGAACACCAGTAGAGACATAAAAATACATAAAATCAGTGTTCAAAAACAATGTGGATGTGGTATTAGGGACATGGTTTAGTGGTCACATGGCAGTGCTGGGTTAATGGTTTGACTCAATGACCTCGAGGTCTTTTCCAAACCCAACGATTCTGTAATTCTGTGGTTCACAATCCTGTAACTAAGAGCCAGAGAAACACTCTTCACCCAACAAGGCATTACAAACACTCTTCACCCAACAAGGCATTACCTGCACCCTCATTTCTCAGTGCTATCATTATTCTGGGTTAGATTTGCACTATATTTACATGAGAAAAGTAGCAATAAGGGTTCTTTAGTCTCAGGCTATTGGTCTTGGGCGGATAAAGCCTGTTTGCTCAATACTTTGTAAGAGCTGGAAAGAGGAAGAGTGGAAAGGAAAGCCAGAGCTCTGTTCTTCTCTACACAGCTGCAACATAGGAAAAGAAGTGCCACTCTCCCCATGTGCCAATCCCTCTGCACCACTCTCCTTGGACTGCTGGCTTTTCTCTGAAAAGAGTTCAAAACTGCCATAAAGTTCTGTATTTTCTTTTATTTGCTTTTGAACCATAAATCTGTTCTTTTGCACTGATGGTTTTGCTTTTTTTTCGTTTTTACCTGTGCGAATGTCATGGTTGACCCCTTCTACTGAGATAACAGCATTTGGGATTCCCTTCCCATGCAAATCTTTCACGATGCCTTTGATGCCACGATGGACCTATAGAGAGAATAAAAAGGCAAGTAAATATTGCTCAGCAATCAGCAGTTGTATTGTTAGGAAGTTACAACGAATCATTGATTTCATATGTGAATTATAATCCTGCTTCATGGCTCACAAAACTTTGAAATATCATTATTAACCCCCCATCAGCCCTCCAGGCATTAAGTTGGGAATCAGCTTGTGAATTCTGTTAGGATTCCTCAGGCATCAAATGCAAGACATAGATAAAAAGAACAGATAAAGAAATAGACCAAAGTGGGGTTTTTTTTCTAGTAGCCCTTTCTGGCAAGCTAGAATCAAATTTTGAGAAGATTCATTATTTAATTCTCTTAAGTCAAACCAGCCTGACTGCAGCGACCTATCAGTATTTCATGTAGGGAAGGTTTCTATCACAAATACCAACAACCACATAATTAGTCATGCAAGGAAAATACCAGAAACCTGAAATTCTCAATCTGAAAGGAGTCACCAAGTTATTGAGAAGCTGCACTCCTGTGCAATACCTGTTCCATAAAAACAATGAGGGACTCGCGGTTGTTCTCCCACTCTTCAGGCAGCTCACTCTCGTGGGGATACTTGTCACAGCCAACGTAGATGGAGAGCTCAAAGCAGTTGGTGTGCAGGTAACTGAAGTCATTTATGCCTGTCAGTAGGGGTTAAAAAGGAAACAATTTCATATCCTTTTTAATCTATTGATCAGATCTGATTTTTTAATGCATATTAATATAGCTGGGTATTTGTCCAGCTGGTTTAGCCTGCAGACCTGGCAGGGAAAAGATTTTTAGAAATGCCACAGTGTGGCTCAAACAGCGAAATGGATTAGCAGGAGTTGCAGTCACCAAGTGCTTCTGATTGCAAAGAGTTGAAACAAACACCCTAGTCCTGTCCAATTACCACAGTGCTGTAGTCAAGTGTTTAACGAGCCTTCAGTGTCTTCTGGAAGCAGAGCAGGAGGATTATATAATACAGATGTTCAGCTTTTCACTCGTGTTGATGGGGAAAACCTAAAAATCAGCCAGTGGCATATGCTACACTGCAGAAATGTGCTTCCCCTCTACTTGAGAAACAGCCACAATTATTTTCCCCTCACATACTGTATCCCATCTTGACTAATCTGCTGTGAAATATTTTGCAATACACAGTAATTGCTCAGTTTTAATACATGTATTTAAGAAAATGACTTAAAGTTGCCAAGAGCAACTCTTTTATAGTGTCTGAACATGCAAATCCAGCCTTGAAAACACTGGAAATAAAACTAAATCTATCTGTTCTTTGTCCTTGTGCAGTTCACCCAGTGTAGAAAATAACATGGCTGAGTTTTGAGGCACATAGAGATGTCGGATATCTGTGCTGCACATACTTCTCCAGGCACTCCCTGGTGCTGAAAAGCAATTAGAAAAATCCCTTATAAATTTTCCTATGGGATGAGCAGTGAGAAGTCTGTGCAAGAGCACTGCAACGCTAGGAAGACGATGGAATGGGCAGCATCAAGGTGTGGTACACTGAGGAGGTGCCANTCACTGCAAGGCTAGGAAGAAGATGGATGAGAAGAGAGGGAATGGGCAGCATCAACGTGTGGTACACTGAGGAGGTGCCACCCACACCAAAGGGCAGGTGGGAGAGGTTCTGCAAGCAGTTTATTGGGGTGTCACCTTCAGGTCAGGCATGAAGCAAGCAGGGCTTAGCTCAACAAAGTGTTACACATGGATCTAACAGGGACAATAAATAGTGAGGTACACAGCTACATCTACACAGTCATGGAACTACAGAGTGAAAAACTATAGGAGTAATCTGGAATCATATTTGGAGAACCCTTTGCAATGCAAAATATCTATAAATGCATACATATATATCAGCAATAAAAATCCCTTTCTTGCACTGTCTAAGTAGACACAGGAAGACTAAAACAATCCTGCAGGTTGCAGACTGAGCTCCAATAGAAACCACTTCTTTTGAGGTTTACTCTGGAGTCCGAGGTGTAAAAGCTGGAAGTAAAAGTCATATTCTAGAGTTTGTCTCAGAGAATATCCTGGAAGTGTTACTACAATGGAACAGAGCAGGATATAAATAATAATGAAAACATCATCAAGCAATAAAACAGATCAGATGAAGCAAATCCCATGTGTAATTGGTCCTAAGAAATCAAGATAAAATTCAGCATCTATATTGTCCATCATTACTTAATGTAACAATATGACAGCTGCCAGTGACATGGCCAATGTCATCTTTTCTGGATCGATTCGTAATCATGTTTATTATAGCACTTAGGAAAATTAGGCTCATAAATTAGATAATTAAGTGGTCAAGTCAGCTTGCAGGGGATGCTTTAGAATTTGCAGAAATGCACAGAAATGTATTATCAAGCACTGGCCTTGTGATCTAAGAGTTCAATCTTCCCCCCTGCCCTATTCCACCCAACACTTTTTAACCTCCTGAAAAAAATATTTGAGAAGTTAATTCTTGACTGACTGTAGCCTTTAAAGGCAGGCCAGCACTAACTTCACATGGGCCAATGTAAAAGCCATAGAAGCTGTGTCCAAAGTTTAAAAATGTTTATGCAGTGGAAGTACCTGCAAGTTCCAAACACGAGCCAGTTCCAGTGAAAGGAACACTCGCCTGCATCTGTTTGCCATTACTGCTGCCGTCGTTCCTCGTGTCATCAAGTGATGGCAGAAGTGTGGCTGATTTCTTAATTTCAGAGAATATGTTGTTTGACAGAGTTACTTACAAAAACATAAAGATTTTGAGCAGAACTGTGATGAATCAGCAGTGCCTGATTCCAAATCTGCTCCAAGTGTACACTCATAGAGATAACCGTGCCTAATGCTGTTAAAACTGTGCTCCTAATTGGGCTTTCCTGGAAATCCATGTTTTGGCTGCACCACAGGAGACAGCTTCCCCCTCATGCGCCTTAACAGGGCGACAGGCTTGGGCATATGGTGATGGATGTAACCTGGAATTTATCCTGGCAGCAGAAATGCCTATGGAGCACATGCAAAATTTAGGTGTAAGGATGTCCAGGTCTTTTAAAAACAGGATGGTGGCAGGCAAGCAGCAGATTTTTCTGGCATGTAATTACCACACAAAGGGAATGTGTATGGGAGGCTGATCTGAGCAGGAGGATTTCCTTATCTGAGGGCCACTGGAATCTCTCCCTGGAGTCACTCTGGCATTGGTTCTGATGTTCAGCAGCACTCTTCTGTTGTCCCCTCAAGAGACGGCAAAGGCTGACAGTGGATGTGGACTGGGTTGGTTTCCTCCTGACAAAGCATCTTGCATGTACAGAATTCCTAAATCTAACATCCTGCATGTGAACTTTTAGAAAACTCGGTTGTAAATCAAATACCCACCAGGTATTAGTGACAGTGTCTCCTCAATCCTCTGATCAGGGATGAAATGCAGTGAACAAACCTTCAGATGGGGAATTATTCCTCTATTTGACCACCGTTGCCTCTGGAATTTACACCAGGCAGTGGTGGCATTATCCTATTTAGGCGAGGCATTGCTAATTGGAGTTTCTACCAACACTTACTTCCAGCCACGGTGTGCCAGGAGGCTCCATTGACAGTGCCATCCTCCTTCTGGAAATCCTCCGTGTGACACGCTCTCCTCCTTGCATCCGTCATCAGCCGGTGGGTGGAGGCGTAGGAATAGGCCAGCCAGCGGAACACGTGGTCATCTGGGGTCGGGGTGTAGTCCTGGGTCTTCCACAGGGACCTCACCATGTCATAGGGATAGGCCACCACCAGCTCCCCTCCCTGCAAATTGCCACCCAGCACGAAAGGGATCTTTTCCATCCATGCTATTATTGCCCGTGTCTCAACGGCCACCTGGGAGAGGAAGGGAGAGCAGGTTTGACTCAGCCTGTGGGATCTGTGTCAAAGGTGCAGCAGGCACAGGAGTCCTGCTGTGGGTTTCTGAGCATGAGAGCCCACAGAGGAGATGTGGCCAAGGAGAAGGGCTGCTTTAAATTGTCACAAACAACCCAGAAAAACCATCAAAACCTTCATGTTAGTAATCTATGGAACAGGAACATCTCTGTGGAGTGAGACCAAGAGCAGGAACTGACAGAGATGTAACATAGTGACACTGCTTCCCCTGCCTTGTGTTGAAATGAGTTTCCAAACCCAGGCATTTTAAACATAATGTCCATAAATTAAAACACAAGAAGTTCCACCTCATTATGAGGAAGAACTTCTTTCCATGCAGAGTGACAAAGCCTGAAACAGCTGCCCACAGAGTGGAGTCTCCCCCTCTGATAACATTCCAAACCCACCTGGACATGTTCCTGTGTCACCTGCTCTGGGTGGCCCTGCCTTGACAAGGGGGTTGGAGTAGAGCAGCTCCAGAGGTCCCTTCCAACCCCAATTATCCTGTGATTCTGAAGCACTAAAGAACTGTCACAGTTAATTGCCTTCCCCTCAGTCACTATTAATAGTTGCCATTATATTTAAAAGGTCAGGCAAAAATAAGTTAAATTTTTGGCACTACAATCCAATAAAGAGTTCAGTGTAAGCCACTGCATTGGTTTTCCATATGCCTGAGCTGTTACTGTGTTATTTAAGGTAAGAATATGTTTCAAAGAAGAAGAAATAAGAAGTCTGGTCCACCTGGCTGAGCTCCATGGTGGGCTTCTCCCCATCTACCTATTGCTCCATAAATGTTGAGTATTGAGTCCTCCAGGTTCCCACAACAGCCAAGGGAAAAGAGAATCCTCCAGGAAGCAGTTCCTTCCTCAAGACCTGCCTCTATAACCTGGGGGTGAATGGTGTTTTTGGGGTGCATTTGTATTTCCACTGACTAACAGGGAAGTCTAGACAGGAAGCTGAGATCAGGTGAGGAACTTCAGCCCCAAGTTACTCATTCCTTAAGAAATGTAAATCTCTCTCTCAGCATGTCCCAGCCTTGGTGTTCCCCTCTCCCTGGCCCTACTCACAGTGGCATTTTCCGACAGGTACCAGTCAGGGATCGGGATGTGATGATTTGGAACTTTCCTTTTACTCTTCTTCTGATCTTCTGACTCCCAGAGCAAGGAGTTTAAGTCAGGGAAATTATTATTGATGTCAATGCCATCCTGAGTCCATCGTCCTAAGGACCAGCCCCCTAATTCTGAACCCTTAGATTGAAAAATAAAAGAAAAAATAAAAGGAAGAAAAAAAAAAGATAAATGTTCATTCTGAATACAAAAAATCGTGAGCCCTCTGCAAAGTTTTTGGGAATGTGCCAGAGGTAATTCTACATGGAGAAATTAAGGACTAATCATTTAATTAACTGAAATAAATTATTGGCGTTTTTCTTTTTTCATTTCGTATGAAACCTTGAATAAGGTGAAGCAAAACCCATGAATAATTACTTGAGTTTAGCCAAAATATATCTTACAATAACACACATTTCCCTTCCATGACTATGACTGTGACTTTCCTGTTCTCTGGAAGATTTTCCAGTGCATTTGACCAGCGCCTATGATTTTTCCTCCTGGTGTCTGTCTTCCTCCAGACAGAATTATTACAATGCCCTGAACAATGTGCTCTCCTTAAAGGTGCACTATTAAATTTCAGCTGTGGAGGAATGCAAATATTCACGTGCCTAACTTGGTTTCTTGTGGGAAACAGACTGCATGACTTTTCCATTTTCCATAATGGTGTTCCCATTGATCTGTACAACTCAGTATGGTTTGTTCTGGCAGTCTTTGTAACCCTTCTTTCCATATATATTTTCCTCTTAGCCAATGTCATAAAAAATACTATTTCAGCTTTCTCCTAAGATGTTTCAGTGGTTTATGTTTACTTTGATGTGTTTGTTTAATTTTTAAATTTTGATTGCTTGTAAAATATGATCTTTGAAAAAAAATGACAAGAGGAGCATGTTTTATTCATCTACTATAAATAAAAGAGTTCCTTGAGATGTTGATAATCACTTACTGCTTTATATGCCTTGTCATATCCATCTGGGTTGACTGAGGGCAGGAGGTGGATTCTTGTGTCCTCAATGAGATGCACAATCCGTGGGTTCCCAGCCAGGTATTCCTGGCACATAAACTGCATTAGCAAAAGGATCAACTCACGTCCAAGCACTTCATTGCCATGAGCTCCTGCAATGTAGTGAAACTCTGGCTCCCCTGTTGAAAACACATGGAGCAGAATTGTGTTCAGAGCAGCAAATCAAATACCTACCAAATGTCACTGATATCACTCAGCAACGTTTCACACAGGGAAAGTTGGAGAAATGCCTTAACTGCACAAATGACGCACAAACTTTAGAGAAACAAATTACTTTCTCCTGCTACTTTATGACAGGCTTATGTACTAGTGATATCTGAAGCCAGTGTAAAATCTCATAAATCCATTTTTCATGAAACATATTTTTAATTATACTCCCAATTTCAGCATGTTAGAGGTAGATTCTGATAGACTAAAAATAACATGAAAAATATATTGCTAGTAGTTCTCTGGGACAGATGTTAAAGGTCTTGAGAGATAACAGTCAGTAACTGCAAAGAATTGATTTCTGAATTCACAGACTCCTTTTCCTTCTCTGAAACAGGTTCCTGTGTGTAGTTCAGGGCTATACTGAGTGCCACAGTCCTTGCACTCAACAACAAAATGCTCCAGGGATGATTAGGAATAGTGTACATTCACCCCATGTAAGAAAGGTAAATTTCCATCCAAAGCTACATAATCCCCACAACTAAAACCGATTCCCTACTACTAAAATTCACTCTTATTGTTATGAAGAATTATCATTAAAGAATTTGATCCCATGTTCAAAATTTCTTCTATTTGTGCTCACCCTCCTCCTCCCAGTTTAGAAATACAGCACTGAGGTTCCTCCCACATATATTTGAAACCTTTGCTGCCATGAAGATAATTCCACCAGTGATAATTACTGAAGATACAGGGAAAGAGGAGGGGGAAAAAATCCAAATCCCAACACCCTTCAACAGATTTAGACTAAATCCTAACCAACTTCGTGTTCTCCTGGGTTGTCAGAAATCTCCACAGCGTACAGCTTCAGTCCTTGGTTGCTTTTTCCAATATTGTAAATTCTTGTGATATTTGGGCACATTTTATTCACAGTTTTCATCAACTGCCAACAGAAAACCAAACAAACACATAGTTAGACAATGCAGCATCAAAATAGATCCACTATGAATTACTTTATTCCAAATGGATGTGGCAAAACGCTTCATTTTGTCCTCTGATTATTTCTTAGTTGTAAAAGCTTTATGTTTAGTTAATGAATTTATCATGTTTCTAAAACATTATGCAATGGAGAGGAATTAAAATAATGCAGAGTAATTAAAGTAGTGACATTGTGATGTACTATAGGGAAGGGACTTGAGATGCTGTTGGTGGCACAGCATTGGCTTTACAGGTTGCCACAGACACATTTTGCCCAGTAAGGGAGATTTCCCTCTCCCTGCCCTGTGCAACAGCAATTAACTCAAAATAAGTGAAAATAAAATGATTTAATCCATTTAAACAAGATTTTTTCCAATGAGTTTTGATTATATCTGCCTCTGCTGAGGTAGAAATCAAACCCACCCTTCTTGCATTACCATGTGAAATCTCATATGGAAAAATTGTTAATTAAGGCAGTGTTGATGTGGCCAAAATAGTGAAATAGATATAATAGGGATGAGTCCCTGAACACAAGATATACTCCTTCAGCAAATAAAAGATTTCTCAGAATTTGCTTATCAAGTTTCAGCAAAAAATGGAACAAAAGGGGAAATAATAAAGGAAATGTTATCAGTGGAGACATTCCTCCCATCCAAATCTATTCTATTCGCTCTTTCTCCAGATATGGCATGACAAAGTCAAAATATAATCGAACTATAATGATATAATACTAAAACAATACTAAAATTTATAGAGTTGAGGGTATATTTCTGTTTAAAGCAATGGAGTTACACAGATGCCATCCAGAGCAGCATATCTTGGGTGTAAATTCTCCCACAAACACTGTGGCACTTTAGGTGAATGTTAAAATTTATAAACAAAACCGAAAATTTCCCTACTGATCTTAAGTTTTTGCAAATAGCTTTAAATGACAAGAATTTATCTGTCTTGATCTTTTTTTCTTTAGAAGGAACTGAAGAAAGAAATCAGTACTTTACTGCAAATTGGAACCCTGGGGACTGTTAATTAGACAATCATTTCATAAACAAGCGTGCATACATTATTGAGGAAATATTGTGGCATGACAGAACTGCTTGCTCACACATTGTTCATTTAGAAACAATATTGGATGATCACAAGGCTGATGATTTTAAAAATGCAATAATTAGGTATGTCCAATTCCCATGCCACTATTTAGCAAATCGAAGTGGAAACACAACTCACACGGGGAGGAACATCATTAAAATTCCTCTCGTATAAAGCTTCACTTCTATTTATAATCATTTTGCAAAGAAACTGAAGGGATGCTATTTCTGTACATTTGTTCATCTCTCACATTGGTTTTCCACATATGAGAAACAATTCTTGTGGCAAATCTAAACTCATCACTAGTCTGAAAAATATAATCAGTTACACTTTTTCAGTGTCTTCTCTTATTTCATACCTACTTATTTTCATCCCTGTCATCATCATAACTGTGCTAGTATTATGGGCACCCAGATAATTCCACAGAACTCTTTTTAATGTTCTGGCCATAGGTAAGTGGGTGTGTCATTTATTGTTCCAGTTGAAACACACAGGTGAAGCCAGAGAACACTGGTTTACAACTTATAGCATTTGATTTATTTGAGTCAATTACTAACTTTTTGAGATGCACTGCCTTAAGTCTTCCTGCTTAACCTGCTCACAATGAATCAAAAATGTTATCAAGGGATAGAGAATCACAGAATTTCTCAGGTTAAAAAAGCCCTCTAACATCACTGAATCCAACCATTCCCCCAGCACTGCCAAGGCCACCACTAACCCATGTCCCCAAGTGCCACATTTACACAGCTTTAAAATCTCTCCAGGGATGGGGACTCCACCATTGTGCCAAGCAGCCTGTGCCAGGGCTTGACCACCCTTTCAGGGAAGAAATTTTCCTTAATATCCAATCTAAACCTGCCCTGGCCCAGCCTGAGGCCGTTCCCTCTCCTGTCCCTGTCCCTGGGGCAGAGCCCGACCTCTTGTCCCGGCTCCCCCCTCCTGGCAGGGATTGCAGAGTCAGAAGGTCCACCCTGAGCCTCCTTTTCTCCAGCTGAGTCCCCCCAGCTCCTTCAGCTGCTTCTGCTGCTCCAGCCCCTTCCCCAGCTCCATTCCCTTCTCTGGACACGGTCCAGCCCCTCAATGTCCTTTTTCCCATGAGGGGCTCAAAATTGAGCCCAGGACTCGAGGTGTGGCCTCACCAGGGCCCAGAACAGGAGGACAATACAGAGATAAGGACCTCTCGCTAGAGCCTCACAGACCAAAACTTCTCCAAGTTCTGCTATGTGGGAATTATGAGTTCATGTCCCACTGACAGGAGAATGAAGTGGATTATGATTAGCTCAGATATCATGTTTCTGTCCAATAGAATTAAGTATTAGATTTTTCACTCTGACAATGAGTAGAAGATATTACATTTAAAGAAGTTCTATTTTAGCTAAAGGCAAGAACTGTACTGTATAAATAATGTTAATGTCTCATTTCCTACTTTCTCTCCTCACACCTTTTTCAAACTGAAGGAAATTCCACCCTGGCTGATGCATCACTGCATCCATGCAGCATCACAAGCTGTGAAATAGGAAAGATTAGCCTGTCCTCTCAGAGCTGTGCCTAAAACCAAGCAGAGAAACTTCTGCCTCCGAAAATTCCCCAGAGCAGAAGCTTTCCTAACGTGCCTGGCACTCCAGTGCTCACAGGATACCAAGAACATCAATTTGGAAGAGTGGTTGAAAGTATGTAAATGTGCATTAAAAGGGACAAGAATGTGTAGAACCAAGTTCAAAGTACATTGCATTCAGTGGAAATATTTGTATTGGCCTCAGTAAACTCCCCATCAACTCTTTAATTGCAAACATGTGATTATTTTCTGAGTCAAAGACCTTTTCCTGAATTACAGCCTCTTTAGCAGACTTTACTGGGACTCTTTTGGTAACAGTGTGGATATAGTAAGGTAGTTAATTGTTTATGAAAATGCAATACTGAAAACATATTTCCTATTTGATCTTCTCATAGCCATTTCCTACAAATGGCACAATAGGTCACCTGAAATGTCACTGTGTTTGTGTTTGTACAAACTGCCAAAGCCAATTGATGACAACAGTCAGTCAGGGCCTTATTAACAACCATCAGGGCTGTAAAACGTTTCCCCAGTTACATTCACTAACAGTTCTTATTGACAATTCCTGTTTGTGACTACCAATTATTTACCTTATTAGTGACCTGAAAAACACTGCAGGCAGCCTTTGAAGAACCCCCCAAAACCTGGTTTCTGATTCCTCCCTTTTGCAGAAAAAGGTGTATTAAATGTAGGTCTAAGTGCCATCTACACTTACAGGGGGCAAAAGACCCTCAGTCAACACCTCTCAGGTTAGGACTCCTCTTTATCCTCTGCAGAGATTACAGAGTAATTGAGGTTGGGAAAGACCCTTAAGGTCATGGAGTCCAAGAGTCAAACAAACAGTACCAGGTTCTCTGGAAACTACCTCATCCTTGAGCTTGGAGAATATCATCCAGAGACCATCACCCTGGCATTCCATGCAATCCACCACCCTGGCATTCCATGCAATCCATGATGTTGACTTGACCTACTTTAATCTTCCCCATTTGGTTGTCTCACCCTCAGATCAACCTGTTCAATGGGTAACATGCACAGTGCTCTTCAATGTTCTCTGTTATCACCACACCAAGCCCATGAACAGCTGACCATGAAGAGACATCTAACACTTCTGGGGCACTTGGAACCTGGCTTGTCCAAGGAGGAGTCAAATCCATCCACATGCTTTTCATAATTAACACTTCTCTTTCCTAAGAAATAATGATCGATCTGGTTTTGCTGTTTGAAAGACAGGGTTGTACTCAAATGTCCATCTTAAAACATTTCAACAGCTTCCTGTACTGCATGAATACATCCTATAAATATTTTAAACAGTAAACCAATCCTGACTTCTGCATACAAGATACAATGAGTATTCCCATTGTCTGGAAGTAGAATATCGAAAGCTTTTTCACAAGAAAAAAATTGGAACTATAAATTTCATCTTCCTAACCAAAGAGTTCTATTAAAATAATCTGACACTGAGAAAATTCCTCCCTCTCACAAAGACTTGACATATTGCAATGCAGCATTGTTTCTAAAACATGGCCCAGGGAACAGCCTCTCCTCCTCCTTCAGTATTTTGGATAAATAACTTCAAAGACCAGCATTTCTTTAAGATGGTTGGCAGTGAAGTAGCTACAAAAAGTGACAATAATGTATAGGTTATGGGGTGGGTTTTTTCTGGTTTTTTTTTTTTTGTTTGTTTGGTTTTGGGTGTTTGGGGGTTTTTTTGTGTGGTTTTTTTTTTGTTTGTTTGGTTGGTTTTTGTTGTTTTTTTTTTTTTTTGTAAGTTGACTCTGACAGTTGTTCTATTTTGCACTGAAGTTCTAAGAACAGTTTTGGGGATGTAAGACTTGTTGCAATGCAACCCACAATCTTCTGCCTCCCACCAGCAGAGGCCAATTAGAATCTAATGAGCTCTAAATAAATTATTTTGACGCAGAGGAAAACAGAAATTGTGACAGCATAAAGACAGTCCACAACTGACCAGCTCTCAGACAGAGCCACGAGCTTTTTACTTGTAGGAAAAGTGCAAAACCATTCTGTTTTAAAGCCATGGATTTTTTTCCCCAAGATATTTCTAACCTGACCAACCTGTCCTTCTGCAATGACAACCTAAAATGCATTTTATTTTATTGTTCCTGACAGTAATTATGCCAATTGAGTTTCTACTTGTCTAATCTCTGGGCTCAGGAATATAGGCCATGAAATCTCTACCAAAATAAATGTGTGACTCAGTACACAATTGCTCAATAAAAACGAGGGGTGATTCATGCAGTATAAATACCCTGAAAATTCAGCACACAGCAAGTGATTCACACACATCAAGTCCAAACTTATTATCTTTATATTTGAAGACAAAGTGGGCAGAAATATTTCTTCAGGACATCCCACACTTATGTCTGTGGTGATATGAAGCAAGATTAAAAACAATAACACAAACAAGACCAAGGCTGGCTGTTGGAAGCTGAAGGAACAAGAATAACAAGGCTGGGAGATTTAAAATTATACTAACAGTGTTTTTGGAAAGTTCCTGATGATTTTCACAACTGTGAATATGGAATTGGACTCTATAGTTTGTTCTGATTCTCCAAAATCACTGAAATACATGACAGCTAAATCAGGGTAAAATCTGAAAGGAGACACCACAGTGTCATTTACCAGTCAAATATACATGGAAGAAAAATAATGTGTAAATACTCCCTCTGTCTTGTAGGGTCACCTGTTTAAGGTACAAATTAAGATTTGCAGATTTTAATAGAGTGCTGCTTTTCATAGATTAAAACAGGGGGAAATATTTTAAAAATACATTCCAGACATCATTTAATGATATCAAGAGGTGGGAATCCAGATTCTAGAAGAGCTGAAAAAGCTGCACCCTCCATCCACCAGCCTCTTTGCTTACCTGCCTCATTTCCTTGTAGTTGTGATGCTTAAAGTCCAGATTATCTGTGGTTGTCATTTCATTTCTTCTGTGGTAATAATTATTTGGGTCTGAGAAAAGAAATAAAAGAATTTCAAATATGGAATTTTACGTGCCATGTAAGAAAGTCGAGATCTGAATTCCACTCCACTACAGGTATGTAGAGCAGGTTTTGAAAAGCAAAAGTCAACCACCCAATTGGATTTATTTCTAATTAATGCACAAATGAACTCACATAGATCCAGATAGAAGCCAGGAGGCATCAGCTTTCCACACAGCTACTCTGCACAAAAACCCTAAACCTCAACAGAAAAGCAGGACAGTCTGGGGGCTGCAGAGCAGGGGAGAAGACCCTGGAAAATGATGAGTCAGATGCAAGATGGGAGTGGAAAAAAAATCAAAATAGAGGAAAAAGCCACAGTAAATGTTTTGCGTCCACTTGATTAATTTATTGTTGCAAGGAATTATCTATTAATTTTCTTCATGAGGATTTTCAGAGTCTGTGCCCTGCAAAAATACAGAAAGGATCCACTGTGTATATTAAGCATTCCTGATTATCTTCCCAAAGAGTTTTTGTGGAAGTCAGAGGTTTTGTTATTTAAAAACTAGCAGATTCATTTCTTTATGGATATTGCTTCTAGTTTGTGGACTTTGAAATATCAAAGGAGAATATTTGGATAGAACAAAATCTTTTGTCTCCTTGACATTCCAAGTCATTCACCTGGAAAAAAAAACCAAACCAAACCAAACCAAAAAAACCAAAAAAAACCCCCCAAAACAACAAACCAGGCCAAGACTGTTGTGGCTCAGCTTTAAACTTCCTGATAGATGTGCTCCTAATCTAATCTATTATGATTTATTTTCAGAGACAAACAAGTCTATGTGGAAAACATCAAACACATTCCTTAATTTACCATATCTGGGACGTCTGGAATTTTGAGTAATCGTTTGTCAAGCCAGTGGTTGTCAGGCTTTAATGAAAAATTGTTTTCCTTCACACAGAATCATCTTCATTGGTTTAAAATTATTGGGGAAAAAAAGTGAAATATGGAGGTCTAAGTATCACCTGGTCTTATTGCAACACAACCAAAAGACACTGTCTCTAAAGAAAAAAATATTATTTTTTTAAACATTATCATCCACAGCTGTGATTTTTTCTGGGGGGAAGAGCATAATTCTTAGTAGGAAGAATACACAGTTAATATACTGCAGCAACAAACACTTAACAAAATTGCAGAAACTTCATAAAATAACGTCGCGTTTTTAAACTTTGTATTTCTGACATTAAACCCCATAAATATCCCCATAAAATTCTAAAAGCTTTGAGTCTTTTTAACTATTTAGGTAGTTTGTGGAATGAAACATGCAAGTTCCGTTAAGCTTCACAGCACCATTACCCATGTTCTCTATCACTTATTGAATCTTTGTTCCCATGATTGTCTGCACTTCCATTTCCTAATCTACAGCAGAAATGCTGGAAGGTCAGTTGAAAGCTGCTCTACAAATAGGATTGAAAAGTGTCCCCAAACCCTTCTGCCTCCACGTAGTGTGGATGTTCAATGCAGTTTGTCCTTTCCAGTGAGAACTTAATTCTGTAAAAAGACCACTTGGAAATGGACTTGAATTTGATCTTAATCACAGAATCACAGAATAGTTTGGGTTGGGAGGGACCTTAAAGACCATTTAGTCCAACCACTGCCATGGGCAGGGACACCTCTCACCAGTCCAGGGTGCTCCAAGCCACATCCAACTTGGCCTTGGACACTCCCAGGGATGGGGCAGCCACAGCTTCTCTGGGCAACCTGTGCCAGGGCCTGCCCACCCTCCCAGCCAGGAATTCCTTCCCAATGTCTGATATAAACCAGCACATGGAATTCTGGAATTGTTTGGGTTGAAAGGAACATTAAAGCCCACCCAGTGCCATCACTGCCATGGGCAGGGACACCTCCCACCAGCCCAGGCTGCTCCAAGCCCTGTCCAACCTGGCCTGGGACACTCCCAGGGATGGGGCAGCCACAGCTTCTCTGGGTAACCTGTGCCAGGGCCTCATAGGGAGGAATTTCCTCCTAATATCTAATCTAAAGCTGTCCTCTTTCATCTAAAAGCCATTTCCCCTTGTCCTATCACTGCATGCCCTTGTAATCAGGTGAGGGAACAACATTTCTCTGTTTATTTAAAAAAAAAAAAAGTTTTGAAGAATCATCAGCATTGATTTACACAACGAACCTGCATTTTTAGTTTTTTTTCCAGTCTCACTGCAGGGTAAAGTCATGCCAGTCCATGAAAGCAACAATGCTGTACTAAATCTGCAGATGCCTCTGGAAAGCCCAACCCTTAAAGGTCATCCCATGTTAATTTGTAGGAATTATTCATTAATATGTTGACGACTGAGAAATAGAAATCATAAAAAAAACCCCAAACTTCTTCCCAGACAATTCTTTTAATGTGCCACAAAATATCTTCATAATTGAAAAAATATCCCTGTGTTGTAAAAATGTAAAAATAAACATCATAAAACTGTCAGGAAGTTGAAGGTTTTCTGTATCACCACGAGCCAAAATATACAGCAACCGATTTTTTTCCTAACACTTTAATCCCATTCCTTTCAAAGTCTGGCACTTTTTCCATACATCAAACACTAATATCATGGGAATGACTGTGAATGCTGTAGAGTTGCTGGAAACTTGAAATAATTGTAAAGTGAGAATGATTGTGTCTCTGGCCCTTCCTCGACAACAGAGCCCAATTTGACAGTTCCCCAGAGAATTAACACTCGTATTTTGCCAGGCTCTGCTGTGGTCTGGATCACTGGATTTCTGCTGCAGCAGGAATACAGATTAGAACACTTAAAGCAAAAATTTACAAAGGCATACAAGGCTAGTGCACAGCTGGATGGGTCCACTTTGGCAAAAATTCTTTTCTTTAAAAAAATAGACAAGAAGAGACTCAGAAACTCAAATCACAGAAGAGTTATAATAGAAATACACTCATTTATTCATAGGAATTCCTGAGACAATTTCTTTTTTTTTCTCCCAAGAAGAAAAGATCCTGCAAAACTGTGGCATTTGAATTTCTACGTAGCAAGACATTAGCTTTTTCTATCACTAATCTGTCTTTCCATCACCAGCAGAGTTAATGAAATTTGCCAATAGAGGCATCTTGTTCCTTTCATCCTTTTATTCCTTGTAAAGATGGACAAGTGACCAGGAAGCTGTAAAATCACAGACTCACAGAATGGCCTGGGTTGGAAGTGACCTTAAAATTCATGTACTTCCAAGCCCCCTGCCATGGGCAGGGGCACCTTTCACCAGCCCAGATTGCTCCAAGCCCCATCTGACCTGACCTGGGACACTTCCAGGGATGGAGCAGCCACAGATTTTCTGGGCAACCTGTGCCAGGTCCTGCCCACCCTCACAGGGAAGGATTTCTTCCTAATATCCCATCTAACCCTGCCCTCTGGCAGTGGGAAGCCATTCTCCCTTGTCCTGTCACTCCAGGCCCTTATAAATAATCTCCATCTTTCTTGTAGCTCCTTCAGGTACAAATTCACAATTAGGTCATCCCAAAGCTTTGTCTTCTCCAGACTGAACAGTCCTCATTTTCTCAGCGCTTTCCTCTCAGTAGAGCTGCTCCATCCCCCTCATCATCTTCATGGTCTTTGGACTCACTCCAGCAGCTCCATGTCCTTCCTGTGCTTCCCTGAGCTGGAAGCTGCACTCCAAGTGGATAATGCCCAACTATTTTCCAGCATCAGGACTCTGAGAAGTGCCCATAACAAGTCCCAGAGAGCCCCAACTGCTCAGCAGTTTGACACATGGAAGGGATTTCCTGTTCTACCACAGCTCAACACGGCACCTCAACCAGGGGAGCCCTGATGCTTTCTGTGGCTTTCCTGGTATTTTGGTCACCAAAACAACGTCTGCTGGTCTTTTTAACTCCTTTAGTTTTCAGTGTTCATGTAACTGGCACTAGAAAGGTATGAAGCGAGCTCTGTGATGTCTTGAAATCAACACTCACAAAGCAGTATTTTCAAAAGGCTCTCATTTAATAAGTAAAATTTTTGTCCATTCCCAACATGACTTTTTCTCTGCTTCATTCTCACAGAATTGCTGCTGTGAGCTGTATGGTATCCTATTAAAGGAGCTTTGCAAGGTGGTGCTCACATGGTGCTCCAAATGTAGGAGATAATGAAGTCAATCCAAGTGGTTCAGAGACACTTTTAAGAAAAAGAACCTCCTGGTCTCAGTCCTTTAGACTGCCTTAAAACCCTCAATGTGCTATTTTGCAAATTACTGATTTTTTTTTTAATTTCTGTGTAATATAAATGAATTTGACTTGTCTTCACAGAACTGAACATCTCACAGACAGCACATGTGTGATCTTGAAATAAATCCGCTGGCAGCCATATCAGGTTGCAAGTTTTCTTCCACATGACGTATTTCATGGCAGTCTCATGAGCATTAACATCACACCTTAAATCAGCAAGGAAAAAATCAGCAATAAAATAGTATTTTTCAACAATAAATTGATTCTTTTCTATATGTGTTCATGTACAGTCTAATAAAGAACAACTAATTCCAGTCAGGCATAATGAATGATAATAATGGGTAAGAGGAAACTCAAACTCTTAATCTACAATAGTTACTTCTTAAAGGTTTTCTACCAACATTTTATCATTCTTATGATTTCCTGCAGCTTCATTCTGATAATAATGGGAATTCTGAGGATTCTTAACACGTCTTCAGGATAGTATACACTTCATTTTACAAATAAACTATGAAATAAAGCCATTTAATGATACTCACTGTATTGCAGGGGAATGCTGCACATCTGTCTTGATGAGTGTGGAGAAACATAACACATTGACCTTTCTCAGGAGATTTACTGCATTTGGTCTCATTTTTATTCAGCCTTTGCTCAAACTCACACAATATTTGAACTTGTCCAAGATTAAGTTTTAGCTTTGTGATGTTAAAAGCAGAACCCACAGACAGACTGTCCCTCTAAGGAGGAATTCAGCTCTCAGAAGTAATTTGCTGAGTTTAGTACTGCTGTTTACATGGCCACTTATAATGAAAGATCCTTGTAGAAAGTCACATTTTTATACAAAATGAACACAATTCTAGACTTGGCCAGGCAGCCTGGCATTAAGAGAGAAGCAATGAAAATAGGATTGAATCCACTGCAAAACACAGCACTCCGTTACAGACTTGTTAAAGTTCATTTTTTATCTTGGGTTGGAAGTGATGGCATAATCATGGTACCAGTGATAGTTTTCTATGTAAGAACTATTAAAAATTAAATTTCATCACAAATTTATTCCATTACAATAATTGCCTATTGCCTTGAATACTCTACAATATAAATAAATGCATGAAGAGCTCAGCTAATTTTCTCTCTCCTGTCTCCTGTCTCAGGGTACTTTGATCATATGCATTTTCTTTTTGACTTTCCCTACATTTGAGAAAGAAAAGGAAAGGAAAGTACATCCATCCCTCTGAGGCAACTGCAAAAGATTGTGTGTGTCAGTCTGCATCTATGTGAATACCAGCATTTTGGAGAAGTGGAGAGAGAATTAAATGCTTGTGGTTTTTGTCCTCTTTTTAGCCCAGTAAGAAATGGCAGCACTGATCATCTGCTACAGGTAGGATTTTCTGGCATCTTTCATCCACAGATAAATGTCTTTCACTTGGGGAAACAGCAAATCATTTCTGTTGCCCAAAAGACATTACTGACACAATCAGATAACACAGCTTCTTTTTACAGAGCTACTGTAACAGTCTAGAAAAGGTTGGTTGTCAAACTAGCCTACAATACACCAAAAGTGTATGTTATGGATAAGATATAAGCATTTCACTGCTAAAAATTACAATTTTCTTATATAATACCTATTTGATAACCATAACTTCTCTGTTCCCATTATCCAAGCAGTGTTTTTTTCATGATTTGTCCAACTTTTAGTGCACCCAGCACATGCAGCAGGTTTTATGGGAAGAGCCTTACCCACAGGAATGGGTCCTGCCTGTCTTTAACCATTTCCATCTCATTCTGCCAGTGCTAACAAGCTTTCCTAGAATATTAATATCCTATTCAGGTTTCTTCTTTATCTTCTATCCTTTCTCCTCATTCCTTTATTATCCTCCCTTGTGAGCCTGCATGATGGAAAGCTGATACAGAGCAGACACTGAATGTAAATGGTTTAATTTATTCAGAGATTAATAAAGACATAGAATTTAAAATTACAAGTCTAAAAGACATGAAAAGAAATTCACAGTCATGGAAAATGGCTTTCTTTCTTTCCACCCCTCTTATTTTTGGGAGGGGGGTACTTCCCTATTCCCCATGTGCCTGTGCATTGTCATTGCCTCAGGAGGATGTGGTGCCTTGGAACCCTCAAATGACCAAACTGCTCCTTCTGGCAACTCAATTTCTTGTATTTTCACACTCAGGGTGCAAAACAATCAAACCCACACACAGTGTTCAAAGAACCAGAACATCACATAACAACTTCTGTGGGGCTTTGGGCTTTGGAAAGGCTAGAGGTGTGGGAACTAACAGAGACCCATCTCCTGATTTTGATTAATTTAGGAGACTTTGCTCAGTTTTATGGAAGGAACTGGGTCAGGAACCAACTCTTGGTTTCTGTCACAGGAACAACGCAGGGTATTAGAGCAGTGCTGTCAAAGTCGCTGCTCCCATGGCCGAACCATTCCATTATCCAACTTGGAACGAGCAAGATGACACCAATAAAGGGTGAGGAATCCACTCAGAGGGAACTGCAAAAAATGCCATGTCCTACAGGAAGAAAACGTGCGTGGAAAGGCCTCTTCAACCTGAGGAGCAGCTTTGTTTGGAGGGCCTTGCGTGCCATGAATAAAATGAGCGAGAAGAAAGAAATGTCAGTTCTTTCTGAGCTAAAAAGATGGGTCAGCACTTATCAAAACCTATTAGTTCTTTCAGTCCAATTACATTTTGAATGAACACACCCCACTCCCATTATGTTTCTCAATGAATGATTCTGGTATTTTCTTTCAGGAATATACTGAATCAGCCACTGCGGGCAATTAACTCAATAAATGACTACCAGGAGGATGCACTGATGCTGTTTCCATGCTAATCCAAGATCTGTGACAAGCTCTAAGAGCACTCAGAACAGCAATTGTGGGAGTGCAGATGTGTTCTCACCTTCACCCACTGGCACAGCCCCTTGAAGCTGAAGAGTGAAAAATGCTAAGCAGAATTTGGCCCTTTATGTCTGTAATCCAAAAAAAAATCCAGAGTAAACAACAGTTTCACGTAATAAAAATCACCTTTCCAAATACTGACATTTTTGCTCTTTCCTCTTTAGGTACAGTTTTGGGGAATAGAAAAGAACCATGAGAATCTCCCTACAAAAGTGCCCTCCAAAATGGTTTGAGTGCCATCTCTGTTATCCCTGTGCCACCTCTGTCATCCCTGGAGACCTCTCTGTGTGTCCTGTGTGCCACTAAGGTCATGGTGCTGAAGAAAGCCTCACTTTTCCTTCACACCCTGGTTTCTACAGGGTGGATCCTTTGCAAACCTGCCCAGGAATTTGGTATAGATCCCTGTTCTCTGAGAGTCCTTACAAGAGCTGAGGGCAAGTACTGGCTGTGGAGTTGCCCGTCCAGGGTGAGAGGTATAATAGGAACCAACCAACCCACAGAGCTGGAGTGTTCTAAACCCATGGCTAAAAGCAATCAGAATCCTACTGAAAACATGAAAATTCAGAAGCACAGGGCACCCCTGGGCACTGTTATGAAACCCAGGATGCATTTTTTACCCATAGAAAAGCAGTTATCCAAGTGCTGCTAAATTTCATTGCTTTGTGGTAACACAGCTACAAAGTTTTGTTACAGCAGTTGCCCCCCCAAATTGTCCTTGTCAGAGAATTACTCCTTCCATGACTCAGACTGCTGTTTTTCTGTTTGTTTGAGGGTTTTTTTCCTTGAGTATTTGAATATCTAAAGGATAAAAATCAGGCTACCCCTGCTTGGCATGTGGAGACTCTACATCAACAGCAGAATTGGAGACAGTAAGAGCCTGAACAGAAGCAGAAACAGGAAAAGCAACAATGAAAGGCTCTGGAAAGCTCTGGTATTTCTGAAAACACTACTCGTTGCCCTCTGCAAAAAAATACCCAAGGTATTTGAGATAAAAGGAAAAAAATCCAGCAGATCAGAGAAGTGGAATGAATAGCCAGTGACTTAGAAAAGGTTTGAGCAAACAAGTTTTTAAATATTTATACACACACACACACATGAAGACATAAATCCACCACAAGCCTATTTACAATGTGCTGAACAGAATCACAGCTTTGACAGAATTTGCAGTATTGAATGTTTGTTTTAGGAGTTTTTTGGTGTGGCCTTTCATAGCATAGGACCATTTACCTTCACTTTTGACTTACCAAGGTTTGTGTTGGATTTAATAACACTTGGAATTTAACAGAAATTCCTTACATCCCCACTTCCCCTTCCTCCCCCCTACAAGAGAAGCTCTAGTTCAGTCAGATTATTTGCCTTCAAAATATTTCAGAGGAGTTCTATGGCCTATATAATAAAATAAAAAAATAAAATTAAGAATTGGGCTATAGAATTATAATTGTTCTTTCTTGCCTTAGAAGCTTAAGACATCTGCAAGTGACTGTCCCAACACATAATCCTATTGCCTCCCTAGTACATGTGCACTCAGTAAGATTAATTGCATTGCATTTAAGCTCAAACAACAAAGAAAATCTTGTTATGTCACCCATGCAATCTTGTTTTATTAAAAGGCACTTACAGATACTATTGGGGTTGAGTATGAAAAGTTATCCTGATACAATCAGTGATTCTGGACAGATATTTTCATTTCTTTTTGCATGACTCCACTCACTAAAACATTACATCAAAAGCAAAGGAAATGAAATTTCTGAGTCTTGGCACAGAGCCATGCCAACATCAGCTGAGAAAGATCCTTACCTGGCAGAGGACAGCCCAAGATTTCCAGTCTCAGGCAGATGCTGCCTTCCTGGAACCAGGAGCGGGGGTTTATACGGATGTAACGGGCAACCAGCGGCACCGGCAGCATGTTGAGAACTGGGATCTCTTTCTCACTGTTTCCTTCAAAAATCTGTGCAGACCAAACACAGGACAATGGCAAGATCAGTCCTTCAAAATGCCTTTTAGCAGTTTGGGGAAGAGAAACAAATGAAATTGCCTGGGACAGCCCCAGGTTGATGGTGGCTCAGGCCAGAGCTGCTCTTCAAAGAGGACAATCCCTTCCCTTCGTGCCCCTCGGAGCTGGAGCTCCAAACCCTCTCTCTGGAAACATGCATGAGATGTGCCCAGGGATTAGCAAACTGATGCCAAGTCTGGCATGGGCCATGCAACAAGAAATACATCTTATCACAGGCAAACACATCCAGGCTTGCCAGAAGGGGTAACTCTGGGTCCCTTTCTATACTGTGTGATTTACTCTTCAAATCAGTGGGACCACTGGGAGGTGTTGCCTTTAGGTCCTACACTGACTACTCTGGCAAAGCAAAACTCCACATGGCCAGCCCCTGCTTTCCCACATCTGTTCTTCTTCCTAAACCACCCACTGCCTGATACTCACCACATCTCCAGATTCATTTCTGACAGCAGTCCATGCGTGGCTGTCATTGCTCACCAACACTCTGTAAGAGGTCACCCAGTTACTCCTGGAAAAAGACAAAGAGTAACTAAGTTATTTTTCATAACTTAGAATGACTGCACTTTGTTTAACATAATCAAGCTTGTAAGGCTGCTAGCAATGGAAATTCCACTGGGCAAAGTCATGCCAACAGCTGGCTGCAAAAATGACATGCAAATCCAGATTCAGCAGACAATTCAAAAATCATAGCAGGCAGAAGCAAAACCCCAATGAGATAATATTCTGGTATTTCAGGAGGTGAGACATTACTGCTCTCCTTTCCTTTTATATGCAGAGTTTGGGATAAATGGCTTATCTAGAACAGATTTATACAGTGTTCAAAAATCATCTTTTCAGCTACAGAACATTTATTAGTTCTCCTGTTATTATCAGAGAGGATGGAAAAAAGTAATAAATCCTCTAGGATGAAATGCCTGTGAATGTCAACCACCAAAATTTCCATTTCTTTCAATACAAGAATAACTGGAGCCTGCAGTCATTCTTGTATTTATTAGCAAGAGATAAGGACAGAGAGACAATTCTGCCTCTGCACAGCAGAGTCCAATTGATCACATCACTAGTGCACTCCTACAATAGCCAGATCAATCCTCAGCAGGCTGATCTTTCTAATGGCTTGTTATCTGATTTACAGCAAAAACCTCTTTAATACAAAAAAGCAAAATTTACATTCACTTATGCCTTGTCTGGCTCCAGCTAAAGAAGAGTATGAGGAGAAATAAAATGCTGCTTCCAGTATTCTGGGTGGAGTTAAAGCTATAGGGCTTTTTCACTGCTTGGACATTACCCATGGTGAAGGTTGGAAAAGGTAATACCCAGCTCTCCTCTCATATCTGTAAGAAAAAGCAGCAGTAATTTGTTTTTTCCCCTAACACCTTCCTGGTTTCTGTAGGCAGGGGCTTGGAGGAGAGTTGTGGCTTGTAGGTAGGTTTGTACCACAAAGTCAGTCCAGGATGATTAAATTCTGTATTTTTGCACATGAAGTGATCATGTGTAACCAGCAGGCTCTAGGGCTGTCGTTCTTCAACATGGGTTCTTAGCTAAGCTACACTCAGATTGCTGGGAGGGAAACCAGGGTAAGGAAAGCTCTTGGGACCAGAGAGAAGAACAGGAGCCATTGGGCAGTTATGGGAGAAGCATCAGAGCATAAAAATTGGGGAGCAGGGAAGAACTGGAAGGACAGGCACACCTAAGAAAAACTTCTCATTGTACTGCACTCAAAAAATACAACTGTGGTTGTTTTTTGTTTTTATTTTTGTTTTGGTTTGGTTTGCTTTGTTTTGTTTTTAAATCAGCAAATCATATTAGCAAACTACCTATGAACATACACAGGGATTCCACTGTGCTTGTGTTTAAAGGGACAAACCAGCCTTTTTGTGCTCACTGAAGAGAATCAGGCTCCTAGTGAAGACCAAAAAAGGGGCAGGGATGGAACAAGAGCAAAATTATCAGCCACAAGAATAACCCAGGCTTCATCTTATACAAAACAGAGACCTTCAGGTAATGCCTAAGCCAATGCATGGAGGCAGAAATAACTTTAGCTTTCCATCTGCTACTTCATTTTCTGAGCAAGAGTGATCCCGCTTACACAGAAGATCCAAACTGGTGTCCAGACTTACCCAAAAAGTAAGTCTTGATATCAGTTTTTTGTGGATTTTTTTTTTCATACACCTAAACCCAAAGATGAGATAAATGTTTAGTAGGATTTGGAAAATTCCTTCTGTAAAAAAAAAAAA